>NQII01000527.1:798161-839682 GCA_002778355.1 Clitarchus hookeri | reverse complement strand
CTCCACCGTGCAGGTATTCCGACTCTGCTCCACGCTCACCTCACTGCACCCTCATGGCTGTCAAGACCTCATTGTAAAGAGCCGCCTAAAGCTCTCTACTCCACTGCTCTCATTTCTCACTCCTCTGATCCCCTCAGCAAGTTTACTGATGGCAGAACTAGTTGACGATCTTAAAAAACGCACCCGGACTGAAGTACGACACTTTGACACAAAGCGTTAACATGACAATGTGTTATTAAGCTTTATGAGTAACATTTGTAATTTATTAAATAAAATTTGTGATATATTTTCATTTTCTACTTTGTTGTAGTCGTATGTGTGCACTTGTATTAATTTCATTTATTGGAGCCTATTGCTTTCCAATTTATTAATTATTTTTATTCACTACAGTTTTATTTCGTTAGGGGAATGCTTCCTTTTAAAATAAAGTTTAGTACTATTGATATTCGAACTGGAAAACATACAAATTAATCATTTCATTGTTTACGCAAAAACACTAATGTTTGTAATGGAAGACGGCCCAAAACATACATTTTTCTGGAGAGCCCCAACTAAGAAAGTTACACCAGTGAAAGCGACTATCTTGGAGGCAGTCTTTGCTCTCGTCGGTTTCTAGTTCGACGGAGAACCGACTGTTATGTCATTCGAAGGCGGAAACCGCTTAGCGTTACAACAGATTTTGTAATCGCATCACTCCAGAACTGACACAGGAAAGCTACTCCAAATCAGCGAAGCTCAACCGTAAACCAGAGAAAAAACTGCTGCGTTAGAACTAATGAATACAGCATTGTTTTTCTCCTGATCACATAGAAAGCTTATGTCCCGGACATAGTTCCTATTGTACCCCGATGTTTCGCCCTTTAATAACAGCATATTGACTTAAGTTGTAATTGAGGTGCGTTAAACTGACTGTAAACACGATATTCAATAACGAATTGATTTGATTCTTTAACTTCTAGATGATTTAAATTTTTAAGACTACGAATTTCGAAAACGTTACTACAGAGCTTTAGCTTACCCTGCAGTGCAGACATAACAATTTCACTATTATTGAATAATGATGTGACGATAAATATAATGTAAAATTTAATTCCTCGTTTATTTTTTACTTTGGCAGCTCGAAAGACGTAGACCGTCACGTCTGTACAATAAGGAATCTTAAGCATTTCACCAACTTAAAAATAAAAAATTCCAGCACAAGTAGCGATAACTGTTGTTCGTTTACATTCGCCCCTTCCCTTACGAATCCGAACTACGAAGTTGCTGGTTAGATTCCAGACTTCCGTCGACCACGGATTTTGAAAGGACAAGACGGTGACGCGTGTGTTTCCTCGGGTGTGTTTCATTCTACCTTTGTTTAACATAAAACATTAAGTTTCACAGTTTATTATAGTTTGTTCCGTCCGCTAGCAATATGCATCTGATCATCCAAATATCACCCCCCCCCCCTTCTTTGCTTCAAAAACTTTGAGTTTTGTGTATTTTGCGTGCGAATAAACAACGACTCTCAACGACTCTTGGGCTCGAATGATGGTGAAGCGAGGTTGATAAGGAGCAGCACCGGAATGCAAGGGCGGGGGGAATGGGAAATACCCGATAAAACCCGCCGACCAGCGTCACTGTTCGGCGCGATTCCCACGTGCAAAAACCGGAAGTGACCCCGCAGGGAATCGAACCCGGTTAGCCTTAATGGGAGAATAGTAATCTGACCACTACACCACCGTAGCTCCTAACCAAAATCTGTGTGTCAGCGATGCTATGTCGGTTAACTGTTATGTTATCGTGAATGTAAAACCCCCTTTTGGAATTTTATCCTTTAAGAGTTCGTTTTCATAGGAAACTGGTGCATCTATTATTAATTTAATGCCCATGATGATTTCACTGCTTTATCAGTATATCAGTTCCCTTTTTCGCATCACACTACTGAAACTTTCCAACTACGTCTTTAGTTTTTCTTTTGTCTACGTATGTAATGTTGTCTTTGAGTCGCCCACACAATGAACACACGCACGAGGAAGATTTACTTGTTAATGTGGAACATCAATTTATACACTTGGCTACATTTTACCCTACACAACACACTGAAAACAGCTGAAGTACTTGGAATTTTAAGAGTTCCAAGGAAGAAGCGTTTACTTCTTACGTAGTTTTTTTTTTTTGTTGTACATGTATTGTGGAGATTGCGCGAAGCCAAACCACGAGATTTATAACACTGTGAGATTAGGCAATCAAACTATTTATTGCACATTTTAGTCACGCACACTCGTAATGTATGGTTTTATTTATTTTCATTAGTTCTAAAATAGGTTTAAACGCATAGATGAACGCGTGCGCGAGTGTCCGTGTATTTTAATTTGGTTAACTCTGAACTTCAGGTTTCAGTCACACCTAGCATATGTATTTTAATGGAGGTTATGAAAACAAAGCTAACAAAGCGTCATACATTTTCTATTTATTATTTAATTAAAATCAATTTTTTCATGTTAATGTAAATTGTATATTTTTCAATTTGCAGCAAAAACTCTTTAAGCTGTGCTCAGCTGATTTTACATTCATGAGAATTACTTTGTACTCTCCTGAGTAAAAAAGTATTAAAGAAAACAATAAGCACAGTTAAAACTCAAAAGTTAGGTATGATATTACCCAATGTATTTCATCAAGGTCAAATGTAAAAATCTGTAATAATTATTTAATTAAATATTAAAAAATTAAGTACGAATTATTGTTTTGCATGAGGAATATTTTAGTATAAATTATTATTTTTAATATGTCAAAGCGTCAATTAATATTTAATATATAATTACCAGCGTCTAAAAGAATTTATAAAGCAATATTTGTTCCTATCAGCGTGCAGCCTAATTCAAGGCGTGATTCATACAGGAAAATAATCAAATCGATAAGCACTGCAGAAGGCAATAGCAAAATAACGTTCGAAGATATAACTGAGAACCCTTGTCAGTTGAAAGTTATGCTTAACAGAAAACCAGTTGTGGGGATGAAAAAAAGAAATAGAAATAAATGAAAATGGTCGTGAATAAAACCAGTAACACTCCCAGTTTCCAGTCTTTCTCCCTTTCTGAATTTATCACAAAGAAATAATGACATATTATTGAAAAGTTTATGGTAATCGTGCGAATTCCATGAGATAATTCATTAAATTAACTACGGCCTTGAGAACCCACTCACACTCACGCTAACTATAGGAAAAAGTCGGAACAGATACGCAATAGACTTCCTGTACCATGTGTGTATGGAGAAGTGTAGGTGTGAAAAATCAGTTGCTGTTTCGTACCTGCGTAAAACACTTAACGTATTTCACTTTCAAAACTAATTTAAATTTTATAAAACATTTCGTAAATAAAGAAATTACAAATGTGTATTGTGGATGTGGAAATTTTTACACCTGTTTTTTCGCATATTTAAAAAATTAAACCTTTGATAAATCTCCCCATGTACGATGTCGTTGGTTGCTTCTAAATGGCAATGCACCACAAGCGTTTTGTAATGCCATTATTTGTGGTTAAATTAAACTTTTACTTGTATTTTATTTATAAATTAAAATATTACATTTATAATTATCACGAATAAAACAGAGAGAAAATGGGCGCAATGGTCTATTACGAAATAGTTCTCACGGAAAATATTAAACTGAGTGCGCACAAATACGGCGCGTTGTCCCTTTGGTGTAATTTTGTAGACTTAGTTCAACTTTGCTAGCATGGGGCGGAGGACTATCATGAAAGGAGAACTTGAACAGGGCTTAAGAAGGGTTGGAAATAACTGTGAACGGACCATAACCACACTTTCACTGGCCGAGAGTACCGAACTTTCTGTGGTAAATGTCACCAGATAGGCTACATAACGAACATATACAGCGTGGCTTCCCATGTTATAATAACCAGGAGGATACATTTGTAAAACAACAGAAGTGTTACTTTCTTAGGCGGTATGCCTTTTTCTACCGTCAGCAGCTGAGACTGCTGACGAGAGTTTCTTGATTTACTGATGCTGCTGATGATTCTCTGACGAGAGGTATTTTGGCGTCTGGGTTGGAAGTTATACTTCCTGCTGAGACCACTGATGCGTGGAAGGCAGGGCAATCTTAGCAGTAGCAGACGAAAAATCATAGCAGCGATAATTGATAATCATAATCAAGAAACAGTACTGCTGTTATCTGCCGAGGACGCGAAGAGAGCGAGGATGGGTTAGTATTCAATTATTTCCCCCGAATTGAATGTCTATACTATAATTTTTACATATAAATCTCCCTACCGTGGAAACCACATACATTGCTAACAGTAGCGTGTGGTGAACTGTTGCTAGATAAGCTGGTGCTTGCTCACTACTGTACATTCTCGGTGAACGCAGCAGGAACCCATAACCACTGTGGAGCCTATGGAAACTGAATGTATTTCGCCCATTCACAACGAGCAGGCAAGGGACCCATTACACACACATCCTGTGGTGTCACCTGCCGAACTACGTTTTAGTGGTGGAAGCGTAAACTAGCAAGCAACACGATATAGAACGTCAGTTTATCTTGCAACAGTTCACCAAACGCCACTGATTGCTAATGGCATGACAACAAGCTCGTCGGGCATAGCGGACGCCATTTATTTCAACTGCAGGCACTGCTGACGATTGTTCCGTCGTCGAGACCACTGATTGACTGTTGGGGTTCTGACTATTGGGGTTCCTAATGATTTCCTGCTCACCAGTAAGCCCAGAGCTGTCAGTAGAAAAAGGAATGCAGCCTTAGAACTGTCAGAAAGTGGCCTTCCTTGTCGAGATGATACGTACCCTCTCACAGGCACTGAAGCAGCTACTTACTACTGCCGTATTTCACCCATACCTTTTCTCGTTTATTTCACTTGTAGTAGACACGTTGGCTTGATGTACAGCTCTAAGGACTGTCTGTTCTGCACCCGAGCCACGCTACGAAGATGATTCTGCAGTAGTTTACCACAGCAAGAAGGCGAAAGGGCACATACAAACACAGTTCTGAATCCAAGACGGTGACTTCCTACGCCAGAGAAGTTACCCGTCCCGACTGAAAATAAAACCCATGCGTGTAACTTGAAAACTCAACGGATTAACTTTCCATTTTTATCCTCAGAAATGTTTGCCCTCACAAAATTTTACATTTTCGGCCAAAAAGCATGTTTGTTCACGCGGTTAACATTCTTCACTAGTGGTCTGGAACTCACGGCTTCGATCCCGACAGGCGTTACCAGAGTTTTGTCCCTCAAGGTTCTCCAACCGTAAACCAGCAGCAGCACCGTTACAAGCGTGCTTCCCCACCACTTAGAGGAGATCACGATCAGCATATAGACGTAGCAGAGTATGTACAAACTTCTATGTTCATACACTAAACTTTGCTGTACTTGTTACAGACAATTCTTTAAAAACTTAGCTGCCAAAGATCTTCTTGTCACTCTACAGCTGTCATATTGTATATTTACAACACATTATTTTATAAAACACACAAATCTGTTTATGTAGCTCATTGTTAATAACAAACTTGAAGTCTACAACACTTGCTTGTTAAAACACAGCATTATTTTGACACATTCTACACTACAGTGCATCATTTTACATTTTCTTATTTGAGAAACATTACACGTAAGTGAGAAAATTTTAATTTTGGGGCTGGGGGGAGGGGAGACAGGTTGGGTCGGCATGGCAGGGCGATGCGAGAGGCGAAGCCAAAGAGTACGTTAAGACGGTCAACTCCTGATAATTCGCTGCCAACATTATGGTTCACAATAATGTCAGTGTTTACCTTATAATAAACAAAGACAAGAAAAGGGCTTTCTTTCTAAAAAAGATTTGATTAATTAAAAGCTATTAAAGTAGTATTCTCATACGGCACGTATTTTGTTTCTGAAATCTTTATTTACGTTACACTGCGAAGCACTAGCTAGCACGTAATCTCTGTGTGTGATACGCAAATATCAGGCGCTGCAAGCATTTAGCTGACATTCTATATAATTCAGAAACGTTATTAACTTAATGCACTCGTACAGTAGTGTTAAAATGGCTTTTTCGTATCACTTTATAATTCCACTTAAGAAATATCGTTGCTACGGAAAATAAACAAACGTTTGTGAAAAATGCAACAACGTTTGTGAAAAATGCAACACCCAGAAATATGCATATAATTTAAATGAACTTTATACCACAGATTAGGTACATGACAATACACTATTTATTAGGATTACAGGACTGCACATAATCTCTGTCCTTGAGAATTAAGTATGGTGCAATCAGAACCCCTAAATGTCGTAGCATGTAATTAAAGAGGACCTAGATATGTTCCTCGGGAATCTCTCTCCACGCAGTTTGTATGCGAGACCACAACGCATCAACAGTGGTAGCTGGAAGACCATGACGAACAAGTCGCCGGCCAGCCATATCCCAGATATGTTCGATGGGCGACATGTCAGGCGAACGTGCAGGCCAGGGAAACAGTGGTATCCGTCTTCATTGAAGAAGGCTTGCACATTCCTCGCCACATGTGGCCGGGCACTGCCTAAATATGGCACGTGGAGTTGCCTGAAGGAGGGGCAGTACCTCAGGCCCTAAAACCTCCCTGATGTAGCGGTTGCTGTTCAGATGGCCCTTAATATGTAGGAGTCGAGATCGCATGTTGAATCCAATGGCGCCCCAAATCATCACATTTGCCTTTGTCCGCTACGCCGCTCCACAATGCAGGCTGCCAGATTGCGGTAACCACGGTAGCGTTTAACCCGTATGCGGCCATCACTGCATTGCAGTCTGAGGCGTTTGTGATTTCTGGACAATGGAAGTCGACGCAATAGCATGCGTGCCACCAGTCCAGCCCGCAGCAGACGCTCCAGTGTCGAGCCAACACTGTGGACGAGGCTGCACGGTCCGTTACGGCCATGTGGACAAGAAGGCAGTCATCCCGTGCTGTGGATGACCCTCTTCTATCCACTGATTCCACACACGTATCACTGTCGTAGCAGCATGACCTTTATGAGCCGAAATATTATATCACGGTATGATAAACCCCTTTCCCGGAGACCAATCATTCTGCCCCGTTCGAACTCACTCGCATACTGATTGACGCCCTTTGACGTCGACGAGACATACTGGAACTTGCTTTCACTTCGTTTGACGGCTCTTCGCTGACTGAGCTTGGCGAAACACTGACCTTTCCGGTCACACAAGAGAGGGAGCTGCTGGGCCTATGTGTACGCCATCTCTCTGCAATCGTAATCACTTATTGCTGGTACACTGTTCTTCACATACTCCGAGTTTGGATTCATTCTGGCCATTCTTTCTGGGTGTTGCAATTTTCACAAACAATAGTGTATAAACTTAAGGAATTTAAAGAGGCGTGTTTCTGTATGTAACAGCGTGTTACCTGGCTACTTTGCAGATTATCCTCAAATACAGCCGAACTTCCGCTTAGTGCGAGGAAGGCCCCAGTAAATACCTTGCAACTGATAAACACCCGACGTATACAATCCTCTTCTTGTCCATGGTAAATAGAACACCTAATGCAATGCAGTTCCTGTTCAGTTCACTATTCACTATTAAGTATTCACCGTCTACAATTGTACACATTCCACCGTTAGACGGATTTTCTTTTCCTTTCAAACCACTGTTCCTAAAATTCGATATTAACTAATCAATCAGTTAATCGCTTCATGTTTCAGAAGCGTAAAGTGCTTTTCTTGTCGTCTGGAGCAACTGTTCCATACAGCAATTGTCCTTTTACAAACTCGCGAAACACTGACTAAAAAAGTGGTTTACACTAATTCCTGACAGTTGAAAACAAAACCTACCGCAGCTATTGAATAGAGCAGGTGCTCAATTTTACAGTGGTCTACAGAATACGGGAAGAAATATCCCATTCCTGAACATACAGCCGATCTGGACGAGAATGGAGTGGGGAGATTTGGGTGGTTCTTGACAAAGAGGTTTTGGTAGCCGATGAGATTGAAGCGAAGTATGGAGCAGCCGCGTTATGCAAGGGTGGAGGGGAAACGGGAGATATCAGAGAAAACCCGCCGACCAGCGGTATTGTCCGGCATCATTCCCACGAGCGAAAATCTGCTAGGAATCGAGCCCGGCTCGCCTTGGTGGGAGGCGAGCGTTCTGGCCGCTGCACCACCGCGGCCACCTCCTGCGCGGGAATGGAAGCCACCACCTTTGACCCACCGATCCTGACCACACCACCAAATGATCGGACCGACATACTATGGCTATACGCAGGGGGTCGTTATTGCTTATGGCTTCTGGGTAACTTGTATATTTTAACGCGGCCACCTTTCACGATATATCACTTTAAAAAAAAAAACACTTTGTCCATATTTTTTCGGGCAACACAATGCTTACAAAAATAAATATAAATAAAATATTTGTAAAATGTTTACTCTGAAAATTTGGGGTAAATTACGATTTATGGACTGAATAATCTTGCAAGAACTCAAACTTTCATTTGTGTACTCATACTGGCTCTCTTGTAGCATGATATTTCTCTTCAAAGGACAATAAGTATTTTTTATTTAAAAGCGATATCGTAAAAGGTGGCCGAGAGACACCTAAAATTATTTAGGGGCCGCAGTGGTTTCAGTAGTCAGACTACTCGCTTCCCATCCAGGCGAACCGGTTTCAATTCTCGGTGGAGTCGCTTCCGGATTTTCGAACGTGGGAATCGTGCCGGACGATGCCGCTGGTCAGGGGGTTTTTCTCGGGGATATCCTGCTTCCCCCTTGCTCTTGCATTCCGGCGCTGCTCCATACTCACTCCGCTTCGCCCTCCCCGGCTGTCAAGACCTCGATGTTAAGAGCCGCCCAAGTCTCTCCAATGCGCTAAAATAATTTAACTTGTACAACCAACCCTATCATTTGACTCGGCCGGTCCCGCACTCGGCAGCGCGCTTCAATAGTACAGTCTGTTCACGGTTTCTTCACACTTTTTGAATGAAAACTTTTGAAAAATCAACCCACGTATGACGTGTTTGGTTGTATCTTAAATATGCCATGTATGACAAGCGTTTTATATTCCTGTGAGCACAAAAGTAACTTATTATTGGTTAAATCAAATTTTTACCTAGGTATGTGTTATCTATAAATTATAATATTCCTTTCCTAATTAATGTGAATAAAAACAGGCAGAAAATAGGCGTGTTTGTAATGTCTAGTAAGAAATAGTTCTTATGCAAAATATTATTCAAATGAGCGCGCACGAATGCGGTGCGTAGTCCCTTTGGTGTAATTTTCTAGACCGGGTTAAGCTTTATTTGCATTAAACGGATGAATATCTTGGAAGTAGAACCTTAGCAGGGCTTCAGAAAAGTTGGAGTAACCGTGAATAGACCACACTGCACAGGGCCGGGTGTAGAGCACGTGTTGCGCACATCTACGTTTAGAGAAATTTCCTGGTAGAGGTACGCCACACGTCTGACATCGGCAGGAATGCAGTCGAATGCTTTACGGCAGGAAGTTCCCGCTGCGAGTAGGCGAGTGTGTGCTCACGCCCGAGTGTGTACTCGTGTACCGAGTGTTCCCCGGCGAGTTTACAGCCCGTCTCAACACGCCTCCTTGCGCCTCGCCGTAAATCCTTACAGTGCGTGCTTCTCGCAGGTACATAAGTCTGCCGGTGAAATACAGCTTCACTGGAAATAACCCGGGGAAGAACGTCTACCTAACTTCCAAGAAATAAACACAGTTTTACTTCTCGAGAATGTTTTGAATTCCTTGTGTAGCGGATTCACGGGCCTACCTGTAGTATTATATTTGACAATTCACACTACTTCGAATTGATATCAGCGTGACTTAGTGCCTGACAGTTAATATATTGCTGGCATCATCATCAACCCATCACCCCGGCGTGGCTGCCTACAGCGCCAGTCAGCCTACGATGCGAGGGGTCCAGGGTTCAAGTCTTCAATGGGGAATTGACGTGTGTGTAGCTCGTAGATTTCGTTTATATGCCGTCCACAAATAAGTTTTTCCACATAATGCGGCGGGGTATAAACGAGCAAAAATTAAAATAACACCAAAATATCTGTGATGTACTTGAGAACATCGGGATAAGCATTTTTACGAAGCAGAGTACGTCAGCAACGTTTAATTTGGCCTCTAGATTTCGAATTTCGCTGGTGTGAAACAGAAAATACAAAGGGAGAAAGAGGGAAAATTGAGACATAGATATATAACATTAACAATAGCAAGATATTCCTCTTATCATTGTATCTACACATGCCCCATTTGTCCACTACGCCTGTTTCCCCGGGAAACTGCGTACCGCTGGTGGACAAAAGGAGCAAGGTGGCATATCCAGCAGCATGCACGAGGCATATGAATTTCTCGGAGACAAAAAACACGTGGCGAATTCATTTCGTAACTTTTATCAACATTTTTTTCAAACTCCGCCCCTCCCAGCCGGTCTCAGCTAATGTAGCTAGCTGCATGCAATTCTATGCTACGGGATTCTCCGGGTTCGAGTCCCACGTATGGCATGGAAATTGTGTGTCCTTTTAAGGAAGTTTAGTATTAAGGGAGACACACTCTTCCCCTCCCCCTCCAAATTAGCCTCCCGGCCTAAAGCACGGCCAAAAATAAAGGACATACAAAAACTTTATCCCCAACTATCGAGTACCTGTGGTGGCAAAATAAAGCGTTTCGAACCACAGGACTGTTATTGGAATGCACTTCCGAAGACCGCATACTACCACAGCGGAGGGATGTGTGTGTTTGTGTGTGTAGGTGTGAGAGAGAGTGCATGCGGGTAGACGCTTCTCGACTGGACTTTGACTGTATGTATCTACAGATGTAAGACTGCAGCGGTTCAGGATTACCACCACGAGAAAGTTTCTGAAATATGTAGCTCGTATTGCACGTCCAACAGTATTCTATAAAGTACACTTGACAACTAAAATGGGAGCTATAGGCGGCGGCAAGCCCACTTTTTTAAATCAAACCTTTGAAAAATCCGAATATGACGTGCGTGGTTGTTTCCTGAATATGCCACGTATCTCATGCGTTGTATACTTCTGTTAACATAAAAATATTTAATTTTTGGTTAAATTAAACTTTTACTAATATTTTGTTTAAAAATTATAACGTTTCATTTATAATTAATATGCATAAAACAGAGAGAAAATAAGTGTGTTGGCAATACCCAGCAAAGGAATAGTTCTCATGCTAAATATTATTAACGCGAGTGCGCAAAAATGCGGGTCGTTGTCCATTTGGCGTAATTTTCTAAACTTAATTAAGGTTGGTTTGCATTAAGCGGAGGACTGGCTTGAAAGTAGAACTTTAGCGGGGAACACAGCATACCTGGCTTGCATTCTGTCGTGTCTGGTAAAACTGCTGTGTTTGAGTGTGTTTCTTAGTTGTGTTGTCCCATTTTGTTACTACATATTTTGTCAGTGTTGTCCTATTTTTCAAGCAGGTTTCTAGCCTGTGTTGTTTTATATGTGTTATCTGATGGTCATGTGTGTGTGCGCGTGCGTGGTTGTGTGTATATATATATATATATATATATATATTTTTTAATTTTGTAGTGCTGTATACGTATTTATTTTCTTGCCCATAGGTTACTTGTCTTTTTTAAACATTTTTTTCGTGCCCAGTCTTGTTTTTTCATGAAATACATCTGCATCGAAATGGCGAATGTCCAAAAATCTCCATATAGTCGGGGCCGCTGTGGCTGAGGTGTTGGCCTGCTCGCCCCCCACTAAGGCAAACCGGGTAACTCCCAGATTTTCGGATGTGGGAATCTTGCCGGACAATGCCGCTGGTCGGCGGGTTTTCTTGGGGATCTCCCGTTTCCCCCACCCTTTAATTCCTGCGCTTTTCCATATTCACCTCAATCACCCTCATCGGCTCTCAATACCTATACTGTTAAGAGCCGCCCAAGTCTCTTTACTCACTCCACTAGTCATTCACCCCCCTTGCACTATTCATTCAAAGATCACAGTGTTTATATACAGCGCGACTTCGCAATCACGGCCATCGAGGACCCAAATTCACTTTTAATTAATACATTGTTAGGTAGAGATTATCACACACATGCAAAAAAACTGTAGAAGACAAGTGATGGCGCTTGGCAGTGGTTTCCCTCTGTTGGCAGCTCACAATGAGCAAGAACTGCCGGTTACCACAAGAATAATTCAAACACATTGCCGTAATGTACAGGAGAGGAGCCAAATATGAAATATGTAACTGAATGTTCGGTAAACAGACACATGGCAACGGCGAGCGGAAGCACATTCAAGGCGACATACTTCGTGCGTGGCAACAGCTCAGTTTAGATGCGCTGTTTGTTGGAGGTGGTCGACTTTGTTTCCTTCTCTTTGAAGAATTTGTGCAAAGTACGTTTTTAGTGGAGATAAAAATAAATAGTCAGTGTAAAAAACGGTGGCCAAGTACAGTGTCAATAGTGTAAGATTTAAACATATCAAGTTATGTGATAAAATATTCGTTCACTTGGTGTGACAATTCTCATTGTTTATAATTTATAATGGCTATGCACCTATTATGGAATACA
Source organism: Clitarchus hookeri (assembly GCA_002778355.1). Classification (NCBI taxonomy): domain Eukaryota; kingdom Metazoa; phylum Arthropoda; class Insecta; order Phasmatodea; family Phasmatidae; genus Clitarchus; species Clitarchus hookeri. Next base: position 827,151 of record NQII01000527.1, on the reverse strand, counting down.
TTTGTGTTCTAAATATGGAATAGTATTCCATATTTGGTACAACATTTCACATTGTCATGACATATTTTGTTCTTTTACATAGAATTATGTCTGATTACAACGAAGAAGTGGAATGTAGGCGATATGGAGCAAGCAATTACGGAAGTGAGAAAAGGTTCTATGGGGTATAAAGAGGCAGCAACGGTTTTCAATATTCCACGAACGACTTCGTTTCGTATGGCGTCGAAAACCGAAGAAACACTTACAGAAGCAAGTCAATCAACATTGGGCAGGCGTCCCGTGTTTTCACCTGAGTTGGAAAAACGGTCAGTAGATAATATATTAATTATGGAGAAAAAGTTATGTGGTTTGGCAAGGCGAGATATCAAGAGACTAGCTTACCAGTTGGCCGTTTTAAACGAAATAAAAAATCCATTCTCTAAGCAAAATGAAACTGCTGGTCGCACGTGACTTGACTTATTTCTTCTGCGTCATGAGAATGTTATTACTATCAGAAAGCCAACAGGCATCATTTAGCAGAGCTAAGGGATTTAATAAAGAGAATGTGATAGCATTTATTTTATTTACTAGAAGCTGATTTTGAAAGGTATAACTATCCTGCAGATAGGGTTTTTAAAATAGACGAGACGCGCCTATCTATCGTTCAGTCAAGAGTACTTTAAAAGGCAGCAAGCAAGTCGGGTCACTCACTTCCGCAGAAAGAGGTTCGCTTGTCACAGCAGTCACATGCATGAGTGCAGGTGAAACTTTTGTCCCTCACCTTCTTATATTTCCAAGGACAAATATAAGTGCTCTTCCAGAGAAAGGTGCCCCGGCTGGTATCATTGCCACGTGTCATCCTAGTGGCTGGATACAGTATAATATTTTCACTCAGTGGATTCGTCATTTTATTTCAAAAGTGAAACCTTCCACAGAGGATCGTGTAATGTTACTACTAGATGGCCATTATACGCACGCAAGAAATGTAGAAGTAATTGACCTTGCACGAGACGATGACTCAAGCATTTTGTGTTTACCGCCTCGTACAACACATCGCATGCAGCCACTTGATAAAACTTTAATGGGGCCCTTCAAAGCCTACTACAGCGAGGAGTTACGCATGCACATGAGATCAACCGGTAGACCAATTACACATTTTTATATTGCAGAACTATTTGGGAAAGCATATTTGAAAGTTTAAACTGGTTCCATTGCTGTAAATGGTTTCAGAACTACAGACATATATCCTGTAAATGGCGCAGTATTTGAAGACAGCGATTTCCTTGCTGCTGAGCAAGAGGACATGCATGATTCCACCACAGCGAACATACCTACAGACGTAGAACTATCGGAAACCGAAGTCGTTGGACCAGAACACGTCGTTCCTATCACAAAAATTGCAAAGAAAAAAGGCCCACAAAAGGGACGAACACCAGGAAAGGCAGCACTTTTGACAGTGGCCATAGTACTTTTTTAAACAGTATTCTAAGCAATTTGATTAAAGAAGTGCTGTGCCTTAGGGAAGATCACTGGTCACTGAATTTAAGTTTATAGCACATTACAGTCAATAACTCGGTTAGATGTAACACATCTATGTCGCTAGCAAATTACACGTCACATACTTGATCAGTACGGGAACTAAACACCGGGTAATACGAATTATAACTTCCACGTGTACCTACGATGATGAAAGGGAGGCATTGGCGCGCTATCACGAGCGATCGGTTAGTCCGTGATCGGGGGGCACGGGGACAGCGTTCCCGGAAGTAGTGCCGCAACACCAGCCAACCACGACGTGCGTCACATTCCCCGCGCACGCGCACGAAGGAACCGTATGTGCACGGCAGACATGCGAGACTACAGCAAGTAGCGAGGGACGTCCCGGTGCGCGGATGTGGTCGCCGCCTCACGCCGCGCGTTCTTGTCCCCTGTGCTCTGACAGGCACAGAGCAAGGTGGCGCTACGGCAGATACCCGAACTCGCATTCGGGAGGGCATGTGTTCGATTCCCGGTCCGGCCATCCTAGGCCCGGCTTCCCGACAATCACGCCAAGCGAATGCCAAATAAGCTCGGGGATATGGAAGAGTCAAATTACAAAAAATGTAGCTCTTCTAGAGCGTATCTGATACAAATTGATCGTTTACAGCAAACATCTTGTTACAACTTTCGACAGAAATCCTTCCGAATGTCGTAACAGCTGGTCCGTATTTCCGAAAGAAAACGACCCTTATGGATAACACCATCGAAAAATAGTTCCATAGAGTTGGCAATTATTTATGAGCACGACACGAAAATACCCACGGCAAAGGCTATTGAGACAAATTTTCACCTCTTTCCTGTTATTACGTAGAAGAATACGATCACCAAAAAGGTTACACGTCTAACTACTGGCAGCGGAAAGTCTGGGAGTTACCAAAGTCACCCGGCTTAACTTCCATTAATGCAATTATTAACTAGGAGATATGTTCCAACTAAACAGGTATTTCAAGAGTCGACTATAAAAATTTAAATGGCAGTTACGTCTTACGAAACACTTATTTTCTTTCATTTACAGTCATTGCGTTTGAATAAGCTAGCCCTAGGCGTTTGAGGGAATAAGTGAAACCGGAAAAAAGCGTGGCATCAGTTGACGGGGCAAACCCACACGCAATCATGTTTAACGAAGGTTATTTATTGCAAAGGTTTTCGCACAGACTTGGAAACGGTGCGCGGAAGACAGGCACAAAGATACGAGTGTACATACAGCCATTACGACCATACTTTTGTTATTTTAACGTGGCGCTCTTAGCCATACGGCCATTCCGCGTCCCGGCCGCCCTCTCTGCAGGGAAAAAGTATCACGCATTCTCAACGCAGGTGTCCCAGCTTTTCACCTGAGGTAACCAAAATCGTAGCCCCATCATGATACACAAGTTCCAACAGGAACACCCTTCCACAAGGCCTGAGATCCTCGTACTCAGATTATCAAGCGTGTGGTCTGGCCGGAGCACTATCCGGACCCCTGAAGTCTTACCAGGACGCTGCCGGAGCAGGTGCCTGCCCACCGCTCGGCCCTTCTTTAAGATGAGGGATCTCTCCAGACCTCCTCCAGTATACGGAGTTAACCACTGCCAGCACGAGTCCAACCTCTAATGATCGGAACATCAGAGAGAACCTCTGATGGGGCCATCCCGATCGGCCCGTGCTCCCACTTATTTTCCATGGCACTAGTGGGTTTACTCATGTCCGATCGTCACACCGTATCTGCCCCACAGGCAACAGATGCGGTGGGACTCCGATAAGTGCGGTTTCCGTCATTATCAGGCACAAAGATACGGGAAGGAACTGCTATTTTTAAATGGGATTAATGACGATCCCGATGTTCATCTTTCAACAATCCTGGGCGGCTTGAGTACTAAACTGGCCTCAAGTTACCTGCGGAAATAACGGGATTCGAACTGCAAGCAACGCCTCAAAAACCGCCTAAGAAAATAGTTCCATGTAGGCTACATTTCAATACCTTACAGATATTCTAGCAGTTGTTTTTAAGGCTCGACTTCACTCCTTTTGCAGAAAATCTTCATTTTCGCGTCTTAACTTCCGATTCAAGTAATTATTGACAATTTACGATTATAGAAAATTTACACTTTACCAGTAATTTTAATTTTTTGTTAGTAATTTAAATTTTTCATGTTATCTGGAAGACTCTGAAGAACGAGGCACATACGCGCGCACGTGAGCGAAGTAAGGTGTTGAGGGAGCAGAGACGGAGTGTAAGCAGGGAAGATGAACAGCAGCACCCCGGGACAAGCCGCCTGCCAGCAGCATGTCCATCACGTTGTCCCTGCACTAATGTCCGGGTTAACTCGGCTACAAGTTGTTCAACGCTTCAAGGTCACGTCCGGCCATAAGGAAGTATTGCAATGGTGGTGGAAAATAGCATAAGCAAGCTTCGCGCGTTTTCTGTTTCTTCAGGATTTGAAGCGGTTACTATCGGGTTTTAATACAGAAATCTGCTCAGAAAAGACACTGCGTTGTCGCTACAGTTAAAAATACTTTTACAGAAGAATGAATAGAGTAAACACAGGGTACTTACAGCGATCTTCGCTCACTGACACTACTCAACGGCCTGATTTATGTTTCTATAACAAAATTTATGAATGGACAACAAAATATCGATTTTCACTTGTCCTGAAAAATATTAACATTGAAATATTCCACATCTTTTTTACAAATTAGAATACACACAACTGCTTACAATGAGACCTGAGAACTAGGGAGGCCCCTTAATTTGATTTATTTCGTAGTATCTGATCGTTATATATTTTAAGTAAATAGAGTGACCAATTATGCACGAAGTCACATGAGTTATGTTCATGCTGTCTTTAAGCCCGAGCGAGGTGACGAAGTGGTAAAACACCAAACTTGAATTCAGGAGGACCTGGCTTCGATTTCCGGTAAGGCCATTTCGGTTAACCAGTGTTTTTCGAAATCGCTCCAGGCGTCTGCTGGGTTGGTTCCTGAATAAAGTCACTGGCTGATTCTTTCCCTTATTCCTGAATGTGTAGTGTTCCCGTACTAGGGCCTTGTCGCTATTCATGGACACTCAAAACACACAATAAAAGAAACCGAGTGATAATGAAACACACCAAATGGGGATCAACCCCCGCCATTTGCTACGGTTTATGGTATTTCCGCAGCAATCTGCATTACGGATTTTGTATTATGTTTCACGGATCGACAGGATATATAACAAGACTGCTTTACAAATTTCATATAGTTGATATTGCTTCCCTATTCTTGGCAATAATTTCTGTAATCACCGATAAGGGGGAAAAATGCCCATTTCTTCCCAGCAGTTACTAGTAACAATTTAAAAAGACGGCAAAACTCTAAGAATGCGATAAAGCTTAAAATGAGCTAATATCCAGGCCATATTTCACGATAATTTTGTATTCCATAATTGAATGAGGTTTATGTATGGACCACATAAATGTAAATATCTGTATTCAAATTATTATAGTTTTCAAAATATGCCACCGAAAAGTTGAAAATATCGGAATATGAGAGCACAAGTTTCTAGGCTTATAATTAACTTTGTCACATGTGATGTGATCCATATCACAATATCATATACACAACATATTAATTAAGTATCAAGGATATTGAACAATCGATACTCGGGTACTGGCATACTGAATCGATTTTAAAATAGGTACTGATGTTTTTGCCAACAAATTTTTATTCGCCTGAGAGAAAATAATATTAATATTTATTAGTTTCGCTTGGACGAATAAAATGTGTTGGCAAAAACATTAATGCCTATTTTAAAAGAGATACAGGATACCAGTACCCGAGTACCCGTTGTTAAATATCCGTGATACTTATATAACATGTTGTGTATATAATATATCACATGACGTGATCTATTTGGCAAAGTTAATTAGTGGCATAGAAACTTAGGCTCCCATATTCCGAAATTTTCAACTTTTCAGTGCTATATTTTGAAAACTATAATCATTTGACTGCAAATATTTACATTTATGTGGTCCTTATATAAATCTCTCTCATATAATGAAATAAAAAATTATCGTGAAACATGGTCTTTAATGCTGTGTCGCGTGAATGATTTCCTAAACTTTTTGAAATGGAAATTGTAAATAAAAATTGATAAATACAAGATGGCGGAAACTGAGGGGTTCTCCTACCTGCAGGTACTTTGTGCGTAGCGCTAATTGTTCCACAGTCTCGCACAGTGCGTGTGCTTATGCCTCGAAAACTTATTAATACAAAGTCAACCATGTAGCTACTTTCACGAAGGCAAATATTTGATGTCAGTGCTGTATGTCACCTGACGGCGCCAGCATATGGCAGCGACTATGTAACTGAGTTTACCATTGCGATTATACATTTATTACGTGAAAAAAAAACCCGCAAGACGTTTAAGCTACGGAAACTTTAAATAAATTTGTCGCCAAGAAATAAATCGTAAATCGCATTGCGGAAATGTTCCGGCACACAAAATTATAGCAGTATGCTGCGGACAACCTATTTTAGCCTACATGTTATACTTGGTTTTAAACAGCGAAGTGCATGAAAACAATTACAAATTGTGACGGACTTCTGCTAATTTACGAGCAGTAAATGTTAGTTTTACGATGTCCGTATCAAAAGTGGGTATTCACAACCCATTCTGACAGCGTAAAATTCGTCACGATTCTGGTTGGCCAAACCCTTAAACACAAAGTTTATATATATATATATATATATATATATATATATATACATAACCCAGCCAAACAACAGATGTATAACAGAAACTGAGCCATTAAATTCTTATAAAATAACTTTAATGCAATAGACGGTTTACAGATCACTAACTTCCCACTTTCTCTGACTAACTTTGAAGCTGTTCAACCAGACAACCTGAAAGTGTATCACAGGTTTGACGCTTTCGTTTCTCTTACTGGATAGGGAGCCAGCCGCGGTAGTGTAGTGGTTAGAACACTTAAGCGAACCGGACTCGATTCCCGGTGGGGTTACTCCCGGGTTTCCGCACATGTGGGAATTGTGCCGGACGATACCACTGGTCGGCGGGTTTTCTTGGGGATTTCCTGTTTCCCCCACCCTTTCATTCCGGTGCTGTTCCATACTCATCTCGNACTGGTCGGCGGGTTTTCTTGGGGATTTCCTGTTTCCCCCACCCTTTCATTCCGGTGCTGTTCCATACTCATCTCGCTTCAGGCCTCGTCGGCTTTCAAGACCTCGATGTTAAGAGCCGCCCAATTATATTCACACTCACTTCTCACCCTTGCTGTAGTTCGAGGACCCATAATCCGTCTCCCTCGCACGAATATTGTTTTATACCCTCCTCCCAGCCAAAAACCGACCACACTTCGCCAAGGAGAAATGCTTTTTAGTAGTATTACAATTCACAACTACTTAACTTTATTGTCACGCTGTTACAAGTAATGATCTCACGGACGTAATTTTTTTTTACTGGCATGCTAATATAACAACTTAATAGCTCGGCTTCCAGGTGCTTGTAAAAGGCGTGTTTCCAGTTTTATCTAGCCGAATAATAGCCATCACACAACTGTTACAAGGTCCGCTTGCCTGAAGCTATTTTGCACGTGTAACCCCACCCTTCCAAACCTTTTTTTCCATCGCGCGCGCACACACACACGCGCGCATACATACACACACAAACACACACACACACACACCTCGAGTAAAAAATTATTCCCGACGCATCTGCTGTTTACCACCGCCCGTAAACCGGAGTCTTTCCGAAATCATATCACTATGACGGCGCGGTCACTCCATAGCACACTTTACTCGCATTCGAAAAGTCGTCGAAAGTTAATGTTTGCGTCTTACGTCTCAAGACCAAATACGACATGAGCTCCTGATCATAATGCGCTGGGAACAACTTGGTCTGCAGCTCCGTTGCCCATGAGTCACGCCAGAGACTGGGTGTCAATCGACGCCGCTTTGCATTGGCCTCCTCGCCACACGAGACCTACGCCTTGGTGATCACGGTCAGCGAGAAACCTTCCAGAGGTCATGTGTTCTATTCCAATATAAAGCACTCGGGGTGATTTTCCACTCCTATGCCAGGCGAAGGCTGCTGTAGTTCCTTATAACACAGCCAGGAAAAAAGTAAATTAAGCCTTTTTTTAAATAACACTGACTTTTGCGAATTAAAAAAAAATATATTATTTGTGAACCTATTGTTTTTATTATCTATTCCTCACTTGTAAATCGTAAGTTTGCAAGAAGCCACACACACACACGCAGATGTAGATGTGTATTATAAACAAAAAATTGGCTTATATTGCCACAAACAAAATTTTAGGTTTTCCAGAAAAGATCAAATTAATGTATTTTATTTTACTGTGATGTGCCTTCCCAATTGCCCAATGAATAATTTTATCCCTTCATTCTCGCCGAGCCGCCAGAGACAAGCCTGCTGTGCCGGCGGCAGATCGCACGGTGTAGCTGTGTTACTCAGTCGCCCTCGGTTGAACTCCGACCGTGTACGTTTCACTTCAGGTGGTGGTGCTGCAGCATTAACACTTAATTCAAGTCGATAACAGCCACACAGATTCATTCCTATTACTTAAAAAAAAATGCAAAAAACCACATTATGTGTTATATATATACGTCTGCATCAGGGTCATCAAGTCCTGATCGTGCAGGCTGCCCGACGCAAGGTCAGCATGAAAGAGCTGAGAGGGGAGATACATATATATATATGTGCCTAGGTGGTTTTTCTGTAAGCATTTAAATTGACTGTATCCACCGTCGAAAGTAAATTAGGGGGTTGGAGGGGGACGACAACCATACAAGTCCCAGATAATGAACAACAACGAACTAGGATCTACAAAAAAAAACATAGTCAATAGAACATGAACCAACGAGCTACAAACAACGAACTTTATAAAAAATTTGGTGAACAACCAGTTTGTAGCCTGTCGCACTTTGGTTCACGTTCTACTGACTGCTAAGTTCTTNGTATAAAAAATTTGGTGAACAACCAGTTTGTAGCCTGTCGCACTTTGGTTCACGTTCTACTGACTGCTAAGTTCTTCTACAGTGCCCAGTTTTCTGCCGTTCTTTATGTGTGATTTGTCCGGTTTTCGGGTTCTTTGTTTTGTTCCAAGTATTATTGTCGGCAATGGATACAGTTCGTTTAAATGTTCAGAGAAATTCTGCAATACTGTCGCCATCAAGGGTTCCCGCCTGCGCGTTCCAGGCCTGAAAACGCACGAGCGCCAAGACCGACTCTGGCTGTTGCCTGGTTGAGAATTTCGTATAGGCCAATTTTGAAGATATAGACTTGAAACAAAAATGTAAGTGTGAGCAATTATACTCTCAAACTGTATATCGAGGCAAATATAACTATTTGTTTTTCAGTATTAATTTATTTAATTATTATTATTTTTTTTTTTTCATCTTTCCACGAAACCAGTTTTACATTAATGGTACAAAAGGCTTCAATAGACGAGAAGCGCATTTTTTTCCTGTTCAAAAAAGTTCACGGTGGTATATAGCTATCTTTAACAGGAACGCTAACAAACTGAATTTCATCTAATGTATTTCCTACACTAAATGCTCACTGCTTCAAGCCAGGCAACAGCCTTAATCACTCACCACTTGTCTCTCATCGCCTCTACGCGCAAGGAGCTCAACTGAAGCGCAGTCTTTCCGTTCCGCCGTCGACTTGTTTGAACGCAACTGTAAGAGGCGACCCTGCATTTTCATGTCACCCTACAAAAGATAAGAAGTATGATGCATGTCCAACGACAACTCTGAAGTTTCTGTATAGAAAATTTAGGAGTTTAATCATGATTCTGAAAGCACCCGTTTGAGCCATTTTCACGGCCAAAAAAAAAAAATCCTCGGAGCTGAAACGAGAACTTGAAACTTGTCTTCGGGCACGAAACGTTTCTTAATTGCTTTTCGTGTTCAAGATACCACAACAAAAGATCCGGCCGTTTTTTAATCATGCGTTTTCTACTTCTGCAACGTACTTGATGCGCCAGCTAGACGGGGCCCTTACACTCGAGAGGGACGTCCTTACATGGAGACTGAACAAAAACGTAATGCCAAAGTGGGAGAAACGGGAGTACCCGAGAAAAGCCACCAACCAGCGGTAACGTCCGCCACGTTTTCCGCACCCAAAGCTCCGAGTCTGACCCCGTCGAGAGTCGAGTACGGGTTCGCCGTCGTTGGTTGGTGAATGGTCTGACCACTACACCGCCGCGACCCTCGTGGATGAGCCGGGAGAAGCTAAATGGAACTGGAGAGGCGGTTCTGCGGCGGAGTAACAATTGGGCGGAAAATCAAGTATAGTCTATCCGCGATATATTGCCATTTTTGTAATCAAACCCTTGAAAAATCACCCCGTGTNGGAGAAGCTAAATGGAACTGGAGAGGCGGTTCTGCGGCGGAGTAACAATTGGGCGGAAAATCAAGTATAGTCTATCCGCGATATATTGCCATTTTTGTAATCAAACCCTTGAAAAATCACCCCGTGTATTTGTGTTTGGTTGTTTCCTAAATATGTCATGTATCACCAGCGTTTTATACTTCTGTAAACATTAAGGTATCTAATTTTTTGTTAAATTGAACTTTTATATTTGTTTCATTTATAAATTATAATATTTAATTTACAATTTGTATGAATAAAAAACGAGAGAAAATTAGTGTGTTGGTAACGCCCCGTAAGAAATAGTTCTTATGCACAATGTTATTAAAGCGAGTACGCACGAATGCGGTGCGTTGTCATCTCGGTGTAATTTTCTAGACTTGGTTAAGATTTGTTTACGTGAAACGTAAACATTAGCAGGGCTTCAGAAAAGTTGGAATTAAACATGAATGGACTATACCCTGAGAAATCCTCCACATTATAGGATGTTCACAGTAAGCTGAGCACTTTTGAAAGCCCTGATAAAGATCTACTTGTATGCACATTGCGTATTGTTCCACCATACGATCACTTTATTCACGCTTCAGTCAAATAAGACTGTAAAGTTATTAGGAAAGTACGTATTTTTCAAATTTGCTAATCCTTACAATTACACGCATTGGAAAAAAAAAAGAAAAAAAAAAACAAAATGAATTATTTTAGTATTTACAAATGTTTACCTTACACTTTCAATTCAACATAAAGACTTGGAACAACTTTACCTCCGCTGCGTTGTAAACATCCTTACTGGGCGCACGCCGGTCAGCTTACTCCTCAAAATATATGCAGGCAGGGGCACTAACATTTTTCAAGGTTGTTTCGTGAGTGCTCAATTAACCGCGGAGAGCCTGCCCGTGTATAATATATTCGACGCACTCCTCTCACGAGAATCAGGATTCGGAAGAAGGGACCGAAATAGGGGTCTTGGTGATCTAATAAGTTAATTAATTCACTGTCACTCGAACACTTATGAAAAACTTTATTTTGTTTATCGATTTTTTTTCTACGCACCGTTTTTTACACCCACGTGTAAACCTTAGAACTGCCGTAGACATATATGCTGTTCATGACAAACTGAGTACTTTTGAAAGCCTAGCTTAGGATCTACTTTTCCTCTTACTTAGTATTCTTCCGCCATTTGTAAAACTAACATTTCCATGGACTCTCTTGCTTTATTCATACGCCATTCCATAAGAGGCCATGGCATTGTTAAGAATGCAGACGTGTTATTAATACGCACATGCGTTATGTAATGTGTAAACAAGAGAAAACACTAACTTCACTGGCCATTAATTTAAACAAGGCTCTCGTAATGCATCAAACCTTAAAACAATTTTTATGAATTCGCTGCCAACTTAAGTGGAAGTTTGCATGCCGATGCGTATGGCAGCATATATGTACTTATAGGCAGTGAAGTTTTTAAGGTCGATTGCAAAAGTGCTCGCTTTTTACAGTGAACAGCCTTTATATCTCATAGTTTGTGTATGTCGATCGAGTAGCATTGAGAAAGTGTTTGAAATGTATATGTGTTTCATTCTTGCATATCATCGTTCCAAATACTGCCAAATTTAAAAAAAAGCTACAAATTTTAAAATTGCACATTATGCTGTTAATATACATAAATGTGTTTTCCTAATTATATAATCAGTATTCACGTTAAGATATGTGTAGTTACAGTCACGAGTTGTTCCAGGTGTATTGATGATAAGTGTTTCATTAACCTTGAACCAGCTATACTTTTTACACGCCTGTTACACAGTGGAGGTCACGTTACTGCTCATTATTAGTATTGTCGTTTTATAACCTTGACCCTGTGACACTATCACATGTTACCATCAACTGCAGCAAACGAAGTTGGTCGGGAAAATTGGACGATGCCGTTGAAGCACCATCCTTTGATAACCTCGTGTTCCCCAAAAGAAGAATCTCATTTCCGCTTTATTTGACGTATCATTTAACTATGTTTCTTTCTTTAAATTTATTATTTCAATAATTACCCACACCAACGAGTCGGCACACCATCCAACGAGACGGTACATATTCACTGGGATCCAAGACAAGTTAATAAGTGACTCGGGAATTACGAACATTCACCAGCAGTTCTGCTTGTATCTGTAATTTTAAGATTTCATATTGGTCTTAGTCCAAATGACATAAGATACGACGCTCATTGTACAGAGAACAGTGTGGCCAGTTTACTGTGTCCCATACTAAGCTGTCCCCCTCCCCACCTACCCATTCTCACAATATATATGTATGTGTATATATACACATAAGTATATACCCATATATAAACTACAGATGGATATATAACCAAAAAAACACCCATGTGTGTTAAGCCTTCAGTGACAAACATTTTTTTTTTTTTACCAGAAGAGACCGCACTACACCAGAGCAAATATTTTATTAATATACTGAAAAATACTTTAATGGCTGCTAAGTTTAAGTCCTTACACAAATATTGTAGTAGGCATGACCTCGTCTATACCATAATCAATTACACGCCTGAAGAAATTCAGCGCCGGTCGCTCATTTATAGTGACCACAGAGGATCAAAAGTGGTAGTTAGGGATGGTTTATTATGGCAAATCGTTGTTCTGTTGTGGGAGGCTTCGATAAATTGTTTCGTCTTATATACAGCTTCCCATCTCGTCTCGAGCGGAAACTACGAAAGACAGGAGAAGAAAACAGTGAAGAAAGAAACAGATCAAAATGAACTCCTTCCCCATTTTTAACTGTTATACGTATATGATAACAGGCGGTTAAATTAATTAAAATGAATGCGCAAATGAAACTGGTAATAATATATTTCATTATTTGCTGTACAGAGAAATGGAAAAAAAAAGTAGCAACTTCAGCAAGCGGGAGTATATCTGGCCAAGGGCAAAGTGGAAGAGCTTGACGGTGATTGGCTGATGGTGTCCAGGTACCGGAAGGCACCGAGAGAACGTACCCAGACAATAGGAAAGTTGAGGGACGACAGTGGAAGTATCGCGATAGGTTAGAGTGAGTGAGTGAATATAGTTAGGCGGCTCTTAACAGCGAGGTCTTGAGAGCCGATGAGGGTGATTGAGGTGAGTACGAACCAACACCGGAATGAAAGGGAGGGGGAAACGTGACATCCCCGAGAAAACCCGCCGACCAGCGGCTTCGTCCGGCACAATTCCCACATGCGAAATTCCGTGAGTGACCTGGCCGCGGATTGAACCCGGTTCGCATTGGTGGGAGGCGAGCGGGCTAACAGCCCAGCCACCGCGGCCTCGCGATAGATCAGAATCTGGTTCGGCTCCCACCCCGTCCACCGGACAACGGAAAGTAGTTACAGACATAAATATCCCGGACGAAGATGATAACGAACACTGATATAGTCGAATGTGACGCACGATCGACTAGTTAATTAAAAAGTGCATGGTCGCTCTGTTCCGGTCGCACACGACGAGCGGAGGAGAGGTAATTATTGGTATCGAAGTTGGACGGAAGTAGGCGCGATTGAACTCTTGGTAAGACTTTCGAGGAAGTAATTTTGATAAACGTGACGTCAGCGAGACATTCATATCAACTTGCCGAGGGTTGCCAGCGCCAACTCTGTGTCTGCTTCGTGTGATTAAAACAAATAACCGAGGACCCTGGCAACATAACATCCGGTTGTTAGAGGCTGCTCTGGAAAGTTAAAAATCCTGTAAGTTATCTGAGCAGTGTACCCTCTCCTATCTTAGCCATGCATTACATCTGAAATCTGAAATTGTTTCCGATTTGCACCACACTATTGGTGAGATCTGAATAGTTATTAGAATGAAATGTTTCTACACTGTTGCATGCAGTTCACGGAGCTGCGTGTACTTCTCGTTGCCATACAGACTTGCTCCTCTAGCTGAAATAATACTGACGAGTAGGGCCACGCACTGCGACGTTAGCGCCGTTGCGTTAAGTTCGTTAGCGCCATCTACTTCTGCGGTTGTGGTGTACTCTTCACTAGTCTCGGATCCCCTACTTTTTTTTTCTTCCCCACCGTCCCCTTTTCCAACCGTGCGTAATGATTTATGATTGGCCGTAGTAGTTTATTTAAGGCCTTGCACGGCCGCGCTCTTCCTTCTACAAGCTACACACGATGCCTTTGGGGAGTCTGATGTAGATGCCAATACACTGGTTAACCCTAGTTTTGACCAGAGCTGGCAACAGTCCTGGTACATAGGATGCCAGAAAAGTGTACTAATAACATGCAAATTTTCACAAAGGCCACACGATGAAATGACCGGAGAATAAGAGCGAGGCCGGATCCTGGCTTGCAGCACCGTAAAGGGCTGATGATGGACAAGCTGGGTTGTCGATGAGCAGCGACTCGGGTTGTAGGGACTCACCGACGCACTACACGCGAGTTTAATTAGCCACTTGCAAACAACACCACATGCTCTACAGACATCACGACACTACAACACGCCAGTCGGGAGACTGAAGGGGAGGTTCACTCCCTCGCCGATAACACCTACACGTAAATTTACTAAGATAGCAACAGTGGTAAACAGCTATAAATACGGGTCCGGAACCCAGCCAAAACATATACACAGCATACCGCCGCCGGCTCAATGATTTGAACCAAGTCTGTCGGGCTGCAATTTTGCTGCAAACCCACTAAATGATTAATGGGAACTTCGGTTCCTGGTCTCGTGACAGCAAGGCCTTTCGGGGGCATATGAGAGATCGACGGCCGCTCTGCCTTCTTCTAGTCCACCGGGGAAACCTGGCGGGCAAAGGTAAAAGGGAGGGGGGTGGCTCTCCCTCCCTAACCTGGTGGTTCATAATGATGACGCACCATTGGGAGGACAAGAGTCCCACAAGGGCTTCTACCTCCCCCGCGCTGGGGGTAGCTCCCAATGATGAACGGCGGCGGCTACCATCTCGTTTACGCGCTACATCTACACCCGTTCTACTATTACGCATTCTCCGCTCTACACTGTATGGGATTGCCGCACTTCACCTCGTCCAACTGAGCTGAACGCACTGACGATGATGTTAAACCGACACCTTCAGTCACGACAGAGGGCGAAGGAGCATATTAAACGGCAAGTCGTGGAAAACGTTAACAGTTTGCGGTAGGGTATTTTAAATGTTTTGTAATTTGTGTGGCAAGGCTGTATAGTTGCTTGGGTTTGCAATAGTGCTATTCCATTTGCAAATTTGGTTTTGGCCGCCCTTATAAATTTTGTTACGGTTTAACTAATATGTCGCGTCTGCTGTGTCTCTTGTTGCAACGTGTCGCGATCGTCCTATGCGCCTCCCAGATTTCATTTAACGTTTGTTGTTTCGATGGTTTCCACAACTTTATCGTTTAGGGCGTAAATTATTTACTTATTTGTTGTGTAGTTTCGTTATGGTTATTTTATCCGGTCGGAGAATCGATGGGCCATACGCGACTGCCTCCCACCGTAATTGTTTTATTTGTCAATTTTTAAATAGGTTTTTATGGACATGGAGGCTTTGATGGGCAAATGTTTGCTGCCCTCCTTTCTGTGGACATTTTAATTAAATTGAGTGCTAAAAATAATCAAGAGTCAAGAAAGAATGTATTTATTATAACTATTTTCGGTAATTCAAGTTTTCTGATAATCGTAAATGTTGTTTTCATAGGAGCCAATTAAATTTTTTAATCATTTTTGGAGTTTTTTGGTGCTATAAAGTTAAATGTGTGTTATAATTGAATTGTATCATTGCTCTGTAATTTGTTTTTTTATTGTGGTTAAACCTTATTTACGGCTGTGAAATCAACTAGTCATTCCATGCTCGCCAGCTAATCATAAATTTTGTATCACTCCATAATAAATAGTGTTTAACACTGCTTGAGTGTTTTTAGTTATTTGTGATTCGTCACAGCACAACTGCAGTTTTCCATCCGTTATTGGCCGCGTTTCTTCGAAGAAGACAGTGTTGTATTTGACTGGGCGAATGAGAATTAAGTTACTCCGGTACTGAACATTTGTGATTCGCGAGTAGGCGCCTAAGACGTGCAGCAGTTGAAATCTTCCAATTACGAAAGTGGATACGAGTGAAAAGTGTATTGAAATACAACTTGACAGCAATTTTTTTTTTTTAAGAAAATCGACTGCCCCTACTGATGAGTCATTTTTATTGCGAGAACTTCATTGCAAAAATCGATATAGTCACAAAATCTTGGCACTGAAGAATTTTTTTTTATTGCAAACAAAATTAAAGGAATAAGCAACAACTTTCTCAGCGCATGCAGTTCAATTTCCGCAGCGCAATTAAGTTCTCTCAGTGAGCGCAAAACAGTTCAATTATCTTCCCGTGAATAACAATCTGTATTTATGCAAGGAGCAAAAAATCATATTAGCAAAGCGAAGTGACGCTACTAGAATGAAAAAAAAAAAAGTGCTACCAATCTTCTTCCTACCAGACCCAGTTCAACCGGACCAGGAATCTCACTCACATAAATACTGATAGCCATCGGCTACAACCCCCTCCCTCTTCATATAATCTACCGGTAATAGTTTTGATGGTGTGTGTTTGCATTAGCTTTCGGAGGCTACGTTATTACTGGCGTAGGCCTACTATAAAATGCACATGTGTGTGTTTTCATTAGCTTAATACAACGTCAAACGCCTTCTGAATGTTACACGAAAAAAATACAGCAATCAAATTTTGGATATATAAAAAAAATATCACAGTTGCCGTTTGCAGTTCTTTCAGTTGATTTACGTCAACAATTTCTTGCACTAACAGTTTGAAACAAATGTCGTTATATGTGAATAAATGAGAAACCGAAATGACATCAACAGATCTCCCGTTCTTTTCACTGAAGAAAATACGGTTGTCGGTTGTATAGCCTGTTGTTTGTAACACACTCACATGTACTAACAAATAATTGATTTTCATGTATAAAAACCGGTTTTGCACATCAACAAATACAGTGGTTAAAGCCTTCTGGTCACTGATATTTATGCTATACTTAAGTTATTCCAGCCATTTTTGTTTAATTATTTATTTTCAACAGTGGAAATACAACGACCCTAACTTGTATCTATTTTCGTGATTTAGCCGCAGAGTGGGTGTCTTAATACTTGATGGACTTAAACTGCTGCCTGTCAGGCTGCGTCATGGACGATCGAAGACACTAAACTGCCAATCAGAAACCAATTAAATGCGCATACGTTTACTACTGCTTCGTATAATACGAGTTTCCGAAGCCAATTTCGCACAGGCGACGATATGATCCTTACGACTAGTCTCAGAGGCTTGATACGATCTACTCTTTAAGGGGACGTATTAATAACGCATCAATTTGACGTAATTATCTAAATGTAAGATACCTGTGAGACACACTGCAAGATATTCAGTGTCAAAATTTATTAACACACTAATGATTAAAATTATATGATATGATTACGTTTAATTTTTACCGGTTTTTCATTTTTTAAGTGTTATTCTATTTTGTATAACATTATGAAGCTATACTTTACCAACTATTTTGCACATACAGCAAATTATATTTCTAAATAACTAAATCCACTCATCGCTAATATTTTGTGGCATTACTTATATATTTATACACTGAAGAGCCAAAAAAAACTGGTACACCTGCCTAATATCGTGTAGGGCACCCCGAGCACGCAGTGATGCTGCAAGACGACGTGGCATTGACTCGACTAATGTCTGAAGATATGCAGGAGGCAATTCACACCATGAATCCTGCAGGGCAGGCCACAAATCCTATCTGCACCAATTTGAGAAAGGGTTGCACGTCTGTCACGTTTAATGATTCTCGTCAGCCGTCGTTTGTACCGTTCTTTCACGATATTTTTCCGGCCGCAGCGATGTCAAAGATGTGATGTTTTACCGGATTCCCGATATTCACGGTACACTCGTGAAATGGTCATACGCGAACACCCAAATGTTATCGCTACCACGGAGATGCTATGTCCCATCTCTCGTGCGCCGACTATAACACCACGTTCAAACTCACTTACATCTTGGTAACCTGCCATTGTAACAGCAGCAACCGATCTAGCTGCCGACAGCATCGCGTTACTCTGATTGGTTCCATACCTCTGTTATTTGCATACGCATGCCTATACCAGTTTTTTTTTTTTGCTCTTCGGTGTATAAGCTGGAGTAATTGTAATTTACCAGAAGAATTTATTTAGGAAATAAGGCCTGTGAAATTATTTTTAACTGGTACAGGCGTAACGAGCGCCAGGTTAATGGTTAAATATTTATTATTTTCTTTTTAATTAAAAAGAAGATTCCATCTGAGAAATTATAGATAAAATGATATGACAATTTGATGTTAAAAAGAAAAGGAGCTTTTGTCAATATATGCACAAATGCCACATAAATGTAAGGGATAAAAAACAGCAAGTCAAGCCAACTTCAAAAGAATGTTACGTCCGTCTGTAACAAAAATAAATAAATAGTTTTACTTCTACCATGCCTATGTCACTAATTTGTCCATCTGAAGTAATTATTTGTATATATGACTGCGAAAACACCTCGTCAGAAGCAGCTCAAGGACTTTCTTTACAATTTTGGTTCATCTCCAGAGTACAGATAGAATCCTGATCGTAAATTGTGCACGTAAACGTACGTTAGAGCGCGTTTATAATTATTTCATACCGCAGAAGACATAAAAACTCGCCTACAGAATGCTCGGGAACTGCACCATCCGTAAGAGAAACAAGACCAACCACAATCAACCATGCGCTGCGCCCTGGGCTTTGCAATTCTCCACATAAGAAAAAATCCGTAAAGAGGAATAACATCACCACAAAAAAAAAAACACGACACCTCGGCTTCGTCGCAGACGAAGCTGAAGATGGAGGCCTCGCCTCCATCTTCGAGACGTCATGCTTTTTTTAGATGGAGAATTTATTTGCCCATCTGTCGACCGACCCTCGGAATGCCTAGCTTCACGACGTGGCTCGCGACATGGGACTAAGTCTGCCTATCCGATACAACACAGGTGTCAGGTGCGGGTATGGAGTCGAAGGTCTAGCGGTTTTTCTTCCGTAGCGAAGTTTCTTACTCATCGGGCAATCCAGCCATCGGGTATATCTCGGGTGCATATTAAACCAGGTGCGGACGCACCAAACACCAAAGCACATGCATCACACGGCCCTGTGCCTTGAGCACATGCAACCCATGAAGGGATTACGCCGGCGGGCTCGCTGCTCTCCCGACACAGCCACTATTACATAACACCTTCCGTCCGTGGTCAGAACTGAAGATTAAAGCATTTCCTTTGTTGCAGCCAAGAACATTGAATCAAGATGGACTACAGAATTTTTTTTTCCAGTTATACGCCAACATGGAGGAGATAACAACCCAACCGCTGGTCAGTTCACTGCAGCATCTGTACATCACGAATTGTAGTTATCCATCCATCCATCCTGGCATGGTGGTCGCGTCAACCTGTATCACCAGCACTAGAGAAAACTTATCCCTGCAGTAACTGCGACAAGGTATTCGCATGTCGGAATTAATATTTNCTGTATCACCAGCACTAGAGAAAACTTATCCCTGCAGTAACTGCGACAAGGTATTCGCATGTCGGAATTAATATTTGTTTTATGCCAACTCCATTATGAAAATCTCTAATTTTCATCGAATTTAAAAAGTTATTTTTCCAATCATCATTATACCTACATGCATGGCGCTGGACTTTGGCTAACTGCGTAATTTATCAAATCGATATTATTTATTAAAAGATTATAAGTTCTCCAATTTCAAAAATGAATTTTCTCATGCAATTTTATATTTGTACATATAATACAATGTCATTTTGTANTTAAGTTCTCCAATTTCAAAAATGAATTTTCTCATGCAATTTTATATTTGTACATATAATACAATGTCATTTTGTACAACACTTTTTTAATTACATTTATTTATATTCTGTGCATTTTAAATATTTTGCGGGCATCGACTAGCCAATCACCGAATTTCCATGTGATTGCAGATGGCCAATCGCATGCAGGCATTCAAACATCGCATGCGGGAGTCAGACCGCAGCAGTGGTCTTTCCATCAATAAGCACTGCAATCGGCACCACACACACCGCAATCAACATAGAATGCCTTGCAATCAGTACAACAATCAGGGGTCATTAAGGGTAATTTGCGGAGCAGAAAGGGTCGTTTGCGGAGCTGGAGGTGTCATTTGTGGATCAGGAGTCATTTAGTGGTAATTTGCAGAGCAGGAGGTGTCATTAGGGGTAATTTGAGGAGCAGGGGAGGTCGATTGCAGAGAATGAGTTCAAGCTGAACAAATAACGTGTCTGGAAGAAACTGTTGAAGATGTAACTGGATGGTAATGTGATCAAGGAAATAGATAGAATATCTGGTTGAATGGATGCATAAAAATGATTAAATCTCATTAATGAAATATGTTAGTAAGTTTATATATAAATAAGTTGCTATGCAAAATAGATACACACGTTGCTACTGTAGAAAGAACGTCAGTTTTTTCATGAATATGATGCAAGCCAATGCATGCGTAAATGTTGGCGGTGGCTGAGCTATGGTAAGTAAATGGCGAGGGAAGTAGAGCGACGAGAGGTGTGTTACCGGTGGCCGTGGAGGGGGTAGAGGGTAGGTGTGCTATATAAAGTCAATAATTCGCTTTGGGGGTCATAAGATTGATCGGCTATATAGTCAATGAACTATAGAAGTGGGGATTCAGACGTCTGCTGATCGTCGTACCAGGGAGTGGCTGTGCTCTGCCATCTTTACGAGAGTCGAACTTTTAGGGTCACATACATCCAACTTGGTTTTTCGTATTAGGTATGTAATTTTTTTCTAGGTGGTTTTTTTAAATTTTTGTCATTTTTCGTGATTTTTTCTTTATTTTCCGAGTTCAAGGTCATTTGGGTCAAGATCAACAATATCCAACATGGGTGTCGAAGTCAGTGATGTAATATTTTCCAAAACTTTTATTAGTTTCTTTCGGTTGTTTGCGATTTTTTTATGATTGGGATGGTGTGTTACGGTGCAGAGGGGGGTGAGGCGAGGGTAATGAGATGAGTGTGAGGTTAATGTTGTACGTTCCATGATTTTTAGAATTTTTTATATTTTTTGCAATTTTTTATAATAATTGCCAGGGGCGGAGGGGGTGACATTGAGGGTGTTGCGGGGAATGGGGGAGAGGGAGGTTAGTGGGTTTGGCTATAAAGGGTTTTGGGGGAGGGATTTGGANGGTGGGGGAGGTGGAGAGGAGGAGGCCAGGTCCGCTGATCCTCTCCGGTCCGCTTGACTTGGCTCGGAGTCTCGAATCCTCCTCTCCTGCTATGAGGATTAAGTGGCTCATAACGCTAAGAGTCTCTCATGCTTTTGTTCGACTGAGGATTCTTCGGCTCTTGCTTCGAAGAGCTTCGGATCCGCTTTCCTCATTTTCCCATTATTTCTGAAAATTTTTTGGTAAAAAGAGTGGTTTTTGGGCAAAATAATTAATTTCGGAAGTGGTTTTCGGAGTGGAAGAGGTAATTTAGTCGATAACATGGCCGTCCCAGGCAGCCGATCACCATGGCCGTCGGCCACGCCTACCAAGATTGCGGAAAACTCTTATTACCTCCTACTCCATGAATCATGTGCCCGACTCGCCATATATTCACTACTACGAAGTAATGTGGGAATGTAAGGCCTCTACTTTACATGCTTTAAAATACAATGGACACTTGATTTACTGACACCTGACTCACGTGCATCTTGCTGTACGGATTTTTGGCTTCCTGGAGAACGTGTGAATGTATGCAACACAGTGCCCACACTTCCTTCCATCGTTGTCATTCTCTTCCTACCGAGCCGTCCTTTCTTCACANGAATGTATGCAACACAGTGCCCACACTTCCTTCCATCGTTGTCATTCTCTTCCTACCGAGCCGTCCTTTCTTCACACCACACACAGCTCAGTCTCTCTCAAAACTTGTCATGCAATCGTGTCATTGTTACACATGACGGTGGCGCGGTATCGAATTCTGCCCTCCATCGTCTCTGCGTCTCAATCATGTTCTCACATTTCCAATGAAACTTTAAAAATCCACCTACGTTGCTCGAAAGACAACCTTGACACCTCCGCCATCTCCTGTACAATTGTAGTGCTGGAGCTAGTGGCTGCAAATGAGAATGACGACAGCAGGGGGGCTACGCGGGTCCGCACACACCCAACGTGGTCCTTACGGCGTCATACACACGCGATCGCATCAGACTGTTACCTACTCTGCTATTAAAGTACAAGTTTAAACATTAATTTGGAACAGCCCGTGTATCTTACCCATGATCCGAACACCGGGCCCTTCAACACCATAAGTTATAGTGTTTCGTCGCGTAACGCTATACACATGCACGAAGGAAACAAACAACTTTACGATTCGTAAAATGAGAATGTTTTTAAAAATTAAAAGTTATTTTTCTCACATATCACACACCGTTTCGGTTTACGTGTTTCCATCCGCAACGTCTGCATTCACCACAGCTCAGTTAAATTCACTTACCATCAGCAGAAATTTTGCCTGCCTTGTAAAATGATATCAGCAGTAAGTGAATTTCAACATTCACGACAGCAATGTTATGAAACGGTGTATTTTGTAACGGTCATAAACATGCCAACAGGACAGGTTTGCACACAATATTTCTGCGAATTCGCAAATGCCTGTATTATTACAAACAAGTTTTGAGCTCAAGAATTTTTTTCCGTACTGTGCAGATGCACAGCAATTTGTTAATTTTTATAGTTAAAATGTCCAACGCTTCTCCTCTATGGCCTATCGCGTGTGCATTGTCACTCGTGAGTGGTAGTTTGAGAGAAACTATTGCTATTGGACTCCAGAGAGTTTTTACACTATTCACACACTACACTGTCAAAAAAATTCTCGTAAACTTCCTAAACTGCAATGGAAGTTTTTAACCTATACAGTGTATGGAAATAATACTACATATCAACCTGAAAATATGGGAATGTTTATCATCGCTACTGTACAAAGTTGGGACCTTCCCTACGCACTTGACTGTTTCCCGAGCAACTGTAGGAACGTTACCATGCATGTATGGGGAAATAATTAACCATTCGCGCTTTGTCACTGCAAGTATACACTGGCATGGTAAATTTACAAATAATTTCTTAGAGTGTACACACGTGCTCCACACGACACTGGAAAGCAGTACGGCCACAAGAGACAAAGCATACTACAACTCAGACGTGACAAAAAAAATTTACGCATCTGGAATGCTTCGCACTCGTGGTGAAGCAAGCAAAAAAACACCAGACAGCATGCAGATGATTAATATGGAAACATGTCCTCTGTCAGAGTTCGATGATTAATGATGATGATGATGGTACTAATAATAATACAACTGAATTCTACATAAAGTAGTTGCATATCGATGCTCGTTGACGAGTTCTGTTGGTTCAAGACTATTACTCCCTGCCAACTATCGCATAAATTATAGTAACATACAGTTGCTGAGCGTCAAGGCCATCTGACCAATGGTAAACAAGCAAGGCGAAGGCAGCGGACTTCAAAACAATAAGCTCGGAATATTAAAATGACTGAGTTCGCCTGTGTCCGTGACGTGGTCGGCTCTCAAGATCTCGATGTTAAGTAAGAGCCACCCAAATCTCTTCGCTCACTCATTCGTGACGTAGCCAGTCTTGACACCAGCCGTTCAACATGGTGTGATATGGAAAACATCTTGGCTTGGCACTAAGTCTTGAACACATCCGACAAGAAAAAAAAAACTCCCTTTGAATTGCAGATACTGTAGCAAAGACCTGTAACGCCTTTTGGACTGTGCAATGGATAAATTTGATTGAGAAAAATGTTTGAAATTCTTGATTGCATCTATTAATGTAAGTATAAGATTTCATTATTGTCACCGTTTTACTCACTATAATACCAAAAAACTGCCAGTGGGCCAAGACTCTTAGCTGTAAGGAATTACCGTTTGTATCACAACAATACTTATAATTATCTCACCAGCTGCGACTAATGTTATAGGATATCTTGATATCGTATATTCGCGGTATCTTCACACTTTTTGAATCAAACCTTTTAAAAATCACCTCATGTACGACACGTTTAATTGTTTCCCAAGTATGTAATGTATCACAAGCGTTTTATACTTCTGGTAACATAAAAGTACCTTATTTTTGGTTAAACTGAATTTTTGCTTATATTTATCTATACATTATAACATTATATTTAATTTATAATTGATATGAATAAACACAAGAAGAAAATAGCTGTGTTGGCAATGCTTAGTAAAAATAGTTCTTATGGAAAAAATTATTAAACTGAGTGCACACGAATGCGATGCACTGTCCCTTTGGTGTAATTTTCTAGACTCGCTCTGAGGAAAAGAATTGTTTCAGTATACCAAATATATTTGTTTGCGTGGCGTTTGTTTCAGCTAAACGATATTTTGTTGGTACAACCAAGCCTCGGTTCCTCCAAATGTATCAAATTTGTTCACAAAACCAAATCATTTATTTAAAACAACTTTCTTTGTGCCAAACAAATATTTTGCTGTTTCAGTATATTAAACAAATATTTATTGTAAGCAAACATATCGTTACAATTTTTAAACAAAATAATATGTTTAGTTATATTCGATATATTTTGAACAAAGCATTTATTTGCAGCAACCAAAGATTTTGTTGGCAACACTGATCCATTAGCTTTGTTTGCATGAGGCGGAGGAATATCTTGGAAGTAGAACTTTAGCAGGGGTTCACAAAAGTTGAAAGTAACCGAGAATGGATTATACACTGTTGTGTACAAACTAATATCGTTTGATGGGGATACTGTAACTTCATCTATATTTACGATATATAAAAAAAACGTTGGTGGTAAATATTTCCCGTAGGACTGGCTACAGCAAACACGTCACCGTTCCTGTATCTAATCTAATTTATGACTAATTTATAGGGCCGCTAGTTTTTCGCGAAAAGATTCACGCGGAGGCTACACTTCATTATCCTGTGTGCACGCTTGCAGTCTTCATTTGACTACTGGCCGCTTCACTGTGTGTGAAGACAGTCTGTTTCACGGGCGAGCCAATCAGAATTAAGTTTCTCCCAAACTGACCGTCCGTGATTCGGGGGCAGACAGATAAGACGCGTAACAATTCAAATGATCCAATCACGAAAGTGGTTCCGAACTGAAGTGCGTTGGAACACAACTTGTGCTCAAATCTTTTCGCGAAAAACAGGTGCACCTACTAATTTATGTTTCGTGCTGTATTAGACCATGCTAGTTTTAATTTTTAAATTTGGAAAGGGCTTATTTAACGACCCTCGGTATTATGCCGCAAGGCTTATCAGGAACTAATTCATGACCTAACTTAAACTAACACCCATGCCTTGCCTAGGATTCGAACCCAGAACCTCCCGCGTCCCAGCCCGGCGGCGCACCGACCGACTGCGCCGCCGGAGGTCGGCTAGTAACAAATACTGGGAGAATCCACATAGAACGTACGATGGTGAAAATGTAACCGAGGAAGCCCGACAGCGACTCGCACTAACATAGCTGCCAAGCACAGAACCACAACAGAACATTCTAAAACATTCTATGTAAACGACATAAATAAATAATTTCATTAGTCAAGAAGAATGTGCCATATGGTAAAACTATTTACAAATCAAATAAACGTTCGTTTAAATACTCAATGGCAAAGATGTATGATTTGAAAATGGGAATTTTAGTTTGTTTTTTCCTCCGGAGATTGAGCGGGGNTTAGATGAATTTATATTTTTATTCTTAGAGCGTACACGTGGTTCTGTCTGTTTCTCAAGTATAATTTTGATATCATTGTACATTAAAACCATCTTGTTAATGGGGAGAGCTACGGTATTCAGTTATTTTGTGTATATTTAATACCCTCTTTTATACCTTTATCCCAAACCTAGTATGATCTCCGTAACCCGCTAACGAATTTCTCTCGTTACGGGAAATTATTACGTAAAAGTAACTTATTTCCAACGTAGGCCTTGAAGTGTGCGTTAAAGAATGCCCCCAGTAACTATGATACACTGAGTGTAAATATCTTAATAAACGACTGAACAAACTATTTAATCGGTATTTTTAATATTTAATTAATTTGCACACTTTACTTACAAGAATACTTCTAGTTACCGCGAAAATCTTATAGTATATGACGAACACACTTACTTAAATGCACAAGCTAGAACAGTCAAGATTCTAATATTTCAGGGGGGGGGGGAAAGTTATGTAAAGTCTATCTAAGAGGTTAAACATATATTTTAAGAATTTTATGGTAGTACTGGCCCCTATCGAGTCAAGAATAAAGTACAATGAATACTATGAATAATTACTTCCTGAAATGATAAAACACACGAACGCTTATTTAAGTGTTAGGCAATTATTAGGTCTACGTCTTTTAATCGAGTCGCAGGTTCAATATGACAACGTGCACAACGTTTCGCTTGTAACTATCCATGGCATAATGCGAAAAAAGAAAGTTCCCAACTTCCTTTTAAAATATAGGTTCTTAGGTATTTTTATTATACACAATTCTTTACTACATTATATTGTTCCATTTTTAACGGTTTAGACAGCGTATTGCAAGAGAGAGCACTGGCGGCAATTTTTTTCCGACTTGATTCACTATTATCGTCACTGCTTATTCCTTATGTTACTTTACGTAACAAAATATCTACTAAAACCTGGCCAGAGAACATAGCTATAAATTTAAAAACAAAATACGTAAATCAGATTCGTGGTTCTCGAGTGATAAGCGCACAGACAGACAGACAGACAGACGTTGAGTTTTATAATATATATATTGATATATGCTGTTTCTAAAGTTCCCCCCCCCCCTTTTTCACCCAACATAGTCCGTATAAAAATATCGTTCGTGCGGATTCATACAACGTAGATGTTACAACCTTTGTGTTTCAACTTTACGTCTGTACAAGCGTATTTCATTGTCGTAGCGGTAATTTAAACGGTAACCAAATAACTACTCAGCTGCACCAAATTACATGCATCAGTTCATTCGCTGCAACAGATATCTCTCTCAGATTTATTTATGAATGTGCAAAAATAAGGTTTGTGGGTTTCTTCCACTTCATAGAGCATTCGTTTGAAATCCAACAACTAAATCGTGGATTTAGACTGGGTAACTGCTGATGTAACGAAAGTGATAATGGTTTACGAATGTTCCACATCACGATTCAGGCAGCTCCCTGCTCTAATTGCAGGGTTCAGGCGCCGCTGTGAGATTGTGACGCCAGTTTGAGGACGCCATGACGGCGACCCCTCTGACACGACACTCCACACCTGTTGTTTTGCCATTTCCGACTCCATACGAAAGCACATTGACCTATTTCAGTCTTATCAACTTCGTAATTGGCTAAAACTTTACACTACACAAATTTTAAAAAGGCTAGCGTTCTTTTTGTGGCTAATTTCGTTCTAATTTGCATAGTCATTAATTTTTTTAATCCGGTTGTGTGTATTATTAAGTAATTAACTCTGGGACCAATTTTCTCCTAAATATGTTTGCTATTATTATTTCGAAATTTTTTAAGATACAGGTTTGTGACCTTTTGTTTATATTTGGCACTGTTTTCGTAAAATGTGATGTTTTAACACCAGCATAACGAATTTCACGCAAATTGGCCGATCAGAAACATTTCTGGAAAATTCGTCATTGACATGTGTGTTAAAGTAAACGAACGATCGTGCTGAAACCATGCATTGTGTGTGGTACTGAAGGAGTGCGTAATGTCAGAATGTAACTCGAGGTAGAATGTTTCAGATTGCACAATATAAATGTATAAAATAACTGGAAAGGCTACGTGGATTTAAAATACGTTATTTATTTGACACACGTTCAACCAACTCTCATTAACACCATAATATGAAAACGTAGAAAATCCGGGAAAACTACACCGGGGTTCACTTGGAATCGGGGGGAAAAAAACACCCACAGTGCAACCCCACGATTTTCCGAATGAGAGTCGAACAACCTAGGGCACAATAAAAAACGCTCAGTCTGACTACATGATTACTGAATGAGATAAACCAGGGGAAGACTATCATTTGCAAAGCGTGGGCCCGCCTTCCTTTACTACTGATGAGCCATGCAATCGTTGATAATTCGCCACCGCTGGTCGGCAGTGAGGAAACTGTTACTAGTAACTTTCAAGCATATTTTACAATCCACTGTACAGATTTTTTTGGACATAGAAACTTGCAAATTTATCCGGTGCTGCAATTACTGGATAATTTTCTTTTTGGTCAAACATACTCTGACAAACATCTCTGTAATGTCAAAAACAGTCAGAAAAAAATTACTATATACACGTATCCACTCATATGCTTTTTCTAAATAATAATTCACGCTCCGTTTTTTTTTTCCGCGATTGACTTGGGTTTACAACACGTCTCTCGGGCTCGACTTCTTCTATATGATACACCAAGTACTTTCTCTCTCTGACTTGCTTTGATCCACTTTGACGCGTACCGCATATTGTAATTAAATCCACCGCTGCAACCCCCACCTTCGATCTTACCCCCCGCTACGCCATCAGTCGACACATGCCGTGGGACACGTGTCGCTAGGCCAGGTCGGCCCGAGAGGACGTACAAGCAGTTAACACGTGTCAAGGTTATGCCGAGTTAAGCTGGCATATCGCCGAGGCACCCTGAATGAGATACATAGATACGTAGGAAAGAGGGTGGAAATGCCGAGGTAAGCTAGAGTTGCACTTATGCACCTCTAGTTACACGAGAAAAGGGCTGACAGGGTTTGGCAGTATTGCCAGGAGCCCCCACCCCTCCCCGAGCAAAACGCATGACACATGGACACGCGCCGCGAAAATGCAGAAGTAAGCTAGATTGGCGCCAATGCACCTCTAGTTAGACGAGTAAGAAGAACTGACAATGTTTGGCCATAGGGCCACAGGTCACCCCCTCCCCCTCCCCCAACAAGGCAGACACCTGTTAGGACCTGGGAGGGCGACGAGAGGGGTTAAAAGTCAACTTGCGAGACAAGGATGGGTCTGTCAGTTGCAATACACTGCGCCGGAAGG
>NQII01000527.1:758907-798006 GCA_002778355.1 Clitarchus hookeri | reverse complement strand
GTCGTGTTGTGGAGTCGACCATTGAGAAGAGAGCCCAGAGCAGCAGTCGTGGAGAGTCGTCACCGAAGCCAGGGCCTGTGAAAGGCCACCCAATGTGCTGGACCTCAACCTATGGCCAGAATACCCAGAACTACAAGTATAGCTAAGTATCAGAATCGTCGCTCAAAGAAACCTCCCCGACGCCTAGCATCCCCCAAGATGCCGGCAGCAGTTAGCACTAACACTTTAATTAGCCCTTAAGGCCCCCAACTCGCAAGATACCACATCTCGGTGTTGTATATGTGTATAATATTCACGACAATATAACCCAGTCAATTGAAACACCGAGTGACTACATTATTGTTTACCCTATTTAACATCCAAGGCGTCCATAGTCTGCGCCACAAAGTTACACATACCCTATGACCCTCCCTGTATATCATATCACAGGGAGGCGAATAGCGTCAACTTCTCCGATCGCTTGTAGGCGAGTCGATTATTCGGAACCCAAAACAGCGGTACCAACTGAAGTAAAAGAAAACGAATAAAGAAAGAATTTAACTATTAAATAATATGCTGGCTGCTTTATTTAAAATACTACCTACATGAAAATATTTAAATCTACACCGATATTACAAATGTGTGCGTAAATTCATAAATATTTAAGTTGTTGTTATAACGCTTTTTAGCGAAACTGCGCTACGGCATTTTACATTTTAAATACAATCTAACGTGGAAATTGACTGCACAGCTACAACGTTGGCAGTGGATTATGATAAGTAATTCTACGTCGTGACGACTTGCAAGAAGCCATGTTTGAAATTACAGTCACTACAAATGATTTATTTTCAATAACATGAAGTCCTATTTCTGCACACTATCGTGTAAATTATCATGCAACACCTTGATGTATTTCATACGGCCCAGTGCACCGTGGATTACAGCTACATTTCCAACTCCAGAAGCCGCTATACGTCCCCAAACCATTTCAACACCTCCTCCATGTTCAACACCTCCTCCATGTTCAATACCTCATACATGATTAACGGTACATTCTTCCAAGCTGTTTGGTGACGTGCAGTTCTCGTGGGTACCAGTGAACTGCTCAAAAAATTACTGTAATCAATTTGAATTGGAGTTATGTCGAGGGATATTTCTAGTACAAAGAAAAGATCACAAGAATTACACAGCTCATATTGATCGTTCAACATCGTGTAGGGACTTCATTAAATCTTTAAATATAGGTACAATTTAAAATTAATACATAATATGTGTACTCAAATTTGTAAAATTAAGTAAAATGTAAAACAAAAAAAATTACCGTAACAATCAAACTAAAAATTCACAGGTCTATATGTTGAGAATAAGTCATCATACCGCTTATATTTTTATTAAAAATAATTATTTCACGCAGGCTTGCATTTTTGTAAGTTACCTACAACAATTATTTTGGGAAAAATTATAAATTAATTTAATATACAAATCGGTAAGTTGTTCTATGACTAGTGTCTTTGCCAGCGTAAGAACATTGAGTAATTTTAAAATTACACACACACGCGCGCACACGCACACACACGTTAATATTACATGTAAGTTTTAATATTATTGATGTTAATGCAGTATGTATAACTGCGATGCCTTGATATTGTGTGTAATAGTTTGATCAAAGTGAATGTTATGTAATGGGCTAGCTAGTCTTACATCATGTGATATTTCACGTTAGGGTCCTGTGTACGGACGGCGTGAATACCAGGGAGTGAGGAACGAGGCGAGTAAGCGGGGCTGTCAAGGGCTGCTCGCTCCACTTGCTGCGATAAGCGGGATGGCGACGGGTTGCCGGCTATTAATGTAGCTCGACGGCGGCGCTGGTGGTTTTCCTGCTGATAGACGGCTGGTATTGACGTCAACGCGGCCGGAAGCCGGAAGAGCCGCTATCTGCGGCNATTGTGTTGAGGGTTGCATCACTATAAGGAGATCCACTTTACTTCTACCTTAAAGACTGTAGATGAGGTAGACCGGTTATTCGTCTTCTGCGCGTGTACCCAAAACATCCACCTACCCCCAAGGAGCGCAACTGTCGAACTCACATGGACAACATTGATGAACGTGTTTGTTTGTATCTCAATTTTCAAAAGACAAACACTTTTATCTGAACAAACTACATTTATGAAAGAACAGCCAGAAGTTGCTACGCGTAGAGACATATGCCCACATTCGGCAATACTGCGCCCTCGCTGGAGGGGCAGGCATTGCGGCGGCGTAAGACTAAAAGACTAAAGATGAGGTAGAACGATCTCGCTGGCTGCGCACCACCAGCCTCCGTGTCCCAGCGTTGAACTGCTTTACTGTCAACAAGACTATACTAAACGACGTCGATAGCATTTTAATTCAATCGAATCAACCTGCATTACAAATTGGTCAGAGCAAGCATACGTACATCTCAAAGCACCAGCTTTCTAACCTCAAATCCTAGCCACGTCGTTTAGGATAGTCGTGCAGGCAGAGAAGCAGTTCAATGTTGTGACACGGAGACTGGTTGTTCGCAGCCAGCGAGACAGCTCTACCTCGTCTAATTCGATTTCGATTCGATGTAACAATGTTTTATTGACAATCAGTGATAGGTACATAGAAATAAACAGTGAACGGATAACAGAGAATTATACATGCCAGCGTGAAAATTACGCTCTTCTGTAATCCAGGGTATGGCAAGGAACACCAGTTGCAAACTGAAACAGAAATACTAATAAGCGTTGCGGTGATGTACAATTCTAATCTATTATATGAAGTTTCCCTGATGTAGTCATTGTTAACGGTTGAA
This sequence comes from Clitarchus hookeri, assembly GCA_002778355.1. Lineage (NCBI taxonomy): Eukaryota > Metazoa > Arthropoda > Insecta > Phasmatodea > Phasmatidae > Clitarchus > Clitarchus hookeri. The sequence goes on along the minus strand of NQII01000527.1, from coordinate 795,209 downwards.
TCTACTATGTTATCTGGTATTGGTAGGTCTAAGCTTTTTATACTTTTTCCTGACAGTGTCTGCACTTGCTTTTCAATTTCAATGAGTGCAAGGTGAAGAAAAACTTCGTCATTGAACGTTACTTGTGAATCAAATGGTAAAAACGCTTATTAGTATTTCTCGGTTATAGATACATATATGCTACCGCGGAGTTAATTTTTTAAATATATTTTTTACACAATCCTTTACTACATGATATTGTTCCATCTTTAACGGTTTAGACAGCGTATTGCAAGAGAGCGCGCTGGCGGCAAACTTTTTTCCGACTTGATTCACTATTATCGTCACTGCTTATTCCTTATGTTACTTTACGTAACAAAATATGTACTGAAACCTGGCCAGAGAACATAGCTATGAATTAAAAAAAAAAAACACGTAAATCGGATACGTGGTTCTCGAGTGATAATCGCACTAACAGACAGAGAGACGTTGAGTTTTATAATATGTATAGATTATCTTCATAACACTATTTAATTTCCATCACTTGTTCACCATTTTAAAGTTTCGTGATGTCGGAAACTGCCATTTTTGTTATGTAATTTTCTGAGTACAGTGCGCTACAAACACGTCACGTGTGTCCAGAGAAGCCACCCGCCTCGCAGATAGTAGCAGACGCGACATCGACCTCGGGAACATGACTAGGCGAGCCTATTTTCCCCTTCCCTATCGCCGGCCTAAGGTGGGGGCGTATGACCAGGAAAGAGGTCGCTAGCACCGAGTGGGGCACACACTAGGGCGTCCGCCCCTCTCCTCTGGACACGGCTTTTTTATATTATTTTTAAACCACAGTCAACCACTTAATCGGTCGGCCATTTTGAAATCCAGTAGTACATATTTCTGCATCTAATACGTGATTCAGTAAAATTGTTACGATCTTAAATACTTTGCTGCTAACGCCAATACTTAAGCACGCTGGTCACGAAAAATTTCATTAATTTATATTTGTACGAAATACTGCGGCTCAAATTGTAGGCCTTTATTTCATGGAATAAATTAAATTAGGAAACCCATATTTCTTGCATAATTGTAAGTCAAAATTACAAATTTAGTGTTTTTGGAACGTACAAATAAATTTAAGTAAAGCACACGCAGCAAATTTAACAAGGGTGACTGAAAGATCATGTCTTAATTAATGTTAAGGCATATTTAACTAAATTTATTTTATAAAAACTCAGACTACTACAAGTCAGAAATACGCAAAAATGTCCTTATTTTAAGCAATTTTTTTTTTAATTGCGAAAACATTTCATAGCACGATTTTAAATATTTCTTGGAGTAAATTATGGCATCTCATTTCAACGTAAATTATCTTGTTTCGATAAGTGAGTTAAGTTTTTTATTATTTGTGCGTCCGAAAAACACTAAAATTGTTATTTGGCATGCCATTATGCAAAAAATATGATGTCGGTTTTTTTTTGTTTGAGGAAATAGTTGTAAGTAATGTCTAAAAGTTAAGCAGTATTTGGCACAAATATAAAATAATGAATGTTTCCGTGATCTGCGCCCTTAGTGCAACTTCACTGGTCATCAAGTATTTTAGTTTTTTAGTATTCCGCAATGTTAATATTAAAAAATTAATTAATATGCACGTGTCGTCCGGAAATTATTCAAGGGTATTTCAATAAAACGTGACTTATTAACTGCAAACAAAAATTTAGCGGGCAGCCATTTGTTTCGCAGTAGTGGCAGCAACTGGTAAGGCTGTTACGAAAATTTCAGAGCCGCTAATGCTTGAAATCACATATTATACACAGTTTAGTGGCAAATCATATCCGAAATGCCTTAAATGCTACTGTATTAAAATTATATGACTACAGTGGTAACATTTTTCAAGACAGTAACTATTCCATTTAATATAAACAAAGTACAACAGTAATTTTTTATTCAAAGCAGTTGATGTGATAACTAACAAAATATTGATTTCGAGAAGTTAATTGCTTATTGATGTGTATAGTAAGTCTACATGTCCACGGTCAACAAACTGTCGCCACAACTTTTTGTCGTTAGGGTGTGCTCACTGGTTCTACATTCAACTGTTTAAAAAGGTTATGGAGGGCTACAACACTGCAACGACTCTGTTGTCGTACGACTAGAGTGCGCGGAGTGATGCTCAATGTAGATGTGTCCGCCGGCAGAATTTGCCGTTGCTCTCTAGACGTTAGGTACAATTGTGGAGCGTGTATCGTGCATACTTACCTCGCATTAATCGGATAAACATGGCGATGATCTGGCAACATTCGTGTGATAAGTTCTTAATGTTCAATTGGGTTAAACGCGAGAACCCAGATTACAAAGAAAGTACAGTTTTTGCACTCTACAGCGCGTCGCATGACAATTCATGTACACATAAAATAACCAATAAGAAATGTTTGTCCTGCAAGCGTCTTAACCTAACTCCACTGCACGGTCCGATCTGACACAAGGTCGTGCGAGGATGGAAACACACACCTATCCTCTCCTAGTGCAATCGGCCGGGACTGAAGCCGTGACCTCCCGGATGCAAGTCAAGAAGACTATCACACAACCAAGTACGCTCGGTCTGTGCTATGACAGAAATCGCGTCGTAAGACAGACATACACCACGTCCTTCATTTCCACCGTGTCCGTAGCCCGTAAGACCACACGGAGTCTCATTTTTTATACGACAGTCGGGAAGCACTAATGTCTCATCCCACGACAACATGCCACGAAACACAATTAGAACGTATAACCTTACAGTGATAGAAGAGTGTCGTATAAGTCAAAATAATTCAGAGTCAAAATTATTACACTTCGAAATATTGATAACCATTCAATATAAATATTATATACCTTACATCGACATTTCCATACACAACCATTTCGCATTAAATATAAATTGCTACAAAATACATCTATCTTCACCAGATTCTGAATCAAATACTATTCACCACCAACCATCAGATCGCAAAGGCGTGCCTCACATCTAGGCATTGACACGTGTCGTTTCCAGTTCCTTACAATTACTGCACATTGCCGAAGCAACCAACATATTGGCACCTTTCCTCTGTTCACGTACCATTAATGAATTTATTTATAATTCCTGAAACACAATACCATTTTTTAAAAATTATATATTGAAGTGTTACTGCGAATTCCCTCTTGCAACAAACATCTCTAAATAGTATAAAACAAAGTCGCTTATCCGCGTCTGTCTGAGTATTCGCTTAGTACTTCTAAACTACTTGATGGATTTTGATCCGGTATTCAACATAATTTAGAGAATTTCTTGAGGAAGGTTGTGGTGTATAATTAATTTATATTTAATGCAAGGATAGTAGAGAAATGTCGAACCGTTTGTAATCACGTCGTAAAAAACCGCTTTTAGGGCGCTTACATGGCTTGCGCTGACCAAACCATAAGATATATATCAAATTAATGTGCTACAGAATTGTAGCTCTTAAAAAGGTCTACAGAAAAGTCCGTGATAGCATATGTTTATCTTATAAGGATGACCCACAGTAACCATTTTTGTCTTTCAAAGTATCGCTGTAAAAACTAAATTGTTACCGGGCGAAGCCGGGCCGGTTCGCTAGTGGTATATAAATTACATATATTAAACCACAAACTGTTTTATGGTGCCTCCCGACTAATTTACGTGCACTGAATGATTTACAGTTACTTTCCGTGTTCCTAGCGCAGGGCTTCCTGGCAATTTGAGACATGGTGATTTACTTTAAGGGGATCCCATCTTGGATTTTTAGAATTTTCGCAGAAACCTTCACTGTAGATTTTGTATTCAATTTTACGGAACTACACAACACAGAACATTCCTTTGTACGTTTTCTGAAGTTTCCATTGCTTGACTACAGCGCTTAGTTTGTGTTGTAGTACCCGCAAGGAAAAATCATTTACTTCTTCCCAGCTTTTAACAGTTAAAAATTAATAAAGATAGTGATCTTGATAAAGCTTGAGAAGCTACTATTTATGCTGCGTCTTGCGCAAAATTTCGCTAAAACAACTTCAATATAAGTGCCGGCGATAAAAATAGATACATTCAAGATGGCGGGGCCTGATCCCCCGTAAGGCTGAACCCACACTCCACGCACTTACAGGTTTATTTTTCTTCAGCATCAGTAACAGTGCTTAGATCTGCGATTGGTTCACTCGTGGCATTGTTGGAGAGGGAAGTGGGATTCTATTTTTACAGGGGGCAAACAAGAACAGTTTTAAAACAATTATCCACAGCCCTGCATTAAAGTCAATGTTTTTGATATTTCTGCAATCGAATTTTCTAGTGTCAAATCTAAACATGCTATACTGCATCTCATGTGTTCACTAAATTTTTACAGACGTGACCAACCTATACAGTATGTAAACAGTAAATGCTCTCGTCTGCGACGTATTGTATCAGCTAATGAGTTGCTGCGGGATGCACGCTGTTATGTTGGCGATATTGACGATGATATGAAAGAAAAAAGTACTCAGAACTAAAAGTTGTAATTCAAAACTTGATTATACTCACAACAGTTATGCTTTAAATTATGTTTTTTTAAAGTAACGTGCGATTTTTTTTGCTTTTAGCGAATTGGCTTTAGATACATGTTTAGCAATTACGACGGAGCATGCGGACACTTCCGGTGTCGTCCCCAGCTCGGTAGTCGCCATTGTGAATGTGATCTCTTTCGTCACGTTTATGTGAGGACGTTACTGGGGCTGTCGGAATACTTTATCGGTGGTTAATTATTTCGTATCTGCTTTAATTACGCGTAGTTGGCTGTACAGTTGGTTTTTTGGTGTTTTTTCTTGCGTTAAATGTAATATTATCGGCAAGTGTATGGCTTGGTCCTCCAACTACTGTACCGTCGTGAAGCGCCACTCCACAATATATTTACGTTTGAAAGTTTTAAGTTTTTTAGTTATGGGAAACGCGTGAAGTGTCGTATTTACTGAATTATTTTGAAAATAAATTATTTCGTATCAGTGGCACAGAAACGTGTCCATGGATTGTCATAGAACATGTGTTCAGGAGTTGTGAATATGAATTACAAACAGTAAGTCAGCGTGTTTTTGTAAATAACGTATTTCAGAAGAGTTATTAGAATGTTTGAAACGTGCATGGTCTAAAAAAACCGTATGTTTAACCTTTTTTGTAGTATAAAAATAATATGTCCATGATCAAAATAGCATAAAGTTAATTTCGCTAACAAAATTTACGTACAAAGAGTATGTGTAATACTTGCCTCGGTACAAACAGCAACATCGCGTTTTGTTCGTTCGGCGAGGTTAAGATTTTCGTTTGCTCCATCAAACAATGTCAAAATGATACCGTCTCGTAAGAACAGCAAAGCAATACCGTCTCATGAAAGACGAACTGAAGTTGTCCCCCTCCTCCCCTACATCCATAAAATAAACAGAGCCCCAGCAGTATAACTTGGCCATAATAAAAATAAATAAAACAAGTTGGAATAGTAACCTACATTGACCGTATAATTTGTTTACAGACACTGTTATCCTAATTGACAGAACAACTGTGGCGGAGGAATACATTGTGAGCGAGCTACTTTTCTAGAACTGTCAAAATGTAGTGTACTTATATGAAATGGAGTATTACTTGGGGCATTCGGTAGTTCAATTTAATTTATTAACTATCACTAACAGCTGGTCTATAAAGGGTAGAACAATTTCTGGAGTGTCGAAGGATGGAGGAGCGCGTATTCACCTTGGCATGACGTACCCCAACAACTGCTAATAGTTTATATAAAATAATACACTGAATATTTTGATGATACAGCTGTCAAAACTAGTAACATCGATACAAGTCCAATGGGCCAATATTTTTAAGATTTAAAAAATCGGCATGGACTCACCCAACCCTTTACGGAGTCCTGCAAAGGTAACACGATTCTTCATTAAAGCTGAGTCGAACACGGGTGCCAATAAAGATTTGACAGTTTTTGTATTCATGCTGTGTATACGTACCTGTCAACACAGAGAAGAAAAAAAAACCATTAGCTCACAAGAAACTTACTCTTTGAAACAACACTGAATTTCATGCGTTAATACATAGGTCCAAGTATAACATGCCGTACAACACCACACAACGGCAAGCAAGCAAAGTTATGTTGGTACATAAATCTTGAGCCCGGGTTGGAATGTCATAGGCTCAATACACTTCGTCAAGCCACGTAAATGCCATTTCAACCACAGCTCCAAGATACAGTTCTACAACACTGGTAGCGATGTCAGCAGTTCAGTTAAGAAAACAATAAGCGCAATCAGGCCCGCGTAACAATCATATTGTCAACTGCAAGTGTGGGTAAAACCAATTCCTCGAAACTACCTTCAAATATTTTTTTGTGACTGTTTAGTACGATGAGTGAATTGTATGGCAAACAAAATTAGCAAAACAGTACTCTGTAATTTAACAACTCCCATTATGCCTTAACAGTAACATACTGCACGTTCATTCAAAAACAGTATAAACTAAAAAACACATACAGAATTTAAATAACGTAAACAAATTTACACCAAAATTAAAGTATACAATCAGCATGAAGGTAAAAAAAAATGCAAGTCACTAAGTAAATGGTCCTTCTGGCCCCACAGCGCCAAGTCGGCCACACACGCATACACATTACCAAAACACAGATAACTGCCGAAAACAGTATATAACACAACGGTCGCCAAACAAGCCAGATCACTTTCCTCATTACTGGTTTACTTTCTTAAAATAACGCATTAAAAATAGGGCTACATTTCTGACATTTTTAAAACTGTTCAATAAGTAACACTTAACCTCAGCTACGACTAAATTCCAAATAACAACTGTATGCTATCAAACCATTCTATCATTCCCAGATACTGAATTAAATGCCAACATCTCGTTCGGCATGTCTCTTATCCGGCCATTACACGTGCAAATGTTCTAATTACTAACCATTTGCCAGATGATAAGTACGCTGTGTGTATTAAATTTTTTAATCCTTTAGGAACATCGGCTGGATTCCAGTTTCTGCGAGATTCGGTAATCGCAAACGGTAATCGATAATAGGTTTTTAAATATAGGTAGACCCGTAACATCTGGTCGACGTGATATGCGACCTTATAGATCCAACTTAGGCTCCCGCTTATCTGGCGCTTGAACTGCGCTACAGTGTTAGTAATTTGCGTTTTTCTGTGAAAATATCAAAATGCTGATCTAGGAAAACCACACTCTCTTCAGACGAGCGCTTTCAAGACGTCACGCGCATTATAAACACCATTCCAGAGCACTCGACATAGTTAAAGTGGCTTTTTAAAAGCGTCGTATCTCAAAACATGCGCGTCAGATACATACAAAAACTGCCCAAGGGCCCTGCATTGAACCTCCTTACAGACTTTCCACCAATAAAATAATATGGTCACAGCTGAAAATTCCATAGTTAGACGCAGTGCGACGAGAACACTGCGGATAAGTTCAAGCTTTGCGCTTAGTTGCGATGGCGCACCTGATGCGCGAGGCCGTGTCGTCCTTATGGCTCCCGCGCCTCTCGGCCTCAAACGGGGAAAAAGCTCCAGGTGGGCGGGAGCCTTAACTGACACGGAAGTTTTGACGTGTAATTAAAGCAGGGGAGGAAAAGACTTAGCTGGAACGAGCGTCGGTGCAATCCAGGAACTCCGAAACGTGAGTCATTCGGCTTTCATTCGCAAGACGGTGCACGGTAGTTGGTGACGCAATGTTAGGAGTGCTGTTGTACCTACCGCATTCATTTTTTGCTATCGTGCAACTTAAAACAAGCACACACAGCCAGGGGAAAAACATTTCTTCTGATCTCACGCACAGCAGCCAGTTTTCCTCTGCCGTCACGAACGAGGAAATTGGAACTTCATCTCGTCCGCCCAGCTACGCATAAAAAATGGGCAGGAAAAATCTTGGCAAGCACGTCGCTTGGGAAATATTAGAAGCTGGCGGGATAGTCCCAAAAAACACTCCAAACGTACACTCGCTGCCAGTGTTGTTCAGTAGAAACCTTTATTCACATTTTGCAAAAAAAAACTTTTAGTAATAGTGGGAAAATTGTTTTTGTATTCCTAAAAATAGGAAACTGCAAACGGGCGATACTCATGAGAGAAGTCCACAGTCCAGACGCCTCTGTTAGTGCGTTTAAGGCGCCGAACGTTATGGGCGACAATAAAATGCACATCGGATGGCGCGTCGCCCTTTCACGCAAGTCACTGAACTTGACATAGTCATATAGTCGTTCTGTTACCTCATCATTTCTGACTCTGACAAAACAGTGCAGGCGAAGGAAACTACAATAAAGTCGTCACATAACAAAGAAATGACTGACACACGTTATGGTTCTTACGGGTCCTGCCTGCCTGCAGAGAAGCGCGGGAGCTATAAGGGTTACACTGACACGCGCTGCAAGAGCGCCATCGCCGCTACGCGCAGAGCTCTGAACTGGCGTGCAGTGTTCTCGTAGTGCTGCGTGTACCTACGGGACTTTCTGATGTGACCCTATCCTTTCACTGACGAAAAGTCTGTAGCAAAGTTCAATACAGGAGGCTCCTATCGTAGTTTGGCTCGTGTCCGGACAGCATGTTTTAAGATACGGCAGTCTGACGAAGACGTTTTTAACTATACTGGAGAGCTACAAAATAAGTTTTACAGTAAGCGTAGTAATTTTAAAGTAGTCCTGCCACTCCGTCTTCGTCTGGGGTACGGCGTCGTTTCGTAGGTAAACATACTGGGGGCACGTTTAATAGTTTCGTAAAAAAAAAAAAAAAACAGGATTTCAAACACACTGCGACGCAGTTCAAGCGGCAGGCAGGCGGGACCCTTAAATGTTGTTCGTGGCCGGAGCTAACAGCAGAATGGTCAGTGGTTCTGCAATACAAGGCGGCGGATGTATACAGTTCTGCACGCATCTTCGAGCAACATGTACGCAAGTTCCTTAACAAATGTACATAATGTAAGCAATACTATAGGTACAAAACGACAGCGCTTCGGATTGACTGAATACAGCAACTAAAGGCATCATTTCACTGCCAATAATGAATACGGTCGAACGCTAAAAATATACTTCCATGCCATTTTTGTTGACGAAACTATCAGACACAATACATGTTGAGCGGTGATACAATTCTTAAATGTACAGGTCCGATGTAAATGATTGCCGTGCTAAGTTTATCATATAGCTGTTCCGTAAATTATTCTGTATTAAAGAAAGAAAACTAAGACTTCAAACCATATTACTACAGTCGTAGACTATGGTGAAATATTACAAGAAAGAAGAATAGGCGATAACGCTGGATATTTCGACGTCGAAAATGTTTTATTATACCTCGGAGTTATTCATCTACTACAGTTGATGCACAATGCAAGGCCTATCAAAGAGCTTTCACAGCCCATTACAGTGTTTATTATATTCTATGGTAAAGTCCTGCAGCAACTATGAAGATAATATTTTCGTACTACGCATCTTTGCTAAAGTAGTAGAACTTGTAAACAATTAATTCCTGACCCAAACAGAAAATTTTACGCCCATGCTGCTTTGTTATAAACATTACTGTGAAATACTAAACACAACTGAAAAACAAATTTAGAAAACTTCGTAAGATTACGATTACTGCGTTTTCTCAATAGCGAAATTTCCATAAATTAAAAAAAAAATGTCCGTGAGATTTATAAATTAAGAATAATGTCAGCTTATTTTTTAAATGCATATTTTACATATAATTTACTGTTTTTGTGTTACGTGGAGAGGTGTTAGCTACGAAAAAATGTTATGTGGGCGTTACAACGTGCATTACAAAATAATAAAACAAAAACGGTTGTTAAGTGGGCATTGCAACGTGCTTTACAAAATAATAAAACAAAAAGTTTGTCTAGGATTGGAATTTTATGTCGAAACAAGCCCGAGACCATTACATTTTCATGCTTAATGCAGTAAATGAACAGAAGTCGCGCCCAAATCGCCGGCTCATTTGTCATCACTGGGAAGTATTTTCGTATATAGGCGGTTCACGGTAAAGTGAGCACTTTTGAAAGCCATTTCATTTGGAAGAAAATTTATTCTTCACCAATTTTAAGGGGCAGTTCCCTACAGCGGATATGTTTCATCAAAAAGTACATACCGCCTATCAAGATTAAGAATATACGCTCGTAGGGATCTTCTCCTAAAAAAATTCGCGAAGAATACATTTTGTTTGAAACGCCTAACTTTAAAATTAACGCACTGAGGCGAAATTCCCTTAACATAGGATTTCCTATTAAAATTGCGCAATTGCGAGCCGGTAGGCTGTGCCCTTACCTTCTGAGTGTGGTGGTATACACACACAGTATTTATTACTTACATGGCAATACTTATTTTAAAAGGTGGTTAAATGTTAAATAATGGCTGAAAGGAAAAAGTGACCAGGATCTCAAAAGTGCTCACTATACCGTGAACAGCCTATACGAACTTTCAATTCCATAAAAATGCCATTAAATGATAAATATTGTTGACAGTGAAATTCAGAATATTTACACGCAATTTTTTCTCGGCATGAAAGTCACACATTTGCTGTTTGAACAGCAGCTTCGAATGCTCGGTTCCAGTATAAAGTGCTGTCATTTCGGGGTGAAAATAAAAGTAGCCGAATAATACGACCGCGAAGTGACTTACAGGTTCACAACAAACTAAGCACAGCTTCAGAGCTTTGCGATACTATATGGGGGGCAAGAAAACAGCTGGACGCCTTTCAACCATGTATATTTAGAGTGATTTTTTTTAAATTTACTTTGTTGTTACATTTGATTTAGCATCACTTTTACCTTTTTTCGTATTTTTTTTTGTTTCATTCATTTTTATATTTTAATCTAGTTATAACAAGAACTCGTGTATCAATCAAGTGATTGTTATTTGCAAAGAAATGAAATGACGTTGGGGATATGTCGACTCTAGTTGTGAAGTTCGCTGCTTTTCTGTCCGATGCTACTAAGACTACTTAAACCTATACGTCGACCGTAGTGGAAACTTCGTCATGATTGGTAAATCGTTCTTGCTCCTTCGGGCATCGGCTGAGTTACAGCCGTTCTTTACAGCAGGGCTTACACCGCGCCATCAGAGCTAAGTCACTTCTAGAAGCATTTCAATAGATCGTATTCCGCAAGCGACCATGCAAGCTACGTTTTGCTTCCAATACTGAAATACTATTCTGCATAAGGTCTTACAACGGCTTTTGAAGGTTTGTTTAGGCGCTACACAGCAGTTACAGTTCGTTCAAGGTTAAACTAGCACTTCAGGGAGCAGTGATCAGACGCGGAACTATGGGTGCTGAGGGAATTTCGAATTTTAAGAAGTTTATGACTAGCTTTATTTACCAAATAATGTGTTTTATACTTCATTGTTAACACTGAATCAATGGTTGTACATCATCAGTGGCAGGGGTGCACTACGAATTCCAGATATTTTGCATTTCCTGATGAACTAGCCGAATCCACTGCAAATCCGTATTTTTCTATGGCAAATCTGCGTAACTGGGTCGCTGAAGAAATCAGCAAGCTTTCCCCGTCTTCAGGCCCTCAAGTTTTCACCGATTCAGATAAGTTCTTTCTAGCCATAACTTCCCGTGTAAACCACGAAACGGTATTCCAGTAAAAGGTCTTTCCTTTCGAAGAAATGTTTTACCGACTGAGCTATCCGGACCTGCTTACCCGGACTGGTTGCGTTCCTGGTCTGAAAGAGCTACATAGCGGATGACACGGATGTGTAGTCGACCCTAACTGTAAAGGCGGATGTCGCTGTACGAGTGTGACGTATTTCCGGCGTGCGACTGGCTCCCCACCGTGGCTTACCGTAGCATCTCCATCTTAGAGCCTCATATTAAGGTGGCCGCCTGGTTGAAGGAATTTGTTCTTTATTTTTTTTTTTACTAACTACCCTATTACTAAGTGTTAAGTGTTGTCCGGGGGTAGGTCTGGACTTAGTTGCGTCTTAGGGCTAGGCCCAATACGCCTACAGGAGAGGGAATTTAGGAAAGGAGGCGTGCATCGCGGCAAAGAGGGATAAAGCAGCCATGGCCAGGTTTGTGGCCATGACTGCATCCATGAGTGTGTAATAGCTGTAGCTAGAACTAAGAAGGAGGAGGGGAAAAACCGGCATAGGCACCGTAAAAACCCTCTCAACAGGAAATAAGTTCACAACTTGTACATGCATTAAAAAATGCCAAATGAGGCAGCAGGTGTGGATTCAATGCTCTTTAATGTGGAGTTGAAAATCTAGAAGAGAAAGAGGCGGGGCTGTGGACGCAAGCGTCCTTGAGGGGAGACTGCTGTCAATATTTCTGCGCAGGCATACCAGCACAATAACATTCACAGCAGCGGATGAATGCAGCCCCCTCCCCCTCCCTGCTTCGCGTCGTGGAAGTCGGCGAACCGGGCAGCTCAGTCATGGCACCTACTCCATCTTCACTCGTCCACGCCGGCATCAGAGTCTCCACGCCGTGGGTGAAGGTGAGCGGCAACTGCAGGGGGGGCATCCCCTCCCTCTTCGTTGAAGGAATTTTGCACGTCTGAGGCCTAAAAGCGTGGGAGCGCTAGGGGCGAGCGAGACATGAACATCAACTCTCTCATCGCTTCTACGCTCAAAGCACTGAACTTGCGCGCAGTCTTGCCGTCGATAACGCGCCTCTATGAGACTTTCAGCGGAGACCCTACCCTTTTATGACGTAATAATAAAAATAAAGGTTTGATGCACGTCTCTAATCCTTTTTGAATGTTTTGTACCGGAATGTTCATACCTAAAAATGCCCGTGCAAACACCCATTTCAGCCATTTTCATTATCATAAAAAAAAAAACATGCTTTAGAGAGAAATGGAAGAACTGAAAAACGTATACAGGCGCGTAACGAAATGCTATTCGTAAGCAGACTTAACACAGACACGTTGGGCGGTTTTTAAATAAAACTTTTTCTGCTGGAGCTCTGTACAGCGTTCGGCGGCCAACCCAAGCGGCCACATTAAGTTATGTGCTCTTTCAGGGAAGACGACAACCAACGGACCCAAACTGAAGAGTTGCAGCCACTCTAGAGGACGCTACTAGCCATTGGTACATCGATGATGGTCCCTATCCTTATCAAACATAATACAAATAAATAACGTTAGGGAAATTCGACCAAATGTAAGCACCGTTCATTTTTATTCGTGTTTCGTTTTGTTTATAGTAGCAGCCACCTCCCCATACCTAAAGGTTGGCTCTCAAGATTATAATTTTGCATATATAGCTACACATGGTTGTCCCCTCTAACAATTTGGTTCTGTTTAAAATTTTACTTTCTATAGATTATATATGCTTTGAAAAAGCAATAACTTTTGTAACTGGGCAGAGTAATTTTATGGCACTATCCCCCCCACCCCAAAAAAAAACAAACAAAGAAGTGTGATAAACAATACCGAAAGTGTAACAAAACTGTGATAACAGGGTTTTCCCGCGACTTCGTCTTTGTTCCTGCTGCGGTAAGGCACTACTAGACCACTACAGATAGGCGAGCTGCAAAAGCGTAAGTCGCAGCAACTTGCTCTCAGATTAAACGTTTTTCCTGAAACACAAGAATTCTCAGCACTGTCTCTCTGAAATAACATGTGTACCAAAATGCCAATACTATAGTCTATACACGCTTTCTTCACATTTTTTAAATCAAACATTTGAAAAATCACCCCAAGTATGACGTATTTGGCTGTTTCCTAAACATGTCATGTATCGCAAGTGTTTTACACCCGTGTTAGCATAAAAGTACATTGTTTTTGGTTAGTTTGGAATTTCATTTATGTTTTATATATAAATTATAATACTTCATGTATAATTAATATGAATAAAAACAGTGAGAAAATAGGTTTGTTGGTAACGCCTAGTAAGAAATAATTCTAATACAAAATATTTCACTGAGTGCGCACGAATGCTGTGCGTTGTCCCTATCGTGTAATTTTCTATACTTGGTTAAGCTTTGTTAGTTTGACGCGCGGAAATATCCTGGAAGTAGAACTTTAGCAGGGCTTCAGAAAAGTTGGAAGTAACCGTGAATGGACTAAAGTAAAAAATCCGGGTGTGGCTGTATCGAGGATACGGCCGTGGGTTTTACGTGAATACGCCTTAGTTAGCAGGTAATACTTTCTTTGGGAAGTGGCGATGAAATTAAAGTAACGAAACGGATACTTTGCTTTTATAGCTTATATCGACAGATCTAGACGAAACCATTCTGTTTGGCACCAAAATCAGAGCGCCAGCACATCAGTGTCGCGAGATATACTACTCGGAAATTTTCGCCCACGTCCAAAATTGCCGCCAGTCGCCGGGTCCCGCGCATGCGCAAGGTTGTGCTCGCATCGTAGTCTTATACTCGATCAAAAGAGTACGTGAGTGAAGAGATTTTGGCGACTCTTAACATCGAGGTCTTGAGAGCCGATGAGGGTAAGCGAGGTTGAGTTTGGGGCAGCGCCGGAATGAAGGGGTGAAACGGGAGATCCCCGAGCCAAGTAGTCTAATCACTACACCACCACGGCCGCTCGATCGAAAGAGACTATATTTATTTCAATCGTGTTATTAGCCAGGGAGTCGTATCAGAATGGATCACCCTGAAGATGTTACATCGCCGTTTCCGTCCTCGCGCACCCCATAAGTCGGTTTCATTTGAAAGACGTATTCACGTAAGAAAAAAAAATCATAGTGAAGATTATCATAGCACACTCCAATAGGCTGGGCTGAAAGGCCTCTCGGCACCTGCCAGGCCCACCAACAGCTCGAGCGAAAAAGCAGCTGAGAACAGCGTCTGCGACACAATTATTTAACGCGACAAGTTATTTCATTTGCATAATACGCAACAACGGCGCGGCATTGACGTCACAGCGACCCGCAGCGCTGGCCTCGCGCGCACATTCCTGCCGGCACGAGTCCTTAGCGCCAAGAAGGCCGGCCCCCGACCCCGGCTGGGCGTTTGAGGCCGAGAGGCGCAGGAGCGATAAGAGCGACACTGCCACGCGCGTCAAGCGTGCCATCGCCGCTACCCGCCTGACTTTGAGATGGCGTGCAGTGAGTTCTCATCGTTCTGCGACTATACGGGAATGTAAGTGATGACCTTATAATTTTATAAGTGTAAAGTGTATAGTAAAATGTCAGTGTACGTTCCCATTGTAGTTGGTTTTAAGATATATCTGTCTGAAAAAAAGTCATTCTAAGGTATGCCTTCTTTTCCTAGGTGAACATATCGGGTACACGTTTAACAGTGTTACACTCTGATGCGCGCACTAGATGCGACCTCCACGCGCGGTCTGGCTTTGAGAGGGGGGAGGGGGAAACCACCCTCGACCCTCCTCTCCCCCAGGCAGACCCGCTCGTACCCCGCCGCTCGCCCGGCAGCGATGACCTGGCTGGCGTCACAACCCCTCCTCCTTACCCTTCCACCGGAGAAGCCAACGAGTTTAGAGGATACGCAAGTATATTCTGTGAACTAGGACCCTCGGCGCAACGCGGCATTAAGATAAATTTCTGGGTGATGGCCTTTGGTCCTATAAATATTCGGCAGTTGTTTGGTAGAAGTATTTTGCTGAGTACAATAACCAGGTGAAGACGGGTGAGGTCAGGGACATCGGTGAAGAGGACGGACGACGACGGGATATTGTGAGACGACGGCAGGCGAGGTGTTTATGGTGTGAAAGGACGAGAGGGCGTGATATACGAAGAGTGAAGGCTACTGTGCATGAGGGTTCTCGGAGAACTATATAACACTGCGGACTTACGGGATAGCGAATAAATTGAGGTGGGACCATATGATCATGTGATACAGACTTTATTGTAAATATTGGAACTGTCATATATGGACATATAATTTATTACGTTTTGATACACTGTCTATTACGACTGATTTTTATTATTTAATTACATTAATTTCTTTGTAGTAATTGTAAATAGCACTGATTGAAATTTATTAATTGTAAATAGTAAAAAATATCAATTTATCGTGAGATATTGAGATGAGAGTATTTTCTCTGTAATTATTTTTTAAATAAATTAGTAAATAATTAAATATATTATTTAATTATGATCTCCATCCCTTAACGAACCTGGTTTACCCCACTGACTGAGAAAATTGCAACAATAGTTTCGTAAAAAAAAGTATTTCAAACACACTGCACCGCAGTCACATAGCTATCTTCCGCGCACAAAGGTTTATCCGTATCTGTACCTCGCGACTGAAGAAATGAGATCCGCGAGTCGGAAAACGCACACTATGCGATTGCCTGGAGTAGGTATGGAAAACTGCATAACATCGTTCAGGCCACGCACGACACTAAACTTGCTCCTGATCTCTTAAAGGGAATGCTCAAAATTCTACTCGGTGGAAAATTACAAGGGAAATGTCGAATTTCGCCATGAAAGGCCCAGAAATAAGCAAAGGAAAATGTGATCATGTTGCTGCACCTGCACTTGTCATGTCACCAGTATCTCATATGCTTCTATATCAGGTCTGCGTCACACAACCTAGTAGCACACGTATTTTCGGCGGTATCTTGTTCCGAAAGGAAACTGTGCTTTTGAGTGCAGATTTTTGCCCATTTAGAAAAATGCAACTGCTTTACACGACTTTTCTCCAAGGATTTATTGGATACCAGAACATAATCTGTGAACGAAACGGTCCTGTACGTAATTTGCTCTACATGTCGTTTACTAATGGAGATGGGGATGCTGTGGTGTAACAGTCAGACAACTCGCCACCCACTAAGGCGAACTAAGCTCGATTCCCGGCGGGGTTACCAGGATTTTCACATGTGGGAAACGTGGCGGACGTTGCCTTTGGTCAACGAATTTTCCCACGACACTCCCGTTTTCCCCCGCCCTTGCTTTCCGCCTCTGCTCCATGTTCACCTCACCGGCGTATGAGACCTCTCGTTATGCCCCGACCAAAATCTCTCAACAAGTATTACCAATCCTACTGCTACTACAACAACTATTACACTACCACTATAACACAAGTAGTAGTTGTACTACTGAAGATGTAGTAGGAGCGGCGATCGCCAGGAGGAAAGTAGTGCAGGCACCGGGAAGAAGGCTGATCGCCTCGCGGGGGAGGGGAGGGGGAATGATATCCAGGGACGAGGTCAGCGCTCGAGAGACTGGTGTTTGGGAAGTCCCCCAACATCTCCAAGACACGGGACACCGCTGTTTCCTACCGCAGCGACCTCTAACCGAGGAACAAACTACCGCACTTCTGTCACCCCGTCTGCCGGCTGTCTGGAGGTATTTCCCCTCCGCGCAGGCGTCGCGGCGCGCTACTCCCACGAGCTCTCATCTCGTCCACGCCACCTGGCTCACAGCGCGAGCCCAAGACTACTTACTAGAGAAGTGGTCTTAGCGCGAACCCACTCATGCGTCCTCTCGCACACGTTTCACGTTACTACAAACGGTTTTATAATAGCGCCAAGCCTGCCATAAACACAGTGCACTCTAGTATATACACAGATATAGTATGTCGCACACAGTGATGACTGAATTACGGCAGCTAATTGCTGAGAGTTTGAAGCTTAAGTGGGGTGCCAAGCAGTGGCGTGTGCTGAAGTGTTCCAAGGTAAGATGGTGCTTGCTTAGTACTGTATACGCTTGGCACACGCAGGAACCAGTAACCAGAGTGGGGCCGCGAGAAACATGATGTACTGCGGCCACTCACGAGAAAGCGGGTCGGTGGATTTTCTCTCCGAGATCTCCCGTTTCCCCCACCCTTGCATTCCAGCGCTTCTCACCTTCCTTCACCCCCCGTCCCTCAGACCTCGTAGTTGAGAGCACTCGTTCAGACGCAGAAAGCGATGAAAAGCTTGCAAGTGCCACGCGGATGGGTGGCACAGCCGGATCGCAGTTTCGTGTCAAAATAATGGTTTTAACTTCTCGAAGAAAGTAAACCGCTTCTTAAATGTCGTCCGAACTTCTGCAGGGGGGTTTTTTTTTTTTATAAAAATGCAGTGTTTTTCCAGTTCGGCACCACTTGGCAACCTTCCCCTCTCCCCACACACACTCGAGCTCCCACGCAAGCGACCGACCGGCAGACATTACGTCGACACAGCAGCTGCGTTGGGGAGTTGCATCATTGGATGATACTGGAAACCCACCCACCATTTAAACTGGTCCAGCCACAAGTGTACAATACGCCTGCACTTACATGTTGCATAAAACGTCGAAATATTTTCACAATGTTTTCCCGGATTAGAAAAGAAAAATTAAATACAGTATGCAAGTAGAATTCTCATTTAAACATTAGAAATAACTGTCAATTTTTCGGTCACATGCAAAGCGCGTGTGGTCACGTGCAAAGAATGGAAGAAAAAAGATCAAAAAATTAAACCACAGGAGGAAAGGGCGAGCCCGCAAACGGTGGGAAATCATAGGAGGAAGAAATAAAAGACAGCCGAATTAAAACTGTAAAAATAAAACAGAGAAAAAAATATTGAGACAAGTGCATTACATTTGTTATGAACCTATCACATTGTAGGCAATTGCTGCAGAGTCAAGAAACTGACAACAGACACGCCAAAACTGTTACGTTTCCTAACGGTCATTTTTCTTTCCTTATACACGGTTCATAGATCGAGATCTTTCGCCAAACCGAAGTGTATATACGTACTCAACGCGTCAGAAAGAATTGCACAGGAATACACTGCACTATTAAAATTCTTTAATTAATTAATTTCATTTCCCAGAGAATATACGGCTTCTGTCTGAAGATCGAGAGAGTATAACATCGTAGTAGTTGTATATTAACTACAGTTACACATTTTTTGTACACTAAAGAACAAAAAAAAAAAAACTGGTAGAGACGTGCGTATGCAAATAACAGAGGTATGGAACTAATCAGAGTAACGCGATGCGGTTGGCAGCTAGATCGGTTACTGCTGCTACAATGGCAGGTTATCAAGATTTAAGTGCGTTTGAACAGGTGTTATAGTCAGCGCACGAGAGATGGGACATAGCATCTCCAAGGTAGCGATAACATGCGACACCCCACACGTCGAGAGTTTCTACCGAGTGGCTCCAGGAACAATCTTCTGACTTTAGACACTTCCATTGGCCACCTAAATCACCATACATGAACATTATTGAGCATATCTGGGATGCCGTGCAACGTGCTGTTCAGAAGAGATCTCCACCGCCTCGCACTCCTATGGATTTGTGGACCGCCCTGCAGAATTCATGGTGTGAATTGCCTCCTGCATACCTTCAGACATTAGCCGAGCCCATGTCAGGTCGCCTTGCACTTACTGCGTGCTCGCGGGGTCCCTACACAATATTACACTATATTCGACAGGTGTACCAGTTTTTTTGGCTCTTCAGTGTAATATCCGAAGTAGAAAATAATATGTTGGACATCCACTACAAAACAAAAAAGGTAAACAATCAACTTGGCATGGGGGTTATGATGAAAATAATAAAATATTGGGTGAAATTAGGTTTACGTGGACAATGGAGACAACTTCAAATACCTTAGTGATTGCAAACGGAGAAACCAAAATACATCTACCTCAATCAGATTAAAGGCGTTGTACGGAGGAACGCAACGCCGTATTTTATAGTATGGTACAGCCACACAATCCACGAACATCTACTTAATTTCCTAATGATATAAGATGTAGTTTTAATTACGGCGTTCTCTGGCAACACCACAATGGCGCGTTGCGTGTGGCCACACTGTGATAGTGTACACACCACGCGCCACTTCACATAGCTAAACAACGTGTGTCTAATAATGGCAGTTAAACGACGTGTGTTCAATGAAATAACAACGCACAAACTAATAAGGCCAATAAAAAAATACTTTCTAAAATGTGAGTTTCGTCTTTCATAATACCATTCTACGAGGTAACAATGGGCATTCAATATTTCATTCCGTTTTTACGTCTTTCCTTTCGTTTTCACATAATCGCAGCGCTCGGTTTGAAGGTTTTCCACTGATTCGAATTTAGTGTATACAAAACTGCGTGCAAGAAAGAAAAAATAAAAACGAGAAAATATAAGATGGTAAAATTTATTGGAAAGGGAAATTAAGTTGATCCGTGTTAGAGCAGTTTTGAAAACTCCAACAGCCAGTCGTACTGTAAAAACCAAGTGACATTTTTTTACGAGCACGAGGACAGCGCTTTCTTGGCTTATCTTGCAAAGCTACGAACAGAAACTGCTCCGAATGAAGAGGACAGGTTAAAGATATCACCATCCATTCCAAGGTGGCAACAGGGGTAAGCACTGCGATTTGCAAAGTCAAAGCGATTGGCTGGATAGTCGGCTCACACTACATGGTTGCGGCAAGTAGTAGATCCGATGGGTATTTTGGAACTTTTTAACGCCAAACATATCATTAAATTTATTATTGCGTTATTTAATGCTTTATAATTCTCAAAATACTCTTATATGTGTGCAAAAGTACACGTGTTTGCCGTCATTTTTCTGGCGTGTGCTGCTGGAGTTTACGGTATACGTGACTCTTTCACTTCTGTATTCTTTAGTATTCTGTGGTCTAGTCACGCGAGCTGCAGTGCGCCGTGCACATGGTCCCATACGAAGTGTCCATACTGAATCACAGACTCAAGTAGAAACTTACGGTAGCATGTACCGTGCCTTATGCTGGTTTTAAAACCGAAATATATTTGACTTAAAAATTACGAGTGAATGACAGAGATTTGAACTGCACCTAATCCAACGTCCATGGAGCTGAAGTGAGATGAATATGGAGCAGCGACGGAATGCAATGGCGGGGCGGGGAGTACCCCGAGAAAACTCATCAGTCAACAGCAACGTCCGCCACGTTTATCATATGCGAAAATCTGCTGTTTGCCCCGCCGGGAATCTAATCCGGTTCTCCGTGGTCGGAGGCGAGGTGTCTGACCAGCAGACCACCACGAACACCTACAGACGGTTTACGGTTATTTGAGCACTTGTGAAATCAACTTTAGAAAAATGCCACTGCTGATAGGGGAAAGTCGTCCAAAACGGGGACGGCGGGTTAATAGGGGACGTTCCATTTCTCACAGTTCAGTGCTGCCATCTGCGTCCAAGTGGCGTACTATGAAGCCCCGGTGTCCCTATATATGTGTGAAGAGAGTCGTGGCGGCGGATGGCTGCTCTTGTTTTTTTTCTACAGGTGTTCGTATTTGTTCGCAAAATTGTTTCAATATTTCTGCTATGTTGTGCTGGATGTTAACAGTCCACACATGAACATTCTATATCGGTAAGTACAGCATTGCTTCTTCTAGTTTTCAGTTACAATTTGACATGCCGCTCGGTAACTTACTTTAAGTGAAAATATGCCATGTTTTTTTTAGCCTGCGCCATGGACTGGTAAAGTGGGGACACTTAGGGTAGTTCGAAGTGGGGACGTCCGGCACGATTCCCACATGCGGCTCGGCCGGGGATTGAACCCGGTTCGCCATAGTGGGAGGCGAGCAGGCTAACCGCTCAGCTACCGCAGACCCTGCATAAGTGGAAGAATACGCAATGGGCATACAAGATCTTTCAAGAATGTGCATACAAAAGAGGGGGTTTTAAAAGTGCTCAGATTACCATGAGCAACGTATACTTACGACAGCGGGATATCTAACGAGCTAGTTTACCACAGACACTACCAGGTAGTCTGCGGTTTCCGAGTTTCCTTAACAAGTACGACAATCTGTTTTAAACTTACATCTTACGCAACAGGTTATAAGGACACGTCTATTACGGCAAGGCAGCAAATGATGTAAGAGGGAAATTTGGCGCTTACGGTAAAGCGAAGCTTAAAATATTTAAGATGCAATTGTCGGAGCGCGTTTGTGATTCCACTTCTGAATTTAACTCACAGTGACAAGGGGATATGCAAGAATGTTTCAGTTGTGAAGAATGTGAGGGCATGCTGGACTCACGACTTCAGATTACGTTACGCAATGTGCCTGATACGGCGTTAATTTGATACAGATATTCGCTGGTTGGACGTAACAATTTGGAATATGTATATCTTAAATTCAGAAAATATTGTGCATCATGTTTCGGGTCTCCAAGACTCGCTCAGTAAGTGCAAATGGCGTATATGGAGCTAATGCATGTCAGAGTAACCATTAAACTGAACCACGGCGCTCGCTGGCGCGGCGGAATGTAAAGGCCCGCCACAAATTTATAGAAATAAGTAAATAAAAGTAACTGAATTGTTACAGATATACATACGTTATTTCATTCATCGCAAAGAGAAAGGGCCTAAAGAAGGTTCCGCAATACAGCGATGCATTGCGATGCGTTGTGTTGTGTCGCGACGCGAGGCTGCGAAGAGCTATACTAACTAGTATTTCACAACTGAGAGATGATCGTTCTACGAAGGACGCCGTCTGAGATGGTGCTGCTATCCATTTTAGAGGGGGGGAATTTCGTTTATAGACCTCACGAATGTGACAAAAGACATGCGAAAAACATTGACGCTGTCACACTCGTATGTTTTGCATGTAGTAGGTAAATAAGGCATAAACGCGCGTGACGTCTTCAAAATGTAAACAAATAGCTGTTCATATTCTCCATGTACACAAATACTTCTTCTTCTTCTCCGTCGCAGGCTCTCGCCGACAATCACTACGCGAAAATGTCGCGCAGAGCACTCGTCGCCGACCCACTGCGACACACTGCTACTTCGTCCTGATTGGCTACAGCTCATCGCAACGCATCGCATCGTATCGCAACGCATCGCTGCCTTGTGGAACCAGCTCAAGTTCGCAATTTTCTAAAAAAAAACTTTTCCCTTCAAGAAGTATCCTTGAGCATGGACACGCCTTCTACATTGGAAAGGCCAATGTCCACAATCATGACTGCTAAGAAAATATTTTTCCTCTGTTACTGTTTCAAAGAGATATGTTCAGCATCCAGGTTTCTGCTTTGTGAATGTCCTTTTCTAATTCAATGTTATTATAAAAGGCTGCAGTGTTAACTACCAATTTATTTATCTGTCTAGTTGTCCATTGCAAATCGTCATGCATTTGTGCGCATAACTTCAGCTGATTAGTTTCTAATGCGTTTTTACACACATTTTCGTGCTGTGTTGCCGACTGTGTGATAAATATCATGAGTAATGATGACGAAACCTGTAGGTAGGAAAAGAAAACCATAGCTCAGCCATCGAACTGTTTTGGGTACGGTGGGTATTCAATCATTGACGACGATCCTCTGTTATTATAGATAATATTAACAGTGCTTCGAGAAAGTTGCAGACTACCAAGATTATATTTTTATGCGACTGCGCAGGATAGAGAAAAACGATCGCTTATCCCCAAGGAAAAATTTCATTAAAAATTTCCAAGAATAACGTTAAAAAACTTTTCGTATACATACCACAGGAATTTTAATAATTGTATGCTGATATTGTGGCATGACCCACAGCAGAATGCCATGGACAGAATATACACTTGCACATTCCATGCTTTAAGAAGCTATAATTGTCGGGACATCCAAAAATTATGATTTCTAATAATTTAACGTAATTAATTACACAATTACTCACCATATAATTGCTCAGTATGTTATTTTACATTTTTATTTTTGCTCATTATAACATGTAACGATTAAAAAACTACGTATGGAGTAAAGTAAAAACAAAATATATTGTCTGCACATTGTGATTGGGCACCGACAAACAATTTTTTCCTTCGAAATAAAAAGAAAGGGCGGAAGTCAAGAGTTTTATTAATGTTCTGTAGATGCGGGCAAACACTTTTTGAATATTGCATTTACAGGTAATTTACCTCTGATACTACTGATATTTATTTCAGCATTTTTCATTAATGCAATGTATTTGGGAAGTTTTGTTTTACTTCCCAAAAGTTATGTTCTTAGGACTTAGGGGTATTTCCTCTTTAGGATGATTAAATTTCATGCAAAGGGGTCCGCCTTCCTCAAGCCTTTTCTGCATTTGAAGCCGATAAACGCAAACGCTATAAGGGCTACGCTGACACGCGATAACAAGAGCGCCGTCGCCGCTACGCGCAGGGCTCTGAACTGGCGTGCAGTGTTCTCGTGGTGCTGCGTGTACCTATGGCAGTTTCAGCGGTCACCCTATAATTATATTAGTGGAGGAAAGTCTGTAGCAAGGTTCAGTGCATGACCCTCGAGTACTTTTGTGTGTGTGTGTGCGTGTAACACGTATATTTTGAGAGACAGCGCTTTGGAAAAGCAGTTCCTATCCATGGTGGAGTGCTCGGAAATTGTGTTTTTAATGTGCGTAACTTCTTAAAAGTAATCGACAGGAATATTTTTGTGTTTTTTTCGTAGTTCAGCGCATTGGACGCACGTTTTATAGTTTCGTAAACAAAAAAACGAATATATCAACCGTTCTGCAACTCGTTACTCTTGTGTACGTAAAACCAAACAGAAACAAAAAATTCCGGATCTAGATATTACAAGTCACCCATCGACGTTGCGACAAGAAGTAGTTTTCTACAACAAACTTTGATCGGATTGTGGCTGGCTCTGTGCCCATTATAATGTATGCAGTTCGGGACAGATTCATAGATTGCTTGTTAAAGTGATTGTATCAACCACGACCAGCTACATATATGGCTTCAGTGCACATGCAGAACAGCTGGGAACATTGACAGCGGCACAGTAGCGCATGCCGGCACGAGCCACCGAGCCAGCGAGCCGCCGCAGATTAGCAAATTGCGGTCGCCGCTCGTTAGTTCGCCGGCTGGAGGCGCCCCAATTGACGGCTTCCTCCGCCAGGGGCGGGGCGTCCGCGCACGCCGACAACTACGCCCACTGCTTCTCCACTCACGCGCCTCTTCTGCCCCTGACCAGAGATACTCTGACGTAAACACTGCTTCAGTACTTGACAGGAATGTTGGCATGCTGTTGGGAAAGAAACTGTCTTCTGCTCCTAATTGCAGATGTTGTGTTGTAATCACTGCTGCTGTACTTGGCAGGAATGTTGGCATACTGTCGGGAAAGCAGCGCTTTTCTGCTCCCAACTGCAGATGTGTGTAAATACGGTTGCAGTACTTGACAGGAATGTTGGCATGCTGTTGGGAAAGAAACGGTCTTCTGCTCCTAATTGCAGATGTTGTGTTGTAATCACTGCTGCTGTACTTGACAGGAATGTTGGCACACTATTGGAAAACATTACTCTGCATAAATGGTGCTGGATAATATTACATGAGATCTAATTACTTCTAAATAGAAAATAAAATTGGTTTCGCAATTATTAGATGTTAATAATTTTTTGGAACACGCATATAACGAGTACAAAATCGCAGTTCGGGCAGGATAATATTTTTATAGGTTGATTCCGAAAGTGCTCCTATTAACTGCAATTTTTATTAACGTGAAGTAAAATTTCAATAAATTAAAGCAATTTCAAGTCATGCATTTTTCGAAAAATTAAACCATTTTTTTTTTGCCAACGATTAGGACCTAGATAAAGCAGCCCTTTGGCTAGACAAAATATCTGCAGAGAAAGAGAGGTATGTGTGTGAACTAAGCCGCAAATAGAAAACATATTTCCTTTCCTCCGGCCGGGATAGGCATGTGCACGGCATGTGTGTCTATGGCTGTGAACTACGACAAATCCTACACGCAACTGGTGGTTTTAATTTCATTTCCACGTGGAGTACAATTTGAATATCGAAAGGGCAGTTTTGGTCACTTCGAGAGACTAAGCTATTGGACCAATGTCCCGTTACACCCTCCCTCTCAACCACCGCAATCAGTTTACAATACCTACCTCCCAGACGAGACATTTCTGCATGGGCTACGATCCTGCGAGATGCGCGAGCCTTTAGCTGCAGCATCAGCACGGTTCATACACGACCTCTCGAGTAGAACCCACGCGTCCTAAACACGAATAGCCGCGTCCTAAACACGAATAGCCGCGTCCACGGGTGAAACGGCGAGTCTTGAGAGTTTCCTACGCAGACCCCCACAGGTGGCTAGCGCGTACGTCCGCCGAGCAGTGCTCGAGCTGTGACCTGGCGACGTGGTCATACCGTGCTGTGTCCTCGCCTCCAGACTCCTCGCCCACGCAGCAGGTGATGGCGACCCAGCAGTCTTCAGCGCGGGGCACGCACCAGACTGCGCCGGAGTTACCGGTGCCTGGCGTGCGCCCCAGGACGCGGGGCGTTGAGCTCGGGGTGACCTTCCACCGGGCCNGCGTGCGCCCCAGGACGCGGGGCGCTGAGCTCGGGGTGACCTTCCACCGGGCCGCCCAGGAAGCGCCCGCTGTGATACACCGTGTGCAGCTGAGGGAGGAACACTCGCTCAGACATTTTCCTCGTCTGTATCGCGCCGCCACCTCGGGTCGCTAACACTCCTGCTTCCGTCATTACGCAACTTTCTGCGAACCGATCATCACTCAAACTGGACTCAACCATCCGTCGCACCCGTCCGTCAGTTGATTGCGATTCACAACTATCCGTCGTCCGTCAATCCTTCTGTACGCCAAAATTGCAGGGTGACAACTTAACATCGTGATCTTCCTATGGTTCGAGGTATATTTTGGTTGGAAATACATTTTCAAGAGAGAAACATTTTGGGGAAATAATTTTTTAACGTGATAAGAATTTATACTGAATTATTGTTTGCATTTTAAATTCCTGAACTGACCACTAAAGATAAATAAACACACATCCACGGCCTTGCTTTTTATTTTAAAGTGTTCACATCTACGGAATGTCGTAAGCAGACTGTGGCCTATCCGTCCGCCCGTCGAAAGTTACATTTTGGGAAATATTTGACGGATGGAGGGATAGAAAAAAATTGCCCTGCGATTGGTAGAAGATCACGTGACCGCCGGACGGACGGGGTTCACATCTACTGAATGTCGTTAGCAGACTGTGGTCTATCCGTCCGCCCGTCGAAAGTTACATTTTGGGAAATATTTGACGGATGGAGGGATAGAAAAAAATTGCCCTGCGATTGGTAGAAGATCACGTGACCGCCGGACGGACGGGGTTCACATCTACTGAATGTCGTTAGCAGACTGTGGTCTATCCGTCCGCCCGTCGAAAGTTACATTTTGGGAAATATTTGACGGATGGAGGGATAGAAAAAAATTGCCCTGCGATTGGTAGAAGATCACGTGACCGCCGGACGGACGGGGTTCACATCTACTGAATGTCGTTAGCAGACTGTGGTCTATCCGTCCGCCCGTCGAAAGTTACATTTTGGGAAATATTTGACGGATGGAGGGATAGAAAAAAATTGCCCTGCGATTGGTAGAAGATCACGTGACCGCCGGACGGACGGGCGATTGACGGATCCGACGGATGGTTGTGAGTCCAGCTCCACTGCTCTAAAATATTGTTTTGGTCTATAGGCGATTCACTGTTGATTGAGCACTTTCGAAATCAACGTTTGAAAAATATCACTGTCCCTACCCGCATGCATTTCAACGGGCACACGGACCCGCATGGGCCCAATAAAGTTGGTAACGACGGAAGGAAAATAGTCCCATATCTCCACGTTGAAATAAAAAGGTATGTAAACATTTGTGAATACTGAAATTCATGTTTCTTTTTCTTTCTGGTATTTTAACGCGTATAACTGTACCAATTAACAAATTTGTAAAATATTTACTTTTATAATAAATTCACAGTTTCACTTGGCCGACGCCAGAATAAAGTGAGCACACCAATGGAACTGTTATTTTTACATAAGGTGTAAGAATACAACCTGAGCATAAAAGCAGATCTTAAGCAGGGCTTTCTAAGTGCTCAGTTTATCGTGAACGGCCTACGGTCTATTCGCGGTTTCTGCATACGTTTTAATCAGAACCCTGAAAAATCACTCCATATATGACATGTTTGGGTGTTTCCTAAATATATTCAATGTATCACAAGCATTTTATACTTATGTTAACATAAACATACCTTAATTTTGGTTAAATTAAATTTTTAACTTTTATTTTATCTTTACATTATAATAATTCATTCATAATTAAAATGAATAAAAAAGTCAGAAAATAGGTGTGTTGGTAATGCCTAGTAAACATTTGTTCTAATGCAAAATATTATTACACTGAGCAGGCACGAATGTGGTGCGTTGTGCCGTTGGCGTAATTTTCTAAACGCGGTCAAGCTTTGTTTGCGTAAGGCGGAGGAATACCATTGAGGTAGAACTTTAGCAGGGCTTCAGAAAAGTTGTAAGTTACCGTGAATTGACTATACCGAATGTTTGTCTCATTGCCTACCATACACAAAATATTATTCCAAATGAATAACTAGGTTAAACACAAATCATGATTCCCCATAAACTCTGCATTTGTGTGGCAAAACAAAATGTTTATTGTTCCTCAGAGTCTATTCTCTCAACAACAAATTTGGTAACATTCGCACTACAGACAAAACCTTTGTTGACAGAAACTTTTTTTCTTTCATTTCGCCATGAATATAATTTTGAAACACATTTTTCTAAAATTTGGCAGTAAAACCACAAATATATGGCCGCAAAAACATTTCACCGCGGGTAGGGTGGAAAGAGGAACAAAGGAGATTTTCCGTTACAACCACACTAATGCGCTCACTTTCCGTTTATTACCCTTAAATAAATGTCCCAACTACATTTATTCGGTTTTGCATTGATAATGAAGACAATAAGATTGGTTAAAATAATCGGATGTCTGTTACGAAATCAAAATTGCAGTTGTATTTAGTTTTGCAAGTGCATAATTATTTGAGGTGAATTGCAGTGTTTTGCAAGTACATTCGGACAGCCGTTTTTTTTAAGCATGATAACCAGCATCCCGTAAAAAGAAATAAGATTAATTTCACCATCAGTAAAGTGAAAAATTAACTGCATAAATCAGCGCTGCTGTAATGCGCCAAGGAAAAAAAAACAGACAAAAATACACTAACCAGTAACTACATAACGTAAAGTTTTTTTGGTTGCAAACTGTATGTCACTTTCGGACATCCTGTAGTTGTCTACTTGCGATAAAAATTTCACCTCTGAACTGTGTTGGCGGTTTCAACACGGCCACTCACACAGGTAAGACCAACAGGTAAAATAAATAAACATTGGAAAACTAGGAACGATTTTATCTCAATATAGAATACTCTATCAGCTATCTGATTGCGAATATCATTCGTTATCAGACACACACACACACACAAACAAAACCACACACACAAAGAGAGGAAAAAACACACCCAATATACCAAAACAGTGCTAGTTCAGTTGGAATTGTTGAGTTGAGTTTGAGAGATTTGAGAAGCTCTTAACAACGAGGTCTTGAGAGCAGATGAGCGTGAAATGAGGTGACAGTGGAGCAGCGCCGGAATGAAAGGGCGGGGAAACGGGAGATCCCCGAGAAATTCCGCCGACCAGCGGCATCGTCCGGCACGATTCCCACTTGCGAAAATCCGGAGTGACCCGGCCGGAGATTGAACCCGGTTCGCCTTGGTGGGATACGAGCAGTCTCGACCTATGTGGCCCCATAGTTCAGTTGGAAATAAATGATTAAGATATAAGAATTAAAACACTATATTTATTATAATCATATCTATAATTTATATTGACAGTGCACATGTTTACTAGTAGTGGTTAATCTGGTCGAACACTAGTGCTCAAAACCTCAATCATATTGAATGTTAATACTCCAAAATATCGTGGATTAAATCACTCTCGCATTAAACTAATCCACAGATGGTTGAGGCTATGACGGACATACTGTCAAGTCAGTTTTTTAAAAGCAAATACCCCTCGGAATTAAATAAAAAAAAAAAAATCCTCAGTCAGAAACAAAATACCTGACTATTGAGCATTTAGCTAAGGCAAAAGAAATAACAATAAGTTAACACGAAAACAGAACATAGCGTTTGTAATAGAGCACACACTTCATGCCATTAAAAAGCCAGTGTGTAAGTGCAAAATACCGTCTGCCTGTTCTATATTTTGATAAAATGAAGTATTACATAATTCAGTGGCAAATACAAGGGGAGGAAACGAAGAGTTTTCCTCACAAATTGGTTTGTCTTCCAACTGGTTAACTCAAATTTACGAAAAATTCGTTCAAGTTGTTGCAAACTGGAACCAATAAAATTAATTTCATTTACCAGATGGTTTTCTTTTATTGCACAGCTTGTTAGTAATTATTTTTTGTATTTTTCTTACCAATTTGAAGTAACTGGAGCTGCAAGTGGATAAACTTTATTTTCGCAAAAAATAATGAATGGAAGCGCACAACACAGTTCCTCATCCGAGACTGCTCTGGATCTACCCCTGAGCTGGTTTCAGGAATGTCGAGGAATAAATGGCACCTTTCTACACTGGTAACGCAAACACGACAAAAATCTACAGGTAAGGCGGAAGTCTTACGTACTCTGTGGCAATTCCGAGTTGACAAGTGTCCCAATGGAATTCTTCCTCCTGGGAGGCATAACATTCAATCAATTGTGTTATTTTCAGTAGTTTTATGTTACACTTCCGAATGCTGCCAACGCAAATTGCGCGGCAGCGAATTTGATTAAAACTGCAGGTGACGTAGCATTACTTCGACAATGTGAATGAGAACGCGGGATGTCGTGATGTTAAGTCAAACTCCATAAAAGACAGTTGAAATCGGGCAACGTCGTATAACATATCAACATCAGTCATAATGTTAACAAGGAGTTACCGATGCAACTAAAGAGCCTGCTTCCCTCTACGTGGATGCAAATAGTTTTGATAAAATTCTCAAAAGCGTAGATTGTAAGTTGGCCTTGACGTCTTGTTGACAGGGAGATAATTAGAGATGGAAATATAAGCCTACGTAATACTAGTGAGACAATTACAAATGCACATGTGCCTTACCCCGGACTCAAACCCAGAACACCTCGTAACGTAATCTGGCATGCATTACGGAGGCAGGTTTAGGAGTATCAACTTTGGTTATAATCAATCTAAATTTTGGAAGACAGGGTTTACTGACTTTGAATATTTACAGGGCAGTCATTTTGAAAATAAGGTACGCGAGTCCCTCAAACCATGTAAGTTTACATGGCCTACTGTAAAACTACTTGTGTGCAAAACTTGGTGTGAATCGGTTGATAGGTTCCCGATATATGGAATAAAAGCACCATTTTCTTATAAGATGCTATCTTCTTAAATGACGGCTAAAAAGTTATGTATTAGTACAGTCGATGCTTGGCATACACTGCCAGCAGAGTTTCTTTGGAATTAGTTGGGACATATGGCATACTAACATAAAATATCTACCCGACTGTACTGTTGAAAATGTGTTACCCCTTAAGGAATACAATATTATATTTAGATAGCTTACATAAGTATAACTTGCTTGTCAGTATGGCAGATATAGGGTGATTGTTCCCCGAAATTTGCCGTAGAAACATTATTTTTTCATGTGGCAATATCTTATAATATGGTGGAGTGTGACTGTTGTAATAGACACTGCCAACATACAAAGTTAGGGTGAAATTGAATGCATTTGTTCATAGATATATCATACGGAGCTAAAATGTTTATATGGCCGCAATTTTGAAAATCAATGTCTGACTGACTGACTTAAAACACTCTAATTTATATGTACTGCCATTCGTGTCTGCACGATTTGGTAGAAATCGGTTACTTATTCCTGAGATCTGATATAAATTGTATTTATCCATTTAGCGCTTTCTTACAAAATGACAGACAAGAGAAGGCTATGTATTAGCATATTTGATGTTTGTAATAGTCACTTTCAGCATACAAAGTTTGTACGAAATTGGCGAAACTGTATGGTAATTGTATCAAAGTAACCTAAGAGTATTTATATGACCGCCATTTTGAGAATAAATTACCTATTTAAATCACTATGCCAAATTCAGTGGGAATCGGTTGATAATTTCCCGAGATATGATGTAAAAGCTCCATTTTTCATGTAGTGTTATATTTCAAAATGGCAAACCGATGATAATATCCTTACCTAACTTAAATGATGCATTGTCAACATACACATTTAGTTTAAATCGGTTAAATGGTTGCCGAAATATAACATAAAGCCATAATTATTTTAATCGCCGCCATTTCGAAAATAAGCGCCCGCCTAAGTTATATATGTATGTGTATATATACATATATATATATATATACACACAGGAGCGCGCGCGCGCGCACACACACACACACCTAGTTTAATGAAATTCTGTTAACGGGTTCAAAAGTTTTAGGAACACCCACACACAGACAAGAAAGTGATCTCATACGTATTTCTTTTCTTCGGAAAATAGGCTAAAAAGAATGCGGACGCCACGAAG
Source organism: Clitarchus hookeri (assembly GCA_002778355.1). NCBI lineage: Eukaryota > Metazoa > Arthropoda > Insecta > Phasmatodea > Phasmatidae > Clitarchus > Clitarchus hookeri. The sequence continues at coordinate 762,979 of NQII01000527.1, read as the reverse complement.
AGATAGAGCACAAAAAGGCCAATTGAATTTTATTTATCAATGGTGAAAGTCACAATGGAAATATATCAAACCGAAATTTAACTATGAGAAGTACTTAAATTTATGTGTATAATATAACTAAATTTTAAACAAAGTTATTCGCGATTATGTGGAATACTTTACGCATTATTAATTTAAATTACATGTTTCATGTTAAATTATTCTCGTGGACTTGATCCAGTTGTGCAGCGAACCCTCAACTTTTCAGCGAAGGTGGCACGGCGACGGGCAAGCGCGCTGGAGTGGCGGCGGAAGTGTCTTGCCGGGGGGAAGTAGTCTGCGGAGAGGGGCGGGTAGGCCAGCTACCCTCGCAGACACAAACACCATCCCATAAACATCCGGCCCGCGCTGCCACCACGCCTGCAGACATCCGTCTGCCCTGGGCGGGGCCCTCCCATGCACTGGCTCATTCTCTCCGCATCACCCAGCCACACACACTCTATACATACATTGTAATTTTGCTACGTGCGCATGTATAGTCCATTCACGGTTACTTTAAACTTTCCTGAAGCCCTGCTAACAGGAAACGCAACCAATGCTTAAGGGCACTGCCTACCGGCTGGCAGCTGCGAAATTTAAATAGGAAATCCCATGTCGAGGAAATTTCGCCTCAGTGCGTTAATTATGAAGATAGGAGTTTCAAACAAAATGCATTCTTCATGAATTTTTTGGTAGAAGTTACGTACAGTGAAGATGTTTCCATAACACGTATAGCCTGTTTTAAAGATTTTTAAAATTTATGTTTACAGAAAAGTATACAGATGATTCACGAGGAGTTGCCGCACACTCACAGGGCTTATTCCTTACATCATTTGGAGCAAAATATGTCATATACACGTGGGTCATATTCCCAATATTTACAGAGTAATTAGAAACATTTGAAAAATGACGAATAAAACAATAACCCTTTCAGAAGTAAATACGGCGATGTATTATCAGACCGTATTGTTTACATTTGAGCATCACTATTGCACCTAACAAGCTTACAAAAGACGTTCAAAAATGTTTTCGTCTACTTCAATACACTTGGCCGCACGCGTATGAATCACACGTGTTGCTCTACGTAGCTGCGCACGGCTGTCTTTGATTTTTGTAGCGGCATGCATGATATGCGCAGGTAGTTCCTCGCGTGTTTGTGCAGTCCTTCGGTAAACAATATCCTTCATCTATCACCATATGCAATAATCTAGGCATTTCCAATTTGTCGAATTACTCTGTAAGTATTGGGAATAGGACCCACATTTGTATGGCATATTTTGTTCCAAATGATGTAAGAACTAAGCCCTGTGAGTGGCGGAAACTCCTCGTAAATCAGCTTGTAAACTTCCTATCCATATTAAAAATATACGCTTGTAGGGATCACCTCAAGAAGTTTGTCGGTCGAGTTCCACCCCAACACGTATGTGTTTGTGTATGTGTTATATATATATATATATATAATAATTACATGTTGTTGATCTGCATCGTTTCCCTTGCTTCTTCCCGCTCGAACGAGCGAAACAGTATGCCTAGGCAGGCTAGTAACCCAAGTAGCGTGGGGAGAGCTACAAAAGCACGCCGCCGCGCGCACCACCGTCGTGATAAGCCTATCATCACTCGTACCATCTTCTGACATGAGCATATTGGATTTCTGGGGCTATCTTTGAAAGAATGTTCTGGTCATTGCCGTAGCCTCTCTCAGCGAGACTCGGGGTGCGGCGAATCTTCTAGATTGGACCAGCGAGACTATTTAAGCAGCAACGGGACTCCGAGCCGAAAGTTTGAAGAACTGAGCGACCTTGTACGCCAGTTGTGCGAAGCGACGAGCCGCAAAGCAACGAGTGGCGGCGAGAGTGACCAGCGAGCGTGAAGTATGCGGACTGCGAGCATCGGTACAGTGAAGAGTGAGACTGGCGGGTGGAGGTATTGAACTGGATGCGTGGGTGTAAGACATTTGGAATGATGGCAATAGACAGATTCAATATGTGTAAATACAGAGTGTTAATTCAGTGGTTGTAACCAATTATAAGACATTGATAAGGACTTTAATTAGAATTGAGATAGTCATTAAATATTGCGCTCACTGAGAATAATAAGCGTGATAGTGAAGATAGTTTAATGTTGTAAGTAATAGCTGTGTGCATAAATTACACATCAAATTTAGTTATTTTATTTTTATTTAGACCTCCATTCCCCACGAACTCGGATACGCCCCTCTGGCGTCTTGTAACATATATATATATATATATATATATATATATGTGTGTGTGTGTACACGTGTTTATGTTGAGGTGTATGCCGAGTGTTAACTTAAGTCACATGTACGAGTTTTACCTCCTTTTTACTCCTGAAGTGTCTACCCCATTTACAATTAAGAGGCCCGCCGACACTGGCGTATTGTCGCAGTATCTCTCAGTATATGCTGAGTTATGTTGCGGGGACAACATGCGCAGGATGCCTGCGTAAGTACAGAAAGACAACGAGGAAAGTATCGCCTTTCCTTCTCATATGAGGCTGCCAAACGTGATGCAGCAGTGTCAGAGTGCAATAAATGAGTAGTGGCACCTCTGTAGCGAGCCCATGTTTTTTAGTACATTTCTTTCCTGTTACCGTTGCGTTGGATACTGTAATAAAACGTACCAAATTAACAAGTAAACAACACGATCAAGTTTCATAACTCTGCACCCCTCAGCACTGCTATAGCCGCAAAAAAAAAAAAAAAATCACTAAGCTCTCATACACAGCGCAAAGTTTCAGTCCTATTTTTGCCATAAAACAACTTTTCAATATTTTTGAGCGGCTGCATTTGGAATAATGGTTACCGTTTTCTATTTCCACCTCTAATGTGTATATTTTTTAAGTGTAAAAAGGTCCAATACGAGTGTTTCACCGTAATTTTTTTGGTAGGAAACTTACTGTACAGCAGTATTGTGCAGTAACTTAACTACAGTAACGAGTTACTTAAAATTAACGTTTTGAGGTAACCAGTTACATTTTTTCGCAAGACAACTTGTAACTTATTTAAAGTACTCGTTAATTGTAACGGCCAGAAAAAAAAAGTTACTTTTACGTAACATTTCGTTTTACAATTGTTTCAAACACCCAGTTACTTTCCTTTCGAAAGTAACGAAATGTATTTGAAGTTATTTTATCCACCAAGGTAACTTAAACCTAATTTAAGTAAATTTTAAAATGCAACTTACTCAACACTGCGCTATAGGCTACTCAAACATATAATATATACATGTAGCAAACCTTTATAATCATTATCACACAATAAAATGATACGGTCACCTCTGAAAGTCAGTGCTATAGAGGAGNATGTAGCAAACCTTTATAATCATTATCACACAATAAAATGATACGGTCACCTCTGAAAGTCAGTGCTATAGAGGAGAGTTGACGAGACAAAGCACACGATTTCACTGCCTTGCAAGTAATGGCGATCAGACATCAGTTGCGTGTAAATAGGACCGTCAGTGTCCTTACGCTTCAAGTGGCCGCCTGGTTGAAGGAATTTTCCTCATTTGAGGCCTAAAAGCGTGGGAGCGCTAGGGGTGAGCGAGACATGCGCATCAACTCTCTCATCGCCTCTACGTTCAANTTGAGGCCTAAAAGCGTGGGAGCGCTAGGGGTGAGCGAGACATGCGCATCAACTCTCTCATCGCCTCTACGTTCAAAGCACTGAACTGGCGTGCAGTCTTGCCGTCGATAACGAGCCTCTATGAGACTTTCAGCGGAGACCCTACAATTTTATGACGTCATAATAAAAATTAAGGTTTGATGCACGTCCGTAATCCTTCTCGAATGTTTTGTACCGGAATGTTCTACCTGAAAATGACGGTGAAAAAACCCGTTTCAACCATTTTCAGAATCATAAGAAAACATGCTTTAGAGAGAAAAAAATTCGTAAAAAGACCTCACTCAGACACATTAGACGGTTTTTTAATAAAACGTTTTCTGCTGGAGCTCTGCACACTGTTGGGTGGCCAACCCAGGCAAAATACTTCCAGACAAGACGGTGTACTTAAATGTTCACTTTGTGGTTGGGGAG
>NQII01000527.1:730820-750706 GCA_002778355.1 Clitarchus hookeri | reverse complement strand
TTTTTAACAACGCGAGAAACGGCTACGTCTAACAGCAAGCGTCCCGCCATGAATTCCCCTTTCACAAATGTTATTTCCGCCATTCTGCAGCCAGCGAACACAGTTGTAAACAATAACAAACAACTGCCGGCATCACTGGTACCTTACGGCCCAGTGCGATTCACCGGATTTATGGGCCGGGCCTTCAAGTTCCGAAGTTTCCCGCTGCGAAACTCGGGCGTGAATCAGCCAGCGCCTTGTGAAGTGCGTGTGTGGAGGCGAGGCGACGGAAATATTACACTTGCAGAAACAAACAGCCCGCGTGGCGGTGTTCCCGCCTGAGGCAGGGTCGACGTGGGAGGAAGCTGGCTGCCAAGGCAGAGCCTGTCTTCGTCGGCGGCCTGCATGCACAATGGGTGAGCGGGGTGATGCACACGGAAGTGAGAACGAGAACTTCACATTACTTAAAATAGTCATAACCTAGAACAGTCACAACCTAGAACAGCCATAACCTAGAACAGTCATAACCTAGAACAGTCACAACCTAGAACAGTCATAAGCTTGAAGAGCCATAACACAATAAGGTAAAATACAATCTACCGCCGTATATTTTTGATTTTAACATATAAAGTGTAATCAAAAGTAAAAGAAAAAAAATCATTAAACGGCNAGAACAGTCACAACCTAGAACAGCCATAACCTAGAACAGTCATAACCTAGAACAGTCACAACCTAGAACAGTCATAACCTAGAACAGTCATAAGCTTGAAGAGCCATAACACAATAAGGTAAAATACAATCTACCGCCGTATATTTTTGATTTTAACATATAAAGTGTAATCAAAAGTAAAAGAAAAAAATCATTAAACGGCAAAAAAAAAAAGTTCTCTACGCAGCGGTAGGAGAAACGTTACAACTACACATCTGTAGAAAAAATATTTGAGCTTTNCAAAAAAAAAAGTTCTCTACGCAGCGGTAGGAGAAACGTTACAACTACACATCTGTAGAAAAAATATTTGAGCTTTCATCGCGTGTAATGAAGTCCCACTGTGTTCTGTGTTGCAGATCTAATTTGCACAGGAAAGCATGATGAAGGAAGCACTGCACACGCGTGTTAGTGTTGCACATATCGCTTCCTCACTTAAGGGCCTTTAAAAAAGCAAAACAGTTTAAGGTACAGATGAGTTTTAAGGAGGTAACCCATTAACTGGCGGCACGGTAATATCACTTCGAATAAAATACAATGGGATGTAACTCACTTGGAACGGTCGGCTTAGCAGCTCGGCATATAAAGAATGCTTCCCGAACAAGTAACCAGTTCGCCTCGAACGGCCAGGTAGATGTGAACTTCAGCACTCTTGTAGCTAGTTTTGATGACAATCAGCTTCTATATATCATATCGGGGACGGACTATTTTCTTACATTTTAAAAAAAGAAGCAGATTTAAAAGTTTGTAAAACTTATTTTCAGACATACCAAAATATTTCATGGAAGTACAGAATTTGTGTTCATAGCTCTTTTTTTCCCTAGCGTTCCTCTTACTCTACACACACTGCAGTAACTACCAAAAACTCTTCTTCAGAGGAACTTGCAGTTGCAACTGGTGTTTAACACATCGTCGGTTGGTGCCCTGCAGGCAGTTACAAATGGGTTAACTACGGGTCGAACTGCACGGAACCGAACCGTACCATAAATGTGAGTGTGAGCGAAGATATGTGGGCGGCTCTTAACATCGATGTCTTGAGGGTGAAGCGAGGTGAGTATACAGAGCAGCGCCGGAATGAAGGAGCGGGGCAAACGGGAGATCCCCGAGAAAACCGGCCAACCAGCGGCATCGTCCGGCACGATTCCCACATACGAGAATTCGGGGGTGACTCCACCGGGAATCTAACCCAGTTAGCCTTGGCGGGAAGCGAGTAATCTAACCACTACACAACCGCGGCCCTTCCGAGCCGTACCGTGTAGTACCCCTCGTTCATAATGGATTTTCTCCTTTAAGCTCCTCTCACACTATTAAATTTTCGCCGTAAAATATATTTAACAATTACATTTAAAGACGGAAAATGAGCATCAAAATACCATCCAAAAAATTTAACCAAATAATTTATAATGTATTTGAAAATATATCACACTGTTAAATTTTTTACTGAATGAATCTAGTATATATGTTTTTTTCCAAAAAAAATATTTTTGAACTGAAATACTGCTGTTGCGATTCTCCGCAGCCCATCAGAATGAAGAAATTAAACAGATGTTGCAATTTATTTTCACTTCTTTTCTAAATATAAATGTATTTATCACACATTTATTTCCTACACAATGAAATTTAATGCCTCGTGAGTTCTTAATATTAATGTGCAAAAATAGCTNTTTATCACACATTTATTTCCTACACAATGAAATTTAATGCCTCGTGAGTTCTTAATATTAATGTGCAAAAATAGCTTCAAATAGCATTCATGATCAGAGAGATTCTATACCTAAATAAATATATTATCTTCAATACCTTATTTCGTTTCAAGCAATTTCAAGCAATTTTAAAGTTTCGTGTTGTCGGAAACAGTCGTTTTTGTCATGCACGATTCTAGTTTTCTGAGCGCGTCAAAGATAAAAAAAAAATTTCAGAACCAGTCCAATTTTAAAAACGTTTGATGGAAACTAAATACATCCAAGTTTTACAGACACACATGGCGATGATTATGAAGTTTCGGCGACGTCAGAACCATTCAACGTTATCTGGTCAACTTTATTTGAAGCAATCTGTGAGATAAATCTTGACAGTGTGACAAGGCCCTTACACGAAGACCAGGATTGAAAATCCTTCAGGAATGGGATTCGGATCGGCACGGTGGATGGCATAGGCGCCGAGTATGGGGTGTGGATGGGGGAGGGGAGCACGGGACCTGTCATCTCTCCACATTTCAGCCAACAAGGTAGCCCCCCCCCCTGGGATAACAAACGCTGGTTAGTACTACTGTGGTAAGTATTTCCTACTTACTGTATGTAGACTGCGTTCCTCATTTTTGCCCCAAATATTGTATTATGGGTTTTACACAATCAGAAACAACGATATTTAGATACAAATTATCTTATTTAAATATTAAAAACTTTGTCCTATACGAAATAAGTGTTACATGCGTGCGTAACCGTATGCATAACACTTTAAATCTGAATCACTGAAAATTTCACTGTTTCAATCAGTTAACAGTATCTGACTGATTCAACTATCTCTTCAGTAAATTTAACTAATGAACCAATGAAAAAAAAATGCCAGTTTTTCTTCAATTATTTGTTCAGTGACATTTTCCACTAATTCATCAGTCATTTTTTTTTCCACTGTTTTTCAGTTTAACAGCGCGTGAAAGTAACCGTTAAACGAGTATCAAGAGAAATAAAAATGCATAAACTAATAAAACGAGCACAAAATACTTTCTCAAATGTGTTCCGTCTTTCAAAACACCATTTTATGAGGTAACATGAACATTCAGTCTTTCATTCCGTTTTTACGTCTTTCATTTCGTTTTCATGCAATCATCACAGTGCTATGTNAAACATGAACATTCAGTCTTTCATTCCGTTTTTACGTCTTTCATTTCGTTTTCATGCAATCATCACAGTGCTATGTTTGAAGGTCTGCATTTAATGTGGTGAAGAGAGTGCACTCATATATAATATTCGTTTTAACAATCTCAGCGGTACCAATTAAACTAAAAATGGAAAGTGAGGGCATACAACTTAAAACTAAACGCTTTCGATGAGGAAATATAATACATATATTTTCCTAATAATTATCAGCTTAAAACGGTAGCTCAGATGTTACGGTAACGGTGTCTATAAGCGCGTTAGAGAGAGAGAGAGAGAGAGAGAGAGAGAGAGANACGGTAGCTCAGATGTTACGGTAACGGTGTCTATAAGCGCGTTAGAGAGAGAGAGAGAGAGAGAGAGAGAGAGAGAAAGTGTGTGTGTGTGTGTGTGTGTGTGTGTGTGTGTGTGTGAGAGAGTTCAATCCCGGCCACCCAGTTTTTTTATTNTTTATCACACATTTATTTCCTACACAATGAAATTTAATGCCTCGTGAGTTCTTAATATTAATGTGCAAAAATAGCTACAAATAGCATTCATGATCAGAGAGATTCTATACCTAAATAAATATATTATCTTCAATACCTTATTTCGTTTCAAGCAATTTCAAGCAATTTTAAAGTTTCGTGTTGTCGGAAACAGTCGTTTTTGTCATGAACGATTCCAGTTTTCTGAGCTCGTCAAAGATAAAAAAAAAAATTCAGAACCAGTCCAATTTTAAAAACGTTTGATGGAAACTAAATACATCCAAGTTTTACAGACACACATGGCGATGATTATGAAGTTTCGGCGACGTCAGAACCATTCAACGTTATCTGGTCAACTTTATTTGAAGCAATCTGTGAGATAAATCTTGACAGTGTGACAAGGCCCTTACACGAAGACCAGGATTGAAAATCCTTCAGGAATGGGATTCGGATCGGCACGGTGGATGGCATAGGCGCCGAGTATGGGGTGTGGATGGGGGAGGGGAGCACGGGACCTGTCATCTCTCCACATTTCAGCCAACAAGGTAGCCCCCCCCCCTGGGATAACAAACGCTGGTTAGTACTACTGTGGTAAGTATTTCCTACTTACTGTATGTAGACTGCGTTCCTCATTTTTGCCCCAAATATTGTATTATGGGTTTTACACAATCAGAAACAACGATATTTAGATACAAATTATCTTATTTAAATATTAAAAACTTTGGCCTAAACGAAATAAGTGTTACATGCGTGCGTAACCGTATGCATAACACTCTAAATCTGAATCAGTGAAAATTTCACTGTTTCAATCAGTTAAAAGTATCTGACTGATTCAACTATCTCTTCAGTGAATTTAACTAATGAACCAATGAAAAAAAAATGCCAGTTTTTCTTCAATTATTTATTCAGTGACATTTTCCACTGATTCATCAGTCATTTTTTTTTTCACTGTTTTTCAGTGATTTGTTTTTGACTGATTGATCAGTTTAACAGCGCGTGAAAGTAACCGTTAAACGAGTATCAAGAGAAATAAAAATGCATAAACTAATAAAACGAGCACAAAATACTTTCTCAAATGTGTTCCGTCTTTCAAAACACCATTTTATGAGGAAACATGAACATTCAGTCTTTCATTCCGTTTTTACGTCTTTCATTTCGTTTTCATGCAATCATCACAGTGCTATGTTTGAAGGTCTGCATTTAATGTGGTGAAGAGAGTGCACTCATATATAATATTCGTTTTAACAATCTCAGCGGTACCAATTAAACTAAAAATGGAAAGTGAGGGCATACAACTTAAAACTATACGCTTTCGATGAGGAAATATAATACATATATTTTCCTAATAATTATCAGCTTAAAACGGTAGCTCAGATGTTACGGTAACGGTGTCTATAAGCGCGTTAGAGAGAGAGAGAGAGAGAGAGAGAGAGAGAGAGAGAGAGAGAGAGAGAGTGTGTGTGTGTGTGTGTGTGTGTGTGTGTGTGTGTGTGAGAGAGTTCAATCCCGGCCACCCAGTTTTTTTATTTACTTTTTTAAATTACAGTAAATTGCGCAATATAAATAGCAAACTATAGTATATGTGTTTATTTCTCGTAATTATTTGGCTAAATTCAATTAAAAACAATATTTAATTCGCCGCTGCAGTTGGTCGTCACTTATTCGGCAGTGGTTTTCCACTGATTCGAATTTAGAGTGAAAGCATAAATAAATTACAATATAGTATGATGGGGGGAGGGTGGAAGGGAGATAAATAATATTTATATGAACATGGGTAGTGTGACGGAAAATGCGAGCAACATGAAGTCGGCAACTATGGTGGTCAGGCATGATAACAGCTACTCTCGTGGCTGAGGCAGTCAGATGGAGCCGAGGCTCAAGGCAGTGTCCCCGGTGCACCTGCTCTGTACTACTTACTGCTGCTGGTACCGCGAGTAGTACAGCGCACGTGCACCGGGGACACGCTTGCGAAACACCGCGGCTGCGTGCCTCAGTTGACGAAGCCGCCGCCGCCGCCGCTCAAATATTACGGCCAAGCAGTGGCGTCTATTATTAGCGCTTCCTTTGACTAACCAGAACAACATAAACGGCAGACGACGACCTCACAGCAGCCGATCACAAACCAAAACGTCGCTGCACTGTTGTCAGATGTATCTTTACCAGCACTTAGCTAACCAAAACTTTCTCAACCGGGAAATATATTTTGAGAAACTGTACGAGAGTAACCAAATGATTAAAACTTATGTTTAAATTTATCATATGGTCAGATAACCAATACTTTAAACAGACATAGTGAAACTGGTCTTAGCAATACAACACCGATAGTTTGAGAAATAATTTTATCGATTTGCTGTCAACTCAACTGGGAACTTGAATGTCAGCGTGTACCGTAGTATATACGCCTCACCAGCTCATAGTCAAGTTGCAGCTTTCTTAACATATGTACAGAGCAAAGTATACCGCAGAATAAACATTAAGACTCGCATTCCGGAGAGCAAGGGTTCGAATCTTGGCCCGACCATCGTGGTTTCTGTTTTCCACGATTTTCCGAAATCACTCTAGGCGAATGCCGAGATAGTTCCTTACTACAGGCGATGACCTATTCCTTCCCCGTTCTTAATAACCTCGCTGTCGACGAGACGTTCCGCCCTACCTACCCACCTGAAAACATACAGGCGATGCGTATATGTGATGTGACGTGAATAACACCCACATTCATTCAATGACAGCAGATGTTGGACGAAGACGCTCACTACGCAGTTCTACATCAACTAGAATACATGCGACATTCTAGTTACGAATTTTTTTTTTATAACAGCACGAGTCAATTGAATGAAGAATAAATGTAAAAGAAAGTAAACGTCACTGCGTGAACGCGTGATTGCGACAGTTCTGATAGTAATTTACGGACCAATGTTGACATGTGCGGAAGATAAAAATCGTTCGAATTCCCATCTTTGGACTGTGCTGCACCCCCGCCATTTTTCTTTCTTCAAAATGCAGTTTACACGATGTCAGTTCGTAAGCGCCTTCTTGCATTGGTTTTGAAGAAAGTTCTTCTTTTTTTTTTTTGGTGCAAGGCAGGCCTATGCACACATGTGGGAGCGTAATACTGGGCAGCTCGTGACACATGCCGTCCCTTGTACGCTTCACTGGCTTGTACATTACTACACGAAACATAACACACTGCGGGGCCACGGTGGTTTAGTGGTTAGACTACTCGCTTCCAACCAAGGCGAACCGGGTTCAATTCCCGGCTGGGTCGCCCCCGGAATTTCGCACGTGGGAAGCGTGCCGGACGACGCCGCTGGTCGGCGGGTTTTCTCTGGGACCTCCCGTTTCGCCCGCCCTTGCATTCCGGCGCTGCTCCATACTCACCTCGCTTCACCCTCACCGGCTATCAAGATCTCGATGTTAGGAGCAGCCCGAATCTCTTCACTCGCTTAACACAGTGTGTCCGCTATGTGCAATAACTCATAGCGCGGTGCAACTGAAAGAAGGATCAATCGTGACCTACTCCACAAAAGTGTTGTCTTCAGGCGCATGGCCCTCTCGTGGACGTATTATCCCGAGTTAACCTTTACCCGTGACTGGAATAACGTCCTGTTCTCAAACAAATGGAAATTCAGCAAATACGTAAGTACTTGTATCAGCATCAACGTCCTGGAAAAGTTAATAACNTGTTCTCAAACAAATGGAAATTCAGCAAATACGTAAGTACTTGTATCAGCATCAACGTCCTGGAAAAGTTAATAACGTATCTTAAGGGAGGGTTTTTTTTCACATTATGCAGGCATTCTTCATCGCAGGTAGTAATGAGCACTTACAAAGTAGTGTACGATTACGGTCACAATTCACAAATACAGCAACGTGATGAAGTAATACAGTTCCACCACGACTAATGGCCAATACGTCCTAAAAATAAACTCCAGGGATTGTTTCTGAAGCAGCCAGAAATAGCTCTTGCGCAATGACCTCCCTAATCGCCAGATCTGAGCCCGATAGAACGTGTTGACAGAAATAAAACGCACCGTGACTAACAATTGGCCCTGCCCGCTCCAAGGACGCGGAAAGCTCCTCCTTGATGCTTCAAACATACTGTTATTTTCAACGTCTAATAAACTACATCTCTAAACAACCGTCGAAGTCAATGGATTTTGGACCTCAATACAATGAACTCGTGGTCATCAAACTATTTCCACAGCTTAATACACTCGCCATATAGAAATTAACATTCGAACTACGAGCATTTTAGTGTGACTAGCGTTTAAAATATCATGGCACAACATGCATTCAGAACAGGGTGTGTTTTTGTGTCAGATCACTGGCATAACCAATAAAACTGATAAACTCATCGCAATATTAGATATTTGAGAATTGTTATAAAGTGTTAATGCAAGATTACAAAATTTGTATAAGGAATAACAAAATGAATTCCGCTATTTAAAATCTTTCATTTCAAATAATAAATTATACCTGTGAGTCACAGGAGTTTAGATACAGCTGACACTAAAGAAAAATACATTTGTTCTAATAAAAATAACAGCGGTATTTCATATGTTAAGAATGTTGGTAGCCGGTAAACCACTGCAGCACTAGAGAGCACAGCGCCGGAAAAAGGTTTCCGAGCACTGCAAAGAACACTTGGCCGGGGAAACGACGAACTAGCAGCAACATTTACTTGCGAATCGAGGTGTCGTTCAAAAAACCAAGGAACGTCAATGAATATCACTGCTACTGTGCTAACTGATTACGAATACGTTTCGCAGTCGTGACATTTAACGTATTTTCTTGTTTGGGATCTGAAAAATCTCGTGTATGTGCGGATGTAGGGAGATAAAATTTCAATTTAATTCGTATAATGCAAAAAAAAAAAATAGTTTTTTTTNGAAATTTTTCTATGAAATGTGAAGTAACAATTTTTATAACAAATAAGTTGTTTATTAGCCTTGTTACTTCAAAATACAAGTCCCCGCTGGGAGGAGTAATTGAGTTCTTCCTAGTTTTCCATAATTTTATTTTGATGTTTGTTTGTGCATTTGTATTGTATTGTATTGTATACTGTAACTGTTGAGTGCAGTTTTTCCAGTCTCGTTCCAGGTGAAACCTTGTGCAATTCCTCGATGCGCACGTTCTCAGTCCTCGCCATCGGATGGACATCACAATTAGCATCGTCGTGCTACAATAACCGAAGAGTTACTGGCACCATGCGAATGTATATGGTTGTGCTACATGACGCGAAGTTCAGGAGTGAGTTCAAGAGAGAAGCCTGAAGAGGCGTTCCCTCCTGGAATAGCGAGGAGGGTCCCAGGAGCATTAACTACAAGCAACCATATATGTTTTACCGTGCTTACTACTGGGAAATTATGCGTCACTACATCTACAACAAATGAAAATCAAACACACGGAAACAAGTCTTGTGTATTTACAGTTCACAATTCAAGTACGAATCGTCATTGAATGCGCGCAAGAAAGATAGGGAAACTTATACGATTCACCTTTCCGCGTACATATACATCCAATTGCCTCCCTCTCCCCCATCAACCCATCTTATCACAGAGTCACCAACCTAACATTGCCGAACCCAGCCAGCACTTCGCACATCTTCCTTTAAGACAAATTCATGCTCGGAGAGAATATTTTAACTGCAAGTTGACCTAACAAAAAAGGTGCGCACACGCACACAGACAAAAAAAACACACACACACACATAAGGGTTTACAATATTTTTCATGCACGCTTTAAAGTAAATACTGTAATAGTACTAATTGAATTAATATCCGAGGAAGGTCTCTTCAATTAAGTTATATTGTGAAATAGTAAAATGAAAATCACTCTTCCGATTAAGATGAAGTTGGCATTATTATATCAACTTAATTTTTAAACATCAAACCAAGTTTCAAAATTACTATCATCTCTTATTTCGGTGCACGCAAGATACTAAAGTGCGCATATTTTTTATTTTATTTCAAACGCCGAATTAAAATGTGTTGCACGATACACGTGATCTGTGGCTCGAGGTAAAACGGCGCAAACAAAATTGTAACGCAAATTATGAACACTGCAGTACGGATGCTAGTGACTCATTCTACAGGACATATTCACACTCCGATAAGTTCTGATAAGAACGGAGTTGAAAAGTGCCGGTGTTCGTGAGCCGTCTAAACACGACGAAATGCGGCGATGGCAATAACCTCACAAAGAAATTCACTCCTCTTTTCAATTATTTTATAATTGCACCAAACATTGTTCAACTCGTACGCATTGTATGTGATGACATTTTCCTAGAATAAATTTTTTTTACACTTTACATTATTTATAAAGTAAACTAATCTCGCGGGCTATTGCGCGCGTACCACACACACACACGCACCGCACACAAACACACACACACACACACACATATATATATATATATGGATTGTTATTTGGTGATTACATATGTGTCACACAGTAGCCCATGGGATTAGTTCACTATGTAAATTTTTTATCTGTACAACTTAGATAGTATTTTTTATTACGGCTGCAACAAAACAGAAAAATTTTGTATTTGATATTAAATTATTTAAAAAATATATAGTGTANCATTTTTTATTACGGCTGCAACAAAACAGAAAAATTTTGTATTTGATATTAAATTATTTAAAAAATATATAGTGTAAAAATTTTTTATTCAAGGAAAATGTTATTACACACAATGCGTACGAGTTGAACAATGTTTGGTACGAATATAAAATTATTAATTCACAATTTTAATGTTTTTCGGACGTACATAAAAATATAAAATAACTTATTTACCAAAATTATATAATTAAGACTGAAATAAGATACAATAAGTTATTTAAAGATATATTTACAATCACAGACTATGAAATGTTTTAGCAATTTTTGAAAATTGTACGAAACAAGGAAATATTTGCTTATATTTTATTTGTAGCAGTATATGCCTATGCTTTTTTTCTGTAAAATTAATTTTGCTAAGAATACCTTAAAATGGACTAACACACGATCTTTCGGTCAACCTCGTTAAATTTTTTGTAGATTATTTAGTTTATTTCAACTGTACGTATCAAAAACACTAAAAATGTGATTCTGACATGCCATGACGCAAAAACTATGTGGCCTAAAAAAATTTTATGCGAGGAAAGTAATGTCTGCAATTTGAACGGTAGTTCGTACGAATATAAATAAATTATTGCAATATTAGGTGACCAGTGGCCTTAAAAAAAATTATTTACTAGTGCAATCTTGGTATGTGCTGAAAATAACTTTATAAATCGTATGAGCAATAATAAAAAATAATAATGATTGTATGCGGTTAGTGTAATTGTTTTCTAGTAGGTCGTACTGATACCATTTGAATAGTAATGCTTGATAATTGTTCACAACTCTAATTTAGAGGCTGTTAAATTGTCAGCGAGTGACGGTGAAAGCAAATTACTTAACGAGTGCTGTAAACCGCGCCTCACATATCTGAAACTTTAACGACGCACGGTTAGTGCTGTCGCCCATTAATATCATGTTCTAAGTTATGGAGGAACCGAGCCTTCTGTTAAGGGGAGGGGGGATGGGGGGAGGATAAAACATAGCACAAGTTCAGAATTCTTCGTGCTACTGATAGGGAAATACTGACTACTCCATGTTCGGGACAGCGAAGGCGAATTGATTTTCTATGTATGTATGTATATGTGCGTGCGTGTGAGTATTAGTCACTGTAACAAGAGAAACATGTCTCCGACATTAAAAATAAGAGGTAGAATTATCCAAATATTATATTAAAAATAATATTCTCGAATATGGAAAATAATTTACACTATTTTGAACATGGTTAAAACAGATGCCATGCATAAGAAACCGACTGTTCTTCTTACCAATTAAAACTCAAAAATAATGATACAACTTTGTTTTAAATAGCAGAAAACTAAAATACTGCATCTGCTTTAAATGAAAAATAAGATATTTGCTAAAAAAAAACTCACTGAATATTTCCGAACTTATGACGACACAGAAATTAAAAAGACAAAATAATACGCATGGCTAAAAAAATTATTTAATCTTCTTGTGTGAAATACAAATGTAAAACGATATTTTAACAAGTAGTCCATTTGCACCCGTTTTGAAAGGAAGCTGTTCAACAAAGGCTTCGTTTGCAATTCTCAAGTAGTACGAAAATGCCAAAACGCAATGATTCTCATGACAATATAAATATATTACCAAAAAGGTTGTTCGAAAATTTTACCTTAAGAAGTATAATCGTGATGGATAAACGATACATATCACTTAGAAATCTAATGTAACGAATATAGTATTAAACAAAAACTGCAGAAGAAGATTAGTTGAGTTGAGAGATTTGGGCGGCTCTTCGAGGTCTTGAGGGCCGATGAGGGTGAGTGAGGTGAGAATGGAAACGCAGGGGGAAACGGGAAATACCCGAGAAAACCCGCCGACCAACGGCATCGTCCGGCACGATTCCCACTTGCGAAAATCCGGGAGTGACCCGGCCGGNCCCGAGAAAACCCGCCGACCAACGGCATCGTCCGGCACGATTCCCACTTGCGAAAATCCGGGAGTGACCCGGCCGGAGATTGAACCCGGTTCGCCCTGGTGGGAGGCGAGCAGTCTAACCGCTCAGCCACCGCTGCACAAGGAGAATACTAGCTTCACAACTGGCGTGTTGAAAGTAAATGATAGGCCCTCTCAATGTAGCACAAGCCTCGGCAAATCAAGTTTTCAGTAGACAAAGTACCGTAGAACTGTAAGCTACTGTGCGAGGATGTGGAGAAACTAGGAAAAAAATTATGACGTGTACTAATACTTTTATTTCAATATAAACGAAATGAAATAAAACTAGTGTTATGTGACAGTGTAAGTACAGACGATAGTGATGACGTGACCTCGTAGGCAGAAGAAATCTCGGAGATCACGAGCGCAAAGGAGTAACCTCGGTCAATGTATTCTGTTATTCTGTACATAACGTGACAAACTCTACAGTCCACTCACCAGTTCTTTGTACCTGCTTGGATTATATTAGCATGCCCTGCAGGGACAAACAGCTGATGCGCGGACTGTAGTTCGTTTGGCTAACACCTCGCCCCTTGCTCGTTCACTAAAGAGTGTCTTCCAGGATTCGTCAGTGTCGCCCCTCTTCCTTGTGACGTTTCACAGACTCGCAGATGTGTGGCGTGAACTATACAGATCGATTACAGATAGAAAGGCTCAGAATTGATTTATGTGAGCGGCGCTGTCAAGGTACAGAGTAACGACACACTAATGAGTATTTTACAGGAGCTGTTATTTATCGAGGATGCCACTCCGACCTCAATGTCTACTTACAGTTCAGCTGTCATTCCTGTACTCCCTGAGAATACTTTACTTTGCCTTGACTCTGTCTTGTCGTTGTCAGAACACTATTGTGATATAGAGAAACTTTGTACTGACACTTTACTGTCAGGCTGAACTTACTGTAGACCCTCTGTTTTACGAGGCACGGAGCATACAAGTAGAGAGTTGTAACTCAATGGTATAACGAGAGAACATTATCCTTTTCGATTATTTGNATTTTACTTTGCCTTGACCCTGTCTTGTCGTTGTCAGAACACTATTGTGATATAGAGAAACTTTGTACTGACACTTTACTGTCAGGCTGAACTTACTGTAGACCCTCTGTTTTCCGAGGCACGGAGCATACAAGTAGAGAGTTGTAACTCAATGGTATAACGAGAGAACATTATCCTTTTCGATTATTTGCCGAAGCCAGCCGAAGTAGGTTCCACGGTACTGCCAACGATAGAACAAAATATAAACTACTCATTCTTACTTTATGTTGATGGCAATGTGGAAACCTCGCCAGTAAGTTTTTTTTTTATTTGTGATTGGCTTATGTTTACAGGGCAATATTATTTATGCGTCTCTTATTCGCAGTTATTTCATATCACAAATACATTTGAGCGAATATAAACTGTAACCTTGAAAATAACACACTACTTCACAACCAGTTTTATTAAAATACACGAGACACGAATAAACAGACGCGAAGGGCGCTTATACAAAGAAGACTGTTACTACCACCAAAATAAAAAAATGCAAATCTAACAAGTGTTTATACAATACATCAAGAGAAAAACTACATTATTGTTTATTGTATCTAGATTTGCGCGACCTGAACGTAGTATATACTTTGTTTAAAAATGCAACATATATTTTTAATGTCGAAGTTGTAAGACCGTAGAACCTCGACTTCGGATATCTTCGGTAAGGATTTGTTTTCCCTGTTCGAGTTACGTCGGCCTATTACGAGGTAGCAAGGTAATAACTCTCCTCCACTTGTCAATCGAGTTATTGGATTCTTCGAAATTCGCCCACTTTTCACAGGTATGTTTTCCTCCGCTTAATTTAGCGGTTGTAATATTTTCAGTTGGCAAAGAAGAGTTGTCGTAGTTTCTCGGGGCTGCAACAAGCTGAGCTTAGCGAGTTCCCTGGCTTGTGCAATGGAATTCGATGTCCGCCATCTTATTTACGTACGTCAGTGTTTACTTTACAGTAATAAGAGTACATGTTCCGTTTGTTTCGTACTCTTTGGGCTGTAATAGAAAAAGATGGCACCGTTTTGTCTCCTTATCTTTGTTGCCAGTGTGAGGAGCCATAATTAAAACGGTGGCCAACTTAATTAAGGGACAGAGTTAAAAGAAATATCGCGTACACTGGTGCAGTGAAAGTGAACGATATTCCGTGTGTTTACGGAGCAGGAGTGATAACCAATATCACAGAGTTTAAATCCCAGTAGATGATAACAGTTTTAAAATAATTTGATATGGCTTTGTAAGGCTTAAAATAACGCCAACAAACCGAAACTACACACGAATGTCGCACTACAATTAGGTTTGATGTCAAAAATGGTAAATTTTGTTGTACACTAAATGTGAGATTTTATCAATTTGTTTAGTGGAGAAAAATAGGTTGTAAATATGAAAATAATTTCTTAGCTTGTATTAAAGAAATGGCTGGGCGTTCCGGTAAAATGTATAGCATATCAAAAGGGTCATCGAAATAACGAAGTATAAAAACTCGTGGCCTAACACGTAGGTACGATGTACATTTGGTTACCGTTTACTTCGCATTGTAGCATGAGTGTTCGCGGCAGTCTCCTTACGCTGAACAAGAGAGCATCGTTTTTTCGTGGATGACCACAGAAGATAGCCTCGCACGGCGGGAGCCTGATAATCGCCCGCGGAACCAGCCAGCGAAATGGAACTCACGAAAATAAAAAATGTAGCGGATGCGCGCCTAATGCGAATAATGTCTACTACGCCACGTTCAGGTATGGGTTGTTTACGATAAATTGAGCATTTCTGAAAGCCCTGCTTGGGATCTACTTGTATGCACATTTTATATTCTTCGCCAGATGTAATATTAACATTATCATGGGCCTAATCACTTTTTACATGATTCGGTTATGAGAAAGTGTAACATCATTAGAGAAGTAAATATTTTAAAAATGTATTAATTGTAGCACTATATACACTTAAAAAAATATAAATTAAAATAAATAATTTAAGTACTCACAAATGATTGCCAAAAACATTTATTTCAACGTTAAGTTATGGAACTATAGCCCATTCATTGTTATTCCAACTTTCCTGAAGCCCTTCTAAAGTTATATTTTCAGGATATCCCTCCACCTTATGCAGACAAAGCTTAACAGTAGCTGTAAAATGGGGATTCACCGCCAGGCGGAACCATTTTATTAGATCGTAGCTCGTCCGCACTTCACCTCCGTAAAAAGGGCGCGGCGACATGACTCGCCTATGGTCGTCACACGAAGGTACCGAGTACAATGACGCAGTATTACTACCAGCTACAGAAGCACCGTTATACGGTTAGTGCATGTGAAGCGTGGCAAAGAATAGGGCCGAGTGACATGGAGAACATAACCGACGTCGCAGAAATTTTATTTGTACAAATACAAAAATATTTTACAGTTTATGTTATAAATACGATGGCGTAATTTGCGAGTGTATAATAGGCAGTTCAAGTAACCGTGGTAAACCCTCTTAAGGGGCCAGCCTAATTGTTATTGTAAGTTGTTGTGTTTATTTTAAGTTATTAAAAAAACTAACTTATGAAATACTTTAATGCAAATATTTTTCAAGACAGCAATGAAAGAATATATTTCTTGTTACCAACTTAAAAAGTGCAAGCAGCAGTCCGTAAAACAATGTTTTAAACAATAGCGACAATGCCATATATTTTCTGAACAGATAGCTGTATTAAAATCTTATAGTGACGGCTTAAAATTCTATGGCAACAGAAAAAAACATAGAGTGGCGTAGACACAGCACGGTTCCTACCGCCGAAAACTAAAGCTATATGAAATATATGTTCAGTATACGTTCAATATATATATATATATATATATACATACACACGTAAAAAGTGTAGTAGCGAGTGACGTTGCCACAAAGGCGGCGTGGTTAGACAAAGAAACGGTAACGTAGGTTCCCTCGGTGTACTCCCATCTCCCCGCCCCATTACCTTCCAGCATAGCTCCACCCCCACGTCACCTCGTACGGTATTTTCTCCAGGACCGCAGACAGCGTATGTAAGCAGCATACCAGACGGTCTGTTCCAGCCACATTCACGAAGGGACCTGCCTAGTAAAAACAACGTCTGTAAAAACCGTCTGGGAATACGTCTGCTGTTTGCAGGAGAGGCGGAACACAGAGCGCCGCAAAGGTAAGCACACCTGAAGCATGGCAAGAGCCGCCCCGTGTTCCTTCTTATTTCACCCGGACCGGTCCAGCGCACGTGCCGCAGACGTGGTTGTTATTTTTTTGTGGTCATCATTCCCAATTGCCCGCCCAACGTGTGAGGGAACCCGCCAGACCAGCCCATTAGAATAACGCATCATTACAGATCTTCTCCCACATTTTAATTCCCTCGCCGGTGCAGGCACGCGCCCGCATGTGCCGCCTCTCTCACTTTACGTGTAGGACACACAGACCCAGTCGCTTTATAGATGCCCAGTACCGAACACTGCGTGTACCATAGTCGCGATACATTCTGCATTTTAATTCGCACGTCATAAAAGAATTGTACACAGATATTGGGGGAACTGGCAAAAGGGCTTGATGGGGCTTCGGATGGACATGCCATGGCATCTGGCAGAGGATATCCGAAAATTATGTCAGAAAACTAGATGAGGCAATAACCAGCACCGTATTGAATATCAGAAGTATATAATTGTGTAAGTAAATATACAAAGTGTTATATATTTTCTGGCTCGTGTTTTCGAGTCGAATGCTAATGTGGCCCCATAAATTTTTATTATTCGCGTGTATTCGATACTACATAGACTTAAGTAGGCATGGGAATTAATCTTAGGGTTTTAAAAGTAATTGTGTAACTAGACCGAGCCACGAATACAGAACAGCGGTTGCAAGTGCATTATGCCTATACCAAACAGCTACGAACCTAGAGGCACAGTTGGACATCATTCAACGACTGCCGGAGTTAGGCACATGGAAATTGGAACGTATCAGGCCAGAGCAAGTATATATCCGAGATGAAAAATTTATTATGCCTTAAGCCTTTTTTATGAGCATAAATGACCACCCTTTTCCAACCCTTGAAGTTATAGTCACAAAATTCATATTATAGGTTTCACCCTTGACCTAGATCAAAACAAATATAGTCGATTTGTTCTAATACGATATTGGGTACAAACATATTTATAAATAAAAATGTTATGTACCTAACTTTTTAAGTTTTAAAACTTAGAGACGTAATATGATGTGTTGTATATATACAGACGCGTATTTTAAAGGCGAATTCAACTGTGATATTAGAAACAGCTATTGCACGTGTCTATCCCCCCGACGCCATACTGGATTTTATAGGAATACCTATGACTGAAGGATCTAAAAGTATGTTGGCAAGCAGCTTATGTATGAACTCGTGTAGAGCCCAAAACTATTTCAACATGATTGTAAAAACTTCACTTAAGTTGCATACCTTATAATCAACAGGTATTTTTACAAACGTACTACGAAATGTGTGTTGGCACTGAACATTGCATTGTAAATGCTCAAAAGAAAAAAATTAAGTCCTGAACGTTTTTGTTACTGCAAAACAGTTTTGATTTGGGCAGGCGGCATCTCGGTCAACCGTACTTGCACACACACATAAACACCAATATCCGAACCAAAATTTAATAAATATATGTATTTATCGATCCATGCATAATTGAGGATAGTCTGGGTGCTTTTCTATTTAGAATGAAGAATAAAATTTCAAAATGTGCCCGGACATAATGGTCGAAAATCAAATTAAAAACATTTTAGAAGCATTTTTCACTTAGGGTGCATGGATTTCCAGAAATTAGTAAAAGAAGAAACTTGACTTTATGTACACCGACATAAAGGTCAAAATCCAACGAAAAAAAATTATCATTCAGCTATACAGTATACAAGAATGATTCATTTTATTTTGATAATTGTAAGCATTTAAATTTTTTTGTAAACATTGTTATGTATAGTGCTAAGCACATTAATATTCATGTAAAATATGAATCACTTCATACGCGTATCGATTAAGTTAATATTTTTGTTTCACATAACATATCCAGACTTGATATATTACATGCAGCATACAACCGGACATTTCTTTGAGAATAATTCGAATATGGCATAAGAAATTATAAATATTTCCATACTTGATTCTTCAAGACTAATTCCAACATAACGTCACAACCTATGTTTATATATTTATTTACAAATAAAAGTTATGTACGTAATATAAATAAATTTTGTTTATTGTTATAAAAAATTCGAAACACAAGTATATAGTCTGATATCCGTACATACACTTATTTTTACGGTAAATACGAATGTGACGTAACAACAGCTGATTACACATAATTTTATAAATAAAAAATTGGAAACGCATGTATAGTGTATGATATACGTAAAGACGCCTTTTTTTAAAGGTAACTACGAATATGACATCACAACAGCTGACTACAAATAATTTTATAAATAATAAGTATACATTAAATTAAATTGATTGTTTTTAAAACTTGGTAATGTAAGTATATAATGACATATACCGTGCGATGTATGCACAAGCACGTATATTGAAGGGGAATACGAATATGAAATCGGAATATGTGATTACATGCCTAAAGTTTAGGACAAGCCAGAGAATAGGCCAGTGACAGACATGGTGAATGGCATGACATAATTTGAGATGATAAAATTTCACACTCAGATTTTGTTACGAGCAATAGGCGCATGAAGGAACCCGTACACTGTTGACCAGTTCTGGACGATCTCAACAAACCGCTAGGAGTGAGGACCATTTGATTGTCGCAGGCATGAGCTAATGGCTTTCTTGTCTACCATCCAGTGACACAAGGCAGTTTCACTAGATGTCCAGTCAGGAAGTTTAATTATTTAATTATGAAGACTTGTAAAAAAAAACCAAGATAGTGGGCTTTGTCCAATTTAAAACACTGTAAATTTAAACTCGAAATATCACTTTCTGTCTCAGTTACTTTCTTCACTTTTAGGGTCACTGTATCTCCAATTCCAGCAATAGATTCTTTACATGGAAGTGATCGCTTCGTATCAGCATTGCAAAACAATTACTGTCTCGACAGAGGTGTTACCTAGGTTCCAGGAACAGAAAAGTTTAATGCGCACGTGTACACACGACACAGAATAAGAGTTACTACAATATGCAACAGCACGCAGCTGTGTGGTCGTAACGTTACAAGCAAGAAGATGGTTCTCGCTCGTTGTAGTCTCTGAAAGCAGCGCGTGACGGAACAAAAACCTCTGCAAGGAAAGAGATTACTACCCT
>NQII01000527.1:702400-730798 GCA_002778355.1 Clitarchus hookeri | reverse complement strand
GGGGGGGGGGGTAGGTTAAGAGATAAAACCCAGCACATATAGTCTTCCAGGCTGTTGTGCGTTTTATATCGTGGTGGGTGGCAAGGGTAGACACAGAAAGGCTAGCTAGTTACATTGTATTTTAACTGTATTAGTGAAATACTGATGCCTGAAAATTAGATTATTTCATAGACAAAAACACGCATATCAGTGCAAGCCAACAATAAATTGCTGTTTGTGAGAGGGTTTTGGATCCCCTTAATAGCTAAAATCTTTAGAGTAGGTGGGAGGAAAATCAAAAACAAACAGAACAGCTACGGCAAGTAAATGATGGGAGAAACGAGAATACTGATCACATAACCCACCGGCCAACGGCAACGCCAGCCTCACCAACCACAAGGAAATTTCCCACCCAAGCCTGTTGAGAATCGAACACGAGTAGCCAAACTGGGAGGCGAGATATCTAACCACTTCACAACCGCAATTGAGTGAACTCGCGTCAGAGAAGTGATCAACCGGTCGTTCCAGTGAAGCAATTTTCACAAACTCAGATATTTTGCGTGAAACTGACAAGGTCGTACTCATTACAGTGGACTCCCGCCTCTTAACATGCAAGCACTCTCCGAAGCGTAGGGGTTGTTAGCGTTCTTCCCCCTCCCTGTCACGGTCATCATACCCGTAGCCGGGCCATCATACCCGTAGGCGGGCCATCATACCCGTAGCCGGGCCATCATACCCGTAGCTGGGCCATCATACTCGTAGCTGGGCCATAATAGCCGTAGCTGGGCCATAATAGCCGTAGCTGGGCCATAATACCCGTAGCCGGGCCACAATACCCGTAGCTGGGCCATAATACCCGTAGCCGGGCCATAATACCCGTAGGCGGGCCATAATACCCGTAGATGAAACACTGATTTCTCAAAAGCTGCTACGGCGATGCTCAACTCNGCCGGGCCATCATACCCGTAGGCGGGCCATAATACCCGTAGATGAAACACTGATTTCTCAAAAGCTGCTACGGCGATGCTCAACTCAAGTAGGTTTGCAAGTCGGGCGCTCTGCACATAGGCAAGCTCTACCACAACACGGCACATGTTTTGACGCAGCTGTAGTCAATCGAAGGTTGATTAAAATTTTTGAATTTAATATTTCTAAAATATCCCCAGCTTTTGGCAAACACATTTAAACGTTAATACCATAGACTAGGAACGAGAAGAAATGATTTTCATATTCTGCGCAATGTCCCCATCAAAGGTTAACGGCTACCAACAGTAACGTCAAAATCACGTATAGCTTAATCAATCTTTGTCACATTAAAAATTGACCATAGGAAGAGCAATAAAGCTTCAGAACAAGTGTTAATATTATATTTTCATTTGCAGGAACGCAGTGGTGCTAACAAAGAGTTCAAGCCGCATGACTTCGACGATACTGGCGGCAGCTATTAGCGATATATCCATTCAATGCTGAGACTGGGTAACTGGTTTGGGCTTTCTTCTTCTTTCCCGCAGGAGTCCGCTTCGGAGTTTGAATCTCGCAGGGGTGGTGGAGAGGCAGGGAAATATTGGCATCTTACCGGGAACTGTAACAGTGACACTAATGCTGAACCAGCCGGCCTTCCGTGAGTGATAGCTCACACGCAATGGATGCGAACTACGCTGACCGCAACGGAAAACCGCTGTAACAATGCACACAACTCGCACGCAAATAAAGATAAAGAGCGAATTTTCACTAAAAATAAACCGAAACTCACGCGAAACAAGCAATGAAAAAAACTGTGTTACACCTATTCGATATTTCTGAAAAAAAAATTTAAGGGATATTACACAACTTACGGTAACCAAAACAGAATAATGCTTCTGAAACGTCACGAAATTATTCGTTAGTAAATAGCAATCAATACGTTCGGCAATATAAACTTTTACGTTCTTACAATACCACCACTGTATTAAAGCATCCTACAATGTTTTTGCGGTAGCCAAACGGATTTTAGTGGACTTCTTATATGTATAACTTCCAAATATCCATAGTCTAAGTTACATAAATATTAATCCCATCCCCATAAAAAACATTTGGTTATAATTATTCAACATACATCATAGTTGTTATACTGTTAAACATACAGTACTGTAACAGGGCTGAGAATATTTTATTTATTTTGTCTACTTATATATAATCAAAAAATACATAGCTTACACGTGCGGCGCCAAAAAGCACATGACTAAAATGGCATTTCATTTTTTAGTCTAATTTTGCAGAACATTGCTAATAAAATTTCACTAATGTATGTCTGTATTTTATGCTATTATTGGCTTAGCGACTTCTACCATACTTAATGATCATTTCATATTTTATGTGAATGTAAGTGAATTTCTTCTTCGCAAACGTTATTCACCAACTGAAAGGTAAAATTGCAGAAATTGTTTGCAGTGCTCTCCTAAATATGTTCTACAGACAATCAGACAATTAAGAATTGAGGTTTTCCTTTGCAATTTCAATGGTTACCATTTTGAAATCCATATCGGATCGATTTTTCGTCACAATTTCTAAGCGATAGAAAAATTTTCCCAGGAGATAAAAGGAAAAAAATTGATACTTATACATTTAAAATACACACCCACAAGTCAACATATAGGCCGTTCACGGTAAAGTGAGCACTTTTGAGACCCTAGTTACTTTTTTTCCTATCAGCCATTCTTTGTATTTGTCCACCACTTTTTAAAATAAATATTGCCATGCAAGTAATAAACACAATGCATATATTTCCCCGGACTCGAAGGTTAACGTCTAGGTTACAATAAAATACATTTATTGACTATTATTGCAAAGGAGAGGGCTTCAAAAAGTGCTCACTTTACCGTGAACAACCTACACACTACTCAATTTAAAGTCTTATAAAATACAGATGGAATCAGTCCATTATAGACAGAGAAACATTGACACATCAGACTCAACCTTCCGTTAGGTTTGAGTGCTTTGCGCATGTGGGTGGTTTAATACTACAGGCTAATTGCAGGTGTTCCGAGTATCCACGTGTTAACGATAAAGTTCATTTCGACACGAGAGAATATCTGTGAAATGTAATCGCGACTGCAGGAAATACCATCCGGGGCTGCAACGGTAGCTTCTGACAAGTCCCTGTTTGTCTCTCGACAACGAAGTGGTTCCGGAAATGTGTCGTTGAGGTGAATCCTTAGTAAACAATATTTAAAAGCCTCAAGGTCACGTCCGGCCGGCCATTAAGGAAACATTGCAACGGCGATGTACAATAGCATAAACAAGCTTCGCGTGCGATCTGTTCCCTCAGAGTGGAGATCATAAGAGCCGATGAGGGTGGAGTGAGGTGAGTATGGGGCTGCGCCGGAATGCAAGGGCGGGGGCAACGGGAGATCCCCGAGAAAACCCCGCCGACCAGCGGCATCGTCCGGCATGATTCCCACATGCGAAAATCCAGGACCGACACCGCCGGGAATCGAACCCGGCTCGCCTTGGTGGGAGTCGAGTAGTCTGACCACTATACCACCACGGCCCCTGTTTCCTCAGAATTGTAAGCGGTGAATGTCGAGTTTTAAAATACAAATCTGTTCATAAAAGATACAGCATTGTCGATATGGTTTAAAACACTGTTTTACAGAAGAGTAAATACCGTAAGCAGAGGGCTACTAACAGGGATTTTTGCTGACACTTTCCAAAGACCACATTTAGGTATCAATAACCAAATTTGTGAATAGGGAACAAAAGATCAACTAATTTCTGTCCATGAAAAAATATTTTACATTGAAATATTTCACGGTTTTTAAAAAAAAATGAGTACAGACAAGACACAGCTGCTTACAATGAGATTCATATGACATCTGGGAAGGCAATTTAAGAGAACCCAGTACCTGGAGCTTGCAGTGTTTGAAATATACGCTTTTTACGAAACTACTTTACGTGCGTTGTGTGTACTGATCTACGAAAGGAAAATATACTTGAGATGAGGTACGAATATAACTTTCAAGACACTACGCACATTACAAACACTATTTTCGGGCGCTCCAACATAGTTAAAAACTGCCTTTTCACACTGCCTTATCTCAAAATGTATTGATCAGAAATACTGTGATATAGTATAGGGACATGATCTGAACTTTGCTAAAGGTTTTTCACGGCTAACTGAGCACTTTTGAAAGCCCAGTTTAAAATCTACTTGCATGTGCATTGCGTTTTTTTTTCCACTAGATGTATAATTAACATTGCCATCGACCTGATAACTTTATTCATGCGTCGGTCAAGTGAAACTATAAAATTATTTGAAAAGTAAATATTTTACTAATTTGATTATTCTTACACTCGTATGCATTACAAAGACAGAAAGCCAAATTAATTAACTCAGTGTTCACAACTGTTTACCTAACACGCACAATTCAACTATAAGACATTCTTTGAGTAGTTACCAACTTTACTGGGGGCATGCCATTCTCTGTGCCCGTTAAAATGTATGCAGGGAATGGCAGTGGCATTTTCGAAAGGTTGCTTTCAAAAGTGCTCAAATAAACGCGTACAGCCTATAGAGACATTGTACTGATAACATGATAGGGTGACAAGTCACATAGTTCCAGCGGTACAACGGGAACATTGCACGTCATTTCAGATCCTTGCGTGTAGATGTCCCGGGGCGATGGGCGCGCGGGGCGGTGTCGCACTTACAGCTCCCTCACTTGTGTGTCTTGAACGGCCAAATCAGTTACATACATAGGACTCTTACGGGCGCCGCATACCGGCTGCCAGCTGCGACCTTTAAATAGGAAATCCCATGTTACGGAAATTTCCCCCCAGTGCGTTAATTTTAAAGATAGACGTTTCAAACAAAACGTATTCTCCGCGAATTTTTCAGGAGAAGATCCCTACAAACGTATATTTTCGATATCGATAGGCAGTATGTACTTTTTGGTAAAACATAAATTTTAAAAATTCCTTGCAGACATTATATATATGTTTTAGAAACATCTTCGCTGTATGGAACTTCTATTAAATAATTTCTGAATAATGCATTTTGCTTGAAACGTTTATGTTTAAAATTAACGCACTAAGGCGAAATTTCCTTACAATGGGATTTCCTATTTAAATTTCTCAGCTGCCAGCCGGTAGGCAGTGCTCTTAAGGAAGTTAGCGTGTTTTTTTTTTCAGCAGAGTCCGACCAATGTATATAATAACGAACACGCCATGTAGGAAGCTCGCAAAAACATGGATATTTGAATACAAAGAAGCACCATATTTGAGACTAGTGAGTTAGGCGGCGGCGCGCGAACGGATACACGCAGGCACCACGGGTGTACCTGACGACAGGCACGTAGCGGAACTCCAGGTGCCGCTCCCAACATGCGCACGCGCACATGTCCGGACTGTAGTCCGTAGAATAGAGTTAGGGCAAACCTATCAAATACTACACCATTTCCAAGCGTCTGTGCCGAAAATCCAACCGGGATACGTTAGACGCGAGGCAGGCTTCTGTACGTTCGTGTGTGTATGTGCGTGTGTGTGTACGCGAGCGTGTCTGCAACAAATCGGGTCCACTGGTCAGACTAGCATTCATACTGAAAAGCTTTAACAAACATTTTCAAGAATATTAATTTTCGTCATAACTGGTTGACTAAGAGTGTTTTACCCACGCTCTAAATTCCACATTGGAAAAAAACTGCGGAAAGTACATCACATTAAAAATTATTTTTTATGTGATGTATTTTCTCCAGTTTACTGCCAATGTTGGAATTTAGAGCGTTATGTAATGAAAAATTTGTTTTATTTAACCATGTCTATTAGCATCGAATTTTTCGTTAAAAATTGATATAAGGAATACTAGTGAATAAGTTAAGCAACCGAACGCATTTTTTTAAGGTCTGAAATGACATATCTCCAGAGTTATTGCGGTGTATCATATGAAAAACAAATTCCGACATTCATTTATTCTATTATACAGGTAATCCTGAACTGAAGCTACGACTTAACGAGATGATCCGTTAGGTAATATGGGGTAGAAAACATATTACGACCTATGACCTGGCGTGATTATTAAGGGAGACACATGCGCTTGAAAAATGGGAATTGAAATTGGTTTCTTGCAAACTGTCAGAAACCATGTGAGAAGAAACAGCAAATTCATGAATATTCGTCATCTGTGAACTTTTGGCGGGTGATAACATCGCCTGTCATTACAAGGAAATTAGGGGTGCCAGGTTAGCATAGGCTGTTCACGGTAAACTGAGCGTTTTTGAAAGCCCTGCTTAAGATCTACTTGTATGCGTGATGTGTATCATTACACCATATGTAAAATTTACATTGCAATATGCTTGATCACTTTATTTATGCGTCGGTCAAGAGAAACAGTAAAACTATTATAAACATTTGCTAATTTTAACACTTATATATTAAAAAAAACATTAAGCAAAATAAATAATTTCCGCATTCATAAATGTTTTCCCAACACTTTTAATTCAACGTTAAGACATGGAACTACATTCTCTTCGTCATTACCAACTTTACTCGGCGCATGCCAGTCAGTGTGATCGTTAAAATACGTGCAGGCAAGGTCAGTGGCATTTTTCAAAGGTTGATTTTAAAAGTGCTCAAATAACTGCGAACAGCCTATAACCATCAAAAATGTATTACCATTGGACGTTAAAAGATTGCTATGACGTAAGAATTATGTGCGCATTAATGACACTAAATATTGACATGGTGTATCTCTCAGGCGAACTGTTCTCGAAGAAACATGCAACGTTTGAAAGAGCATCGTAGATTGCCTGGCAGGTATGCAACCTGTGCTGCTAGGAGGGTCGTACACCCGCACTGCAGGACACGTGCGGGCAACTGTGAGCTATTGTAGTACTGCCGGCGTGTGTAGCAGGACAGTGCACTGTTGGAGCCCAACAAAGAGGGACACTATGCACGTACGTAGAAATGCCAGACTTTCATCTCGTGTATGTTGCCACGGGGGTAACGCAAGATCAGCATTATGTATTGACACATGCCTAAATAGAAATCATCCTTGTCAGCGGATGCTCACGTCTGTGGACAGACGGTTGCGCAATATTGATTAATTAGCAGTGAACAGACATGAAACCGGCGTGATGCGCAACATTAGAAAAACCAGGTATGAAGAATAAGTTTTGGGACGAATCGCCAATTCGCCATTGAATAGCACAAGATGTATCGCTCGTACAATGCACGCCGGTCAACAAAACGTATGGAGGTTTCTGCACGATCAACAGCTTCACCTGTATCACAGTCAAAAGGCGCAAGCCACAAGACCAACTGATTCCCAGCCCCTTGTACTGAATTCGTTCTCTGGTTGCTGCACCCCTGCACGGACGAACCTTACTGTCCTAGTTGTGTTCTGTGGACAGATGCAGTTGCTCTCACGCGTGGCGACAAGTGTCCGAGACAACCTCGCTGTACAGTACTTTTTGATACCACGTTTGAATGACCACATTTATCGAAGGTTTTTAAGATGACATATTGCCCATTCCGTTGGAGGATGCGGAGTTAAAAGTACGCCAGCACATGCAGTACCAGCACGACGGAGCCCCCTCCCCCCCCCCTCGGTTAACTGCAGTTTGGCAGCTCGTCGCCATCCCTCCGCAACATTTGGTCAACAGTTGACAGGCAGAGGTGGATCAGCGAGGTCCCTCATCTGACAATACCAAGTTTCTTTCTTTGGTGTCATCTTAAAAACGTTGGAATACGAGACCCCAATGAAAATAATACACGAACTTCAAGCCCGGATTACCAACGCATGTCTCACCATTAGCTACACCCCTCACACATTTGACCTGGTCAGACAATCTGGCGAGACGCTGCAATTAGTGTATCGAACTTGGTGGTCGTCACTTTGAACAGTGATGCCTGCAAATAATAGACACTGGCATCAAGCACTGCAGTCTCACTTCCACAACATTACTCACTCTGACTCCAGGTCAATGGTGGTGGGATTCCGCTTACAATTACCTCACATTTTCATTTCCTTTGCTACGTACTCAAATGAACCGCACCACCGTGCATGTAGTCCTGTTGACACTACGTGCCTTCGTACACAGAAGCCAACGACCGGCCTGGCAACATACAGTACGTTGCATACCTAGCTTCGAAAGTTGCATGTTTTCTAGAAAAAGGTTTGTGTGAGCGCGCAACACAAAATAAATATTCTCTTTTCCTTTAATGTAAACATGATTATTATGTCATAATCTATAAATACCCATGGTCAACACACTTTTACTGGTCAAATGTTCACATATAACGTGTCAAATCAGGTTAACTATATATATTGTTTCATCTTATGTAGTTTCCGAGATTTTGCAAATAACTGATTTTACTTCTCAATTGGCAACGGCGTGTGAGCCAGTATTGACATTTAGAGAGCAGGTCTCGTCAGGCCTCTTCCTATCTATATTCTATATATTATCATTCCAAATTACCCAAGTAATCTTACTGGATGGTCGTACAATATGCACCTATTCTTTGGTTTATGTTGTTATTCAGTGTTCGGTTAATTAATGTTAAAATCAAGTGAAATTTAGAGTAATCGAAGAGTTTATTTCGGGTTGTTTTTTCTGTCACCATGAAGAGTACTGCATTTCTGATTTCATCCAGCCATTTATACTTCAGAACATTTTTACGAACACATGTTATTTGCTGAGATTCAGTCGGACTGACTTTAAAAATAAGGGGCGGCCTATTTAAGTTTTTAAGAAAGATACAATTGGACGACTATTCGAGTTTATGATTACATTTCTAAGCGTTGCAATTAAAATAACATTACTGAACTGTTTTATTTTACTGCATATATTTGTGGGGCGGTGATAGTTTTTCAGAATTCGCATCATCGCAACAGACAAATAAATTATGAAAATAATGACCACTAAGTATGTCGAGCAAATCAGCTCAGTATTAAGAAGGGCAAAAGAAGGTAGATAAGTAGGCCTTAAAGTCTCGTCGACAGCGAGGTCATTAGAGACGGAGCAAGTCGCTCAGACATGCAGGAACGGGTAGGAATCGGCAATAGACTGTGGTAAGGAGCCATCCCAGCATTTTCGGGAAACCATGGAAAATAGAAATCAGTATGGCCGGACCGGGATTCGAGCCCACGTCCTAACGAAGGGCAAAGAGAAGTAGCTGAAAAAAAACCCCGCACACGAGTGTGAGGTGGTGTAGATTAATGGGAACCACTTATATTTAAATGCCTGGGAAGTCGGGCAAAGTGCAGTGGAACGGCCGACGTGGCAATCAGAGCGAGAACTCAAGCAGGAAGTGGGTTGCATAAAATAACTGCCGACCACCGCAGAACAAAAAAAAAAAAAAATCCCCCCGCNGAATAACGTCCGCAGCTAAGGACACTCTCGAAGTACGATTTGCCGTGCTGTCAGCGTGGATGTATTTTATTACATCGCCAAAGTTCCGTACATGAGCTCTGCTACGAGCCAACAGCGTACAGCCAGGCTCCACTCGTAAACAATCGCTTGCACAAAGACTTGCGTTACAAAATCTCTGCTCACTCTAAAGTCGCATTCACTGCATGCATCGGCATTATTATTTTATTCCCTTGACGCTACAGCCTACAGGAAGATTCCAAGTGACAGCTATCCGGCAGGAAACGGAAGTAAAAATGAGCCCAGGGATGTGCTATAAGAGTGACCACCTCAGCTACCAATTAATGAGAAATAAAACAGTAGTTATGCCAAAATTAGTTATATCACAAAATTAATTTCCGATTGTTACTTTTCCTTGAATTCTACTGAAGAGTGTTTGTACCTTGAATGCGGAGAGTGCAGGGGTTCGTACCATATACGGACTCCTCCCTCCATACGAGTTTAATTTGCTGAAAGATACACAATCAGCAGAAAGAAGGAACTGAGAATGGCTTCCGAGAGTGCACAAACAACTGTGAACCAGGCCAGCAAAACTCTGGTAGCTATTTTGACACAGAACTGACGCCAATAACTTGTGCATTTCCCGAACTATTGTCATTGGACTACAGTTCGTTTGGCAAGGCCAAATAAGAACTAGTGAGCGGACCAATCAGGTCCAACCCAGTGGTAGGACAAAACAGCTCATCTGTGTATGCAGAAGCGGACAAACAAATTACAAGAATTATCCAGGTCGGGGAAGTCTGAAGGGTTGCCAGATAATTACGCAAATTTTGCATGTCTGTAGTGCGACTGTGATCGTGGCCGTATAACAGCTACATCATCATCATGCCATGGTTGAAGAGCGTTCTGTGTGCAATACCTAGAAGAACTTGCAGGTAGATGTGTGCTCCTGGTTACGACACAGAAAGACTGCACACGAAAGCAACCTGCTGTGGTGGTGTAGTAGTGGTGGTGTAGTAGTAGTAGTGGTGCAGTAGTGGTTGTGTAGTAGTGTTTGTGTAGTAGCGGTTGTGGTGTAGTAGTGGTTGTGGCGTGGTAGTGGTGTAGTAGTGATTGTGGTATGGTAGTGGTGTAGTAGTGGTTGTTGTGTAGTAGTGGTAGTGGTGGATAAGCACTGAACAGGCGCGCAGTATTGTTACATCGCGCTGAGAGCAACAATGGTACTTCAAGCTGTGTTGAAAAGTGCGTTGGAAGGTTCAGTGAATGTGTCTATGCTTGTTTCACAATTATTCTGCTACTATATATCCGTCACGCAGTGGTGTAAAACGATGTTTAGAATACGCAATGTGTCTTGAAAGTTGTAATGCAAAGTAGACTGCGAGGAAACCGGTTGGGAATTTTTCAACAATTTCTCTAAAAAAAACGCGTAGTTTACGTAAACTGCGAAGCAATTACCAAGTCAGAAAAGCAGACGTTTAAATCACGCACGTGGAGAATAAATTACTGTTCGCAAAGTCTCCAAGGTGGTCCAGTTTTTGTCCAGGCTGTGTGTACGACGTGCTGCTGCCTCGACTGACATCAGAGCCGGGTCCACGCCAGTAAAAATTGGCACTGTGCGTTTCGATCGGCGAAAAATTTCGTACGCATCCATGGGCGCCTTCTGGAGGAAGGAAGAGGGGAGGGCACTGGCGCTCCCCTGAAAACTGTAACTGTTCTGTGAAATGCGAAATAATTTTTATAACAAATAAATTGCTTATTAGCGACGTTACTTTAAAAAGAAAGTACCTGCTGGGAGTAGTAGTTGAGTTCCTCCTGGTTTTCCATTATTTTATTTTCATATTTGTGTGCATTTGTATTAAATATTATATTGTAATATTATATTTTATACTGTTAACGATAAACAATATTATTCCCATTACGAAGTCGTGGATGTTTGTTGCATGCATTTAGGGAAAACCCAGATGTAAATCCCACACTCCTCTGAAGGAAACATTTCCTAATCCCTGCGCCTCCCCCTGGAAAATATCGCGGTGCACTCATGTACGCACGCACCAACAGGTTTCCGTCGGTGTGGACGTTCAGACATACGTTACAATTTCCGCCACATTCAACGCACCCGTTCCGATCGCAGCCGGATTTTTTATTAACGTCAAAGGAATTTGCGCCGCATCGTATTTCAGTGTGAACGTTCGCCAAAGGTCGGCGAACATATCTTGATATGCACGTTTAGTTTACCGAACCAGGACGTAGTATGCCGGTGTGTCGCTTATGTAGGAATTTACGTTAGTGAAGGAAAAAGATGCTGCACTCATTATATTGAACATTTTGATTAGAAAAAAGCAAAAATGTAGAAACAAATACTTGCTACTATGGCATAAGCATTCATAAAAAAAAAAGTGACTATAAGCTATTGAAATGTTATCGGTGAATTAAAGTACTTATCATTTCAAGAATGTGATGTGCATGACTGTAAAATAATTCGGTATATGTACAAATCAGATAAGACATGACATTTTATTATAAAATCTGTATTTTGAAAGAAAAATTAGCTGTAACAGTTCGTTTCCTAGCTACTACATATTCAGTTTCTCTTCGAACTATCTATATAAAATGTGTCCTTCGTAAATCTATACGTATGCAAAACGCTGCATATGAAAAGGGATTAACAAATCCCGTACACAATTTGAGCACCGACGCAATGCACAGACACAAAGTTTACGTAGAACTAATCTGAAATTTTCCGCGAAGGTATGTGCGCCGAATGCCGCGCTCACCATCAGACGGTAATTTTTATTTGTAAGGACAAGAATTAAGAAATATTTTTTTAAATTTGTGAACGCTCTCCAATGCCCGTATGCGTTAGCAATGGGAACATATAAGGCAGTTTGCAGCCATCCTTCGTACTAAGAAAGTCCTCCGCGCCTGTGTTTCCGCATTCCAGTCCCGCGCTACAGAGGCGGAGATTTTATAGTCAATTCGCGGTTTCTTCAAATTTTTTTTAACAAAAATTCGAAAAAATCACCCCATGTATGACGTATTTGGTTTTTTTTTTTTAAATATGTTATATATCGCAAGCGTTTTATACTTCTATTAACATAAATGTATCTTATCTTCTGTTAAATTGAACATTTACTTAAATTTTACTTATAAATTAAAAAGTTTGATTTGTAGTAAATACGAATAAAACCAGTGAGAAAATAGGTGTGTTGGTAATGCCTAGTAAGAAATACTTATAATGCAAAATACCATTAAACTAAGTGGGTTGTCCCTTTGGTGTAATTTCCTACACTTGGTCAAGCTTTGTTTGCGTAAGGCGGCGGAATAGCCCGGAAGTAGAACTTCAGCAGGGCTTCAGAGGAGATAGAAGTAACCGCGAATGGACTATAGCATCGGCACTGCCGTCAGCCACGACGCCCTGTCTGTACGGTAGGAGATCGGTTACATTAACACTTCCGAAAATCTCCACATTTTTACCCTACTGTGCCTACACACAAAAAAAAAACTATTAAATAACTAAGTAAGTTTTATAAAGACTTGGAATTTACTCGACTCGGTGCCAAGTCACTGTAATTGCTCTTGTCATTACTTACGTTACAAAAAAAAATAAACAAGCAGTTATTAGTCAACCCCCCCCCCCTCTCCCTATTATCACACGTCAAGGTCAATCATAAAGTCAGCTAAAAATAATATCTAGCATTGCAGTTTCTTAGTTTTCCTATATTAACTTTCAAGAACGTGTACATTTTAAACTGTGTGTTTATTAATGTTCGCAACACCGCGATAACTTTTACAAAGGCGGAATAATGAAGCTAAGCCGGGCTAGTGGACGCAAGGTTGCCTACACGATGCTTGGTATGTGTTGCGGCATGTTTGAAGAATGCGTTATTGACGAAACTATTAATGGTGTTCTCGCCGTGTTTACCCACGAAAAGAATACATATTCCAGACTAGGACTGAATGGTACTTTGAAGATATCACGCATGCTATAAATATTACTTTGTGGCCCTCTAACATCGTTAAAGACTGCTTTCTCAGACTGCCGTATCTTAAAACAATACCATCTGGGCACGAGCGAAACTATGATATGGGCTATTCACGGTAAAGTGAGCACTTTTTGAAGTCCTCTCATTTGGAATTATAGTCAATAAATATATTTTATTGTAACCCTAGACGTTAACTTTCATGCCCAGCGAAATGTATACAGCGTGTTTACATGCCAATATTTATTTTAAAGTGGTTGAAGGATAAAAAATGGCTGATAGGAAAAAAGTAACCAGGGCCTCAAAAGAGCTCACTTTACCGTAAACAGCCTATACACATTTTACACCACTGAAAGTCCCATGAACACACAGAACACGACGTAAAAAATGCACGCCAATTGAAAGCCTTGCGCTTAGCGGCGATGGCGTACTTGACGCGCGTGGCAGTGCCGCTCTTATCGCTCCCGCACCTCTTGGTCTCAAACGCGGAAGAAAGCTGCAGATAGACGGGAGCCTGAGCAGTGGAGCAACGGCGGTGAGCAGCTGAGTGTAAATAAGAGAAAGAAAGGGCTTACCTGCGTCGACACGTGGTGCTGAGCCGTAGCCGGGCTCGAGGCAGGTGTCGCTCCCAGCGGCCGCTCGCGACAACACTACTAGCGATCTCTCAGAGCTCAGCCCAGGCATACATACACCTGCCTCCGCCCGTCCCTCGGCGCCCAGCCAACCAATAGCAGCGCACGACTACTCCTGGAGTAGGAGCTGTACTCTGTGAGAAGGGGCAGAGGGGCCCCCGCACATAATACATTCTTCTTGTAACTACGCCACCGAGATACACAAATACAACAAAACCTTCCAACCGCTGACAATTCCATGCTAATTCCGAAGGTTTAGACTACAAGCAGAATAGACGACGTGGCGTTCGCGGTAGCCTAGACTGTAAACACAACCTCTGTGCGGTGGGTCCTGGTTTCGAATGCCGGGTAGGGCAAGGGTGTGTTGACGTACCTCCCAGGTTTACTTCAACCCCACCCCAGTTATTAGACTACCAGCGGAAGTGGAGTTGAGAGATCTGGGAGTTTATTCTAAGTTTCTCGAAACGCAGCTCCCGATCGTGAAATAACGATTTTCGTAATATTTCCGGTGTTTGGTATTTTAAGTGAAATATGACTTCTCGATTCTCGTGAGAAAACGATCGAGAGCACTCGACAGCTAATGTGTTGTCGAAAACTGCGTTCCCGAGCGGGAAGCATAAATTCAACATGGCGGGTGAGTAGCGGGTTGGCGGTATGTATTGCAAACGGGCATAAAATGTATGCTTCCGTCCTCCTTAAACATAATACATAACAAATAAAATATTATAATTCACACGGCATATTATTATATGCATCTAATTGTATTAACACATGTTCGGAAGTATGAAGGTTATATGTCTGTATCTTGAATTTTTACGTGGTGAAATGGCCGAGTGGTTATGTCGCGTGGCTTATTTTTTACTTCTCATAATAATATAGGAAACAATAATCAAACGAATTAAATTGACAGTTTCTATCATAGTATAAATAAATATATAAGTTACACAGTTTTTGTGTACGAAGCACTTTACTTCACTAGTGGTAACAGGAATTCGTGCGTTCCTACAATTAACAATGAAACAAGTTTTATTATGTAAGATTCGTTGTTTAGGCCTAATGTAATGTTCTATGCATACCTTATAGTCGTATTTATTAAAACGACACTATACGTATCGTCTTCTATACATTTCGTTACGTACATCACAGTGAAATTTATTTCAATGTACTGTTCGTTTGGACTACAAGGTAACGAATTATCTCATATTTTTACAGTCGTT
Source organism: Clitarchus hookeri (assembly GCA_002778355.1). Lineage (NCBI taxonomy): Eukaryota > Metazoa > Arthropoda > Insecta > Phasmatodea > Phasmatidae > Clitarchus > Clitarchus hookeri. The sequence continues at coordinate 715,646 of NQII01000527.1, read as the reverse complement.
TTTAGACGTGAAACAGTATCTTCCTTTAAAACGAGTAATGTTTTCAACTGCCAAACTGTGTACATTCACCGTCTCACCAATAATCTACCGATACGATGAACTAGTAGCCAAGTCGAGAAATTTTACTCTGAATATCCCGCGTTACACTTTGATAAATGTAATAGTACGTGTTTTATATAAGACAATGTATAAATACTAAATATAGTTATGCGCACTTCTATGCATTAACCAACCATGTAACATACACACGTTGTAAGAATAGCTTTATTTTCATCATACATTATTGCAGGCACATTGTGTGTGGGAAGAGAGTTGTGGTGGGGCGGTTGATAAATCCCGAGAATTTCCGAGGGAGTGAGGTCGCGAAACGATAGTGGGCTTACAATACCTATTTGGGTATATTTTGCTCCCGATCGTTTCAAACGGCGTCTCCCGATCGGCAGAAGCGTTGGCTGTCGAGATCGACATCGAGACCTGTCGATAGACTACGCAAAACACTTAGAATAAACCCCCTGGGTTGCTCTTAACATTGAGGTCTCGAGAGCCGATTACTGCACCGGAGCGGCACCAGAATGCAAGGGCGGGGAAAACGGGAGATACTCGAGAAAACCCGCCGACCAGCTGCATCGTCCGGCACGATTCCGGGCAGCGACCCCGCCGGGAGTCTAACTCAGTTCGCCTTGGTGGAGGCAAGTAGTCTGGCCACTACAGCACCACGGCCCCCTTATAAGAGAAGAGTCGTATGATAATTTTATGTTGTTAATTGAGAAAGTCGTACAACTTCAAGAGGTAACATTTTCTAATAAGCAGCAAACACTTTGAGAACTGCCTCTAATGAATGGTTCCGCCTGTTAACCCATGGGAAAATTATCTCAGCATTGGCATCAATCCAAAGAATCCTAAACATACCGACATACTTTCACAATACTTGCTCAAAATAGGCTAGGTTTTCACAACAAACCTTTCCAAGTAATTAAATCATCTTCTTTTGCTCATAAGACAAGCTTCCGTCACGATAAAGTTAACTGAAGTTAGTATTATTATCGGAGGTATGTCCACAACTGGTTTTGGAAGAATCAATATTCATAATAAAGTAAGCCATTGAGTCGCTCAAGTCAAATAATGGGACTACCAGAGTACCTAAGCATAAGCATACACGCTCTCGGGATACCAGTAGAGGCTGCCGCCACTCTCGTGACCATACAGCAGTGGTCAGGGCCACGATGGCAACTCTGTGTTCTCCCGGCACACTTGTCAACCTGCAGGCTGTCTGTGGGGACAGGCAACTGCCAGCGTCAGGGATCGCGGGGACGTGCCAAGGGGGAGAGTGCTACATAGGCGGGGCATTAGGGTAGCTTGGTAGAGTCGAGCGAGGGAAAATTAAAACAAAAGACAATCATTAACCTGGCCTGTGTAAGTGCAGCTTACTTAATTTTTTTTTAATTATTTACTTTTTTAAAGGCGGTATAAAATAGTGTGCCTTCTGGTTATCTAGGGCCTCGCTCACCCAAGCAGACAGACCGCTCTTGTCCGGTGTTGCTGCTGCTTCCTGCCAGTTGTTTGCCGAGTAAAGGAAACCTGTAACTTCGGTGAATGTTCAGTTGGCTCTAAAATTAAGTTTCGTGAACAGTGTAAGGTACTTGTCACGTGGAGGAGCTCTGATGTGTATTTTTTTTTTTTTTTTTACTGCAACCAGTGCATATTTTCCATAAAAATGAGAGCTTGAGAAAAAGCTGCAGCCGAGTATTAAGGTAATAAAATCTACCATTTTAAGTTAAAAATTACACGAAACGGTACAAGCTGTTACAAATTATTATTTACAAAAACAAGATAAACCAAATACACACTCTTATTGTTAATTATCGAAATGTAAAATAGTTTCTGTGCTGAGAACTGTGTGATAAAACGTAACGAAATGTTTCGTAACTGTTCACAAAACTTAAAAACATCAGCATTTAGTGCAAATTACCATACCAACTGTTTAGACAATTTAGTCCTATGTTTATTTTCTTATCGTTCACTTTGCATAAACGTATGTCTCAATTTTCGTTTATTTCTAATACGTAATGATCGTCAACACTCAAAACTAGTATAAGAACACGCACTGAAATTTTCTAGAGACTTAAATTTACAGAGTCGCCGCTTGAAGTCACATAGTTCCAGCAGAACAACGGGAACATTGCACGTAATTTCATAACCTTGCATATAGGGGCGCCAGGGCGATAGGTAGGCGGGTTGGTGTCGCCCTTATCACTCCCTCGCTTGTCCCTCGAATGGACAAAACAGCTCTAGGTGAATGGCGTGTGGTGAAGTGTTGCAAGGTAAACTGGTGCTTGCTCACTGCTGTACATTCTCAGTGCACCCCGCAGGAGTCGGTAACCACGGTGCAGCCTGGCGAAACTGAGTGCATTCCGACCACTCACAAGCGAGCAGCAAGGGACCCATTACACACGTCCTGTGGCGTCACCTGCCGAGCTACGCTTTACTGGCAGAAGTGTGAACTACCAAGCAACAGGATACATCACACAGCTAACGCCATCTTACCTCGCATCAGTTCACCACACGCCACTGCTCCGGGTAGAGAAGACTAACTTCACGAATGTAATGACACCTGATAAAGTTACAAATACACGCTTTACAAGACAAATTTGCGAGCGTGTGCAGTGGCGCCACATCGAATCACCGCAACCAATGGGCGAGCCCCAAACCGCCGTAGTCGCTACTCAAGTATAGTTTGTCTGATGAACGAGTGCACTTTGGCAGTTTTGAAAGTAGTTGGCATTGGAAAGGTGTTATGCCTGAAGACTTATCAGGGGACGGCCTACAACCTAACGTATGACCTAACTTAAACTAACACTCATGCCTTACGTAGGATTCGAACCCAGGACCTCCCGCGCCGCAGACCGGTGGTGCGCCAACCGACTGCGCCAAGGAAGATCAGCTTTGAAAATAGTTTTGAGCAAGGGGTGACACTAGATAGGCCCTTTCGAGCCACTATTTTCTCAGGTCACTGCCGTGTTGCCAACGCCAAAAATACAATGGAAAAATATATTCATGTTTATACAGATTATAAACTTGGGAACAACAAAAACATCTTAGTTCAGTTTATATCTACGAGGTGGTTATGAACATAATTTTACTCTCATTACATAGCAAATTACACAACGACAATTGTGTAACTTCACTCAATAGTTGCACAGTTGCCGCCACGTTCCACTTGTCTTGATGCTTTGTGACTGGCCTGGTGTTATGTTTACCGAGACGACATTGTGATTTTCAATTCGGATTGTTAGAACAACGTTTAAAATACAAAAGTCTTTGACAAAATACGGAGTCGATAGTCTTCATTGTCTAATTGTAGAAAGTATTAGAAGTCAACCCCCAAAATAATGTATACCAGTTTCCACCTAGATTAACAGTAGGAAAAAAATTAAAACAAAATTAGTTATCTAGACAACGTTTACCTGGACGAAGATGGGTTCCCTAAGATTGTCTCATCAATGTAGTCAATATCTGAATTCTGAGTTTTTTAATAGTTCTAATGTGCTTTGACGAATGTTATGTTGGCTATATAACTGTGAATTGTTTACATTTTGTAGCTCAAAACAAGAGCTCAGCCCAATGCACGACAGGGGTCGCCTCTCTACTTTATTTGCTCTGTAGTCTTCAATACAGTGGTTCACATTCAGCTGAGTGTTTACAGTGAAGCCCCTTATTTACACTTTTCAAGAGACCAGTAAAAAATGGTGCAAAATGCAGGAAAGTGTAAAAAGAGGAAAGTTTATAATGTAAAAAAAAAAAAATTGTGGGACCAAAGAAAAAAAGGGTAAAACACAGGAAAGTGAAAAACCAGAGGGTGTACATCAGTGGGGGGAGAGGGGGAAGGCACAATAGTATTCATGGAAACAGTTGTAAACAGGACTGCCTTGAGAAATGTCAAAAAAGTGAATTATTTTGTGAGAGAGACTATACCGGCGCACTAACTCGTTTTTTATCGGCAGCAAACAATCAATAGACCAAATCATTCCGCCGCCCACATTCCAGCTATCAGTCACTTCGTTTTAACGAGGAGACTCGTTCCAGGGAAGATTGTCCAGGTAATTAATTCCCCAGACTTCCGGACCTGCTGGCGATTGCTGTAATCGCATACAGCTAATGATGATGCTCTCCAGTCCGATGGTTTTTTTTATCTTGCTCTTCAATGAGAATACTCCAATATATCGACAAATTTCGTTTTTAAAATACAACACGATACTTAAGATTTTAATTAAAAGTCACGCAATAACGTACGAATAAGACTCAAAGCATTATTATACAATGATATATATATATATATATATATATATATATATATATATATATATATATATAACTTACGATAAGAAACACGGTCCCAATTAGTTTTATTTCAAACCTTCATTTCCTTCGCTTGAATGAGCTTGTGAACTGCCACGGCTATCTATATACCAGGAGACTAATCCTGGGAAGGAGAAAGGACGTTTGGTTGGCCCTCCATGCTGTATTTTTAACTGTAGACATGCCCATAGCTTACTAAGCGTTCTAACCCAGAACTTAGCCGCCAGAGGGTAACGCTTTAGCGAACTAAAGCAGGGAAGTGGTCACATTTTCTTTAAAAAAAAAAAACTCTGTTAAATTCATTTATTTGTTTTCATTCCAATAATCCGACAATGAGTCAGGGTGGCTCTAGGATGTAGAACATTTCATTTCAGTTTTTCTACATGTGGTTATAATATCCCTCAAAAATATTGAAGAGTAAAAAAAATAAATACGATGTAATACAACGCAATACTACATACTGTAATACAATATAATACATGAGTATATCAAATAGCCCGTTTGGTTTTTGTTCCAGGAAATATAGCCACAGTTGACATTACAACATTTAATTATTTTAGTACGAAGCCATTAAACGACTTGGGCAATTAGTGATTATAATTTTATAATTTGGAAGCATCGATCTCTTAGTTTTTGGGGTTAGAGACAATACTTTACACGAACTTTTACTGAAAGTAAGCAAAATTAACATATTGATTTTCTGACTTAAATATATATTTGCATGTATTTACTATCTTTACAACGATTCACAGGACGGGTCCCTCCCAAACAAAAACCTGCTACGCTAATGCATAATCTTTAGGAATATTGGAATAAAATTATTATTATTATATATATATATATATATATATATATATATATATATAAACACTACTTCGCCTCATCTTCATGTGTTATTACATCACCCCANTACAAAATTAAATATATCTAGATTAAAAATCAACACTTTAAAGATTAATAAAACAATATCGTACTGCGTTAACACACTGTATTTTCTGTATAAATTCAAGGCGACACCGGTGTAATGGGCGCACCACTACTCAACACTTACTGAACACGATAAGAGGAAAACACTTACACCGAGTATAGCACTTAACGGGAAAGTACATTTAACACTGAATAACGTAAGAACAAGGTTGGGAATACAACTAACAATTGCGAAGGAAACTAACACGAAATTTATTACAAGCTCAACGTTAAAACGCGATATTTCACTCTACGCAGAGAATAATTACAAATGTGCATTAGACACGAACGAGAAATGTAACATAAATCCATCCAGCTGTGTTGTGGTTCATGATTTACGAAGACAGTGCTTTATTTTAATTGTCTGACCGTAAGCAGAGAGATAAGTTCCAGGGACATACATAGGTAATTATGAGTGAGTGTGCTGCATTACAAATACTTAAAGAAGGCGTGGAGGAAGCAGTTTTATATTTACCAGCTTTAAACAATATAGAACATATGTATAATTTTTATTTTAAAAAAACCAAAGTCTTATGCAAACCTCGTATTGGGCCACACCACTAGGTAGATTGCTTGCAGTTGTTACTGCTGATTTTTTTTTTAGTTTATCGTACAGCATCAACGTGTACTAATCACACGAGGTCGTAATACCAGCGTAATCATGCATTTTCTCAGAAAGCCTTTGTGCATTTTTTTGTGGCCCAACATTAAGGATAAAAATATAGGGAATAAAAAATCTTTAAAGAAAATAGATTGCCATCCATCTTGGGCTTGTTGCAATTTATTCGTAATCAAATGTTTAAGAAATAATTTAAAAATCTCAAGGTTGTATTGCCAGACGGTATTACTTGATGAAATTTCTGAAGTTGGTGACAACTGTTTCCAAGCGAAGTCCCCTTAAGTAAAGAAAGAAAAGGAATGTTATAGTTAACTCCGTTCGTGTTTACGTGTGTGTAAATATAAATAAAAGACGACGCATTTGAAAACAGAAGTTGCCGTACGAGGGGTGTGGTCTGCGGTTATCTTGTAGCGCGAGCGAGGTAGTAAATAAGCAGGTAGGGCTGGGGACGAGGCACTGACGTGGCCACGATGTCAATAGCGGCGCTGTGTGTCGTCCCGCATGATAGCGGCAAGCGAACAGCCAGGCGGGCACCTGCGGGAGAGATCTGGCCAAGGCGCGCGCTCCAGGGGAGGGGGAAGTAGGCTAGCTCTGACGCACGAGGTGACGTCAATGCGCGGCTAGGCGCGAAGCGTGACTTCACGGAGTGGAAAGCAACGAGGACACCCAGGCTGCTTCTCGCTCACTCGCTCCTGCCATACAACCAACCTCGCAGCCGGCACAACCTTCGACGCCAGGCCCTCCTTGTGATGTTAGGCGTGCCATTTTCATCGTACTTGTACCATAATTAGACCTTGTGTACCATGACGAGGTCGTCGTGGTAGACAAATGTACCAAATCTGACTACAATAACAATATGCGCCTAACGACTTAAAAGTATAATACAAGATTATAAGTTTGTGGCCTGGTTGGTTTAATCCGAAAGCAGAAGCCCTATTATTTCTCTGAGAATTAGAGGTCGAACTTTTCGAGGTTTCATGAACGAGATATCGAGATCGAAATGCATCAATATTCTTCGGGTCTCTGGCGATGTTCCGTTGTTCCCTTTTAGTTTACAAGTTCGTCGTTTATTGTTATCAGTAAGTTGCGTTGTTTTTTATTCTATGCCGGCAATTTGGCCTACTTTAGTTACACACATTCCATTGCTGTGCAAGCAGGGGTGTTTTAATATCATATTTTACAAAGGTGGAATGATCATTTTGTGATTTACAAACCAGGTAATGTTTTAATTATATTTTTATTTCAAATATTTTATTTGTATTTGATATCAGTAGTGTAACGTACAAACAACGGTTGTGCAATGAAAGTAAAACAAACATAAAATTGAGATTTTAAGCATTTGTTAGAAAAGTACCATAATTGTATGCCAGTGTACCATTATTTTGAACGTCCCTAGTACCATAACAGAGCACTGACGATCTAACATCCCTGAGCCTTACTCCCCATTCACTAGACGCACGCATTTCGCCCGTCCACGGTTAATTGAAGCACTTTTGAAATAAACCTCTGAACATTGCCACTGCCCCTGTAGGCTATTCACGACAAAGTTAGCACTTTTGAAAGCCCTCTCATTTGGAGTAATAGTCAATAATTATATTTTATTTTAGCCTTAGACGTTAACTTCCGAGTTCGGTGGAATATACACACTGTGTTCATTACTTACATGGCAACATTTATTTTAAATGGTGGTTAAAGGATAAAAAACGGTTGAAATAAAAAAGTAACTAGGGGGTCAAAAGTGCTAACTTTACCGTGAACAACCTTATACCTGCAAATATTTTAACGGGCACACTATCCGGCATGCGCCCAGTAAAGTTGGTAACGACGGAGAGAAGTAGTTCCATGTCTTAGCATTGAATCAATACAGCCAGGCGAAAACTTGTGAATATCAAAATTATTTATTTTGCTTGCTAGATATTGGATGCTTCTAAGTGTAAGAATTAGTCAATTCGTAAAACATCTATAGTCCATTCACTGTTACTTCCAACTTTTCTGAAGTCCTGCTAAAGTTATACCTACACTGTATTCCTCCACCTCATGCAAAGAAAAAGAACAGAAACACCCTTGGAAAATTTCATTAGAGGGTTAACGCACCGCATCCGTGCGCACTCAGTGTAATAAAATTTTGCATAACAACTATTTCTTACTAGGCATTAACAACACATATTTGCTCTTTGTCTTTAATCATATTAGCTATTAAATAATTTTTTTAATTAATGTAATAGTTTAATTTAACCAAAAATAAGGTACTTTTATGTTGGCACAAGTAAAAACGCTTGTGATATATGAAATATTTAGGAAGCAACAAAGTACGTTATAGATGGGGTGTTTCTTCACAGACTTTTGAATTTAAGTGTGAAGAAATCACGAATAGAGTGTACTTTTCTAATAATTTCACATTTCCATTTAAACGAGGCATGAATAAAATGATCAGATTCATTGCAATGCTAATTTTAAATATGTTGTAAGAATACACAATCTGCATACAAGTTAATCATAAGTAGGCTTTAAAAAGCGCTCAGTTTACCATGGACAGCCTAAACACAATAAAAAAAACTTAAGGGAATGGTGCACGAAATAAGTACATATATTTACCCGATTTTTGCCACAAGTTGTTTTTCAGAGGCTTGTCGAAATTTTTGGCACAAGACAAAAAATTACTTTGGCGCGTCTTAAATTGTTAGACATTCACAGCCTAAATCTTCTCGAAACACTGATGGAAGATAACTAATATATTATTTCTTATCTTCAATCAGTGCTCCGAAAATAATAAAAGCAGTGAATAACCAACAGTGTGAGGTGTTCATTATTGTTAGTTATGTCTTGTGCAATTTTCTAGAAATCCTCTGAAAAACATTTGTAGCAATACTTGGATAAAATACACGAGTTTCGTGCACCATTCCCCTTAAGACAACAAGTAATAAAATTTTCCCAACGCATTGCTTCACGCCTAGTACAACACAATAAATTTGCTACAGTTTACTGCAGTAGAAATATTTTCGAAGTCTTAAGTTTAATCAATCACACAAACGTATAAATTTCAACAAATGGAATTTAAAATTTTTATTTTAAATTATACACTACAGTATTAATTTGTAATGACTTGTTTCGGAAAAACAACTGCCGAAAAAAAAAAAAGAATAAACAGTTGCTTTCAGTTTGATCGAATACAGTACACAGTAAGATGCGTTTCTATTGGTCGAACTGAACAGTTACATCGCTATTCTGTCAGTTGAATTTGAGGGCCTACTGCTTATTGTATAATTCCCTTAAAGATGCGGCATGTCGATCTTCGTCTTCTGTGCAAGTACCCAACATTGACCTACATCAAACCAGTCAACGTAATATTGGTCAGCAGTGGTGAACGAGTTTGTTTATATATTCATTTTCAAATGACAAGCATTTTTATATGAATAAGATCATTTCACCGATTTGGATTTAATCAAAATGCATTACAAATTTGTTAGAGGAAGTAAAGAAACATATCAAAGCACATATTTTCATATATAGTGTTCTAACCTCAAATGCTATCCACGTCGTTTATGATGGTCATATTGGCAGGAAAGCAGTCCAATGTTGGAACACGGAGAGTGGCTACTGCGCAACTCGCATGAACACTCTACCCTATTTCCTCTCTACGCTCATCCCCACTCCTGCAATAGTGAAAACGAATTCTTTGCCTAAGAAACCCGACGCCCAGGTTCTACTGGCTTGTATTTTCCTCAGTTGGAACAAAATTGTTGCACATGGAAGCAATGATCACTACTTTCTACCAATTTAATACGTGTAATTAAATTCCCATGGCAATGGCATAGCAACTTTGACTTATCACTGGTCTTTGCGCCAGGGGATATTCGTTTTTCCATTAACGCCCGGCTTCATCCGTTTTGCAGAAATTCTTTGTTTTCGCGTGTTAATTTCGGATTCATAATAATTATTGATAATGTGAGATTATACGATAGAAAATTTACATTTTACGAGTTGTTTAATATTTTTGTGCGTATTCTTAACTGTGTGTTGCCTGTTTGTTGTAAAAAGTCGAGAACCTATTTTTACTACAACAGTTATTATATTTACAAATTTGTCCTACTAGTTAATATCCTACTGTAAACTTAATTACTATTTTTCTTAATGAAATGCCTTCATTCCACTTCTGACACCAGTGTTACGATTTCTCCAAAATCAGTAGGCTAAACCAGGTTCGTTAAGGGATGGCGGTCTTAATTAAATAAAAGAGCAAATTATAATTTCCTCATTTTATTTACAATAACTACAAACAAAATTCTTTAGACCCAAATTCTCACAATAAATTGATATTACTTGCTGTTTACAATTAATGAATTCAAAAACTATAATTTACAATTAACTCAAATAAATTAATGTAATTAAAAGACTGAATAGACAGTGTATCAAAACAAATTCAATTATTTAAGCCTATAAATTGTATGTCCATAAATGACAGTTCCAATATTTACAATACAATCCGTATCACATGTTCTTTCAATCCCACCTAATTTTATACCAGATCCCACCAGCCCGCAGTCCTAGAGTTCTCCGAGCGCCCTCACGCACAGTAGCCTTCACGATTTTTTTCTCTTTGACTACACTTAATATGGTAAAAGCAAAACTATACAGCGTTAAATTACTGATTTTTTTTACCTTTTCTGGCAACAAATCTTATTCCCAGAACGGGATCGCTCTCGGATTTTCACAAGTGAGAATCGTGCCAGACGGTGCCGCTGGTCACCGGGTTTTATCGGGAATCTCCCGTTTCTCTCCCCTTTCATTCTGGCGCCGCTCCATACTCACCTCGCTTCACCCTCATCTGCTCCCAATACCTCGATGTTAAGAGCCGCCCAAATCTCTTCACTAATTCCCAGAACATTTATTTACCGAGATAGGCGTATACGCGCAAAACAACGATTTCACTTAAAAATATTTTAGTGCACGGACCTCTAAACGACAATTGAAATAAATTAAATCTAGGGATCGCCACTAGACTAGACGTACTTCCGGCGGGTCTGCAAAATGTGATAAGGCTGAGTTGCATAACAGCGCAGGAACAATGCGACGTGAGCCGCCGAGACAAGCCACTAGCCTGGTTTACCGAGTCACAGAGGCTCAGCTGACTGCCACGTCTTCACCTCACGTCTGTCAGGCGACACCAAGGTCAAGGCATCGTCTCGCAGAGGAAACTCGATGATTACTTTCCACGCGCTTCCCGTCACACGTACACAAGCGCGCGCGCACAGACACACACACACACACGCGCGCGCCTTCAAACACTGCCCTGCTATAATTTATGTCCGAAGTAAACCAGCTCCTTAGTACCAACACAATGTCACTCTGCGAAGCAATGTACTTGATGTAATACCGTAGAAATTAAACACACACACACACATCTCGTTTTAATTAACTCTTTTCTTTCAAACGCTGGAAGGCGAGAAATTCATAATTTTAAAACAAAACTAAAATAAATCAACACTTAAAAAAAAGACTAAAAATCCCCAGAAAAATTTATTTTTACAAAATTCAAGGGCAGACACACATGAATGAAAAATATGTACGAATGAAGGTTCCTACATGCAAAAATCTGGGGGAAAACGAAAACCAGTTGTATAGATACTCATAAGTAGCAAATATTTTTTTGGTGTAAATAATTGAATTTAGCTGAATTAGTTATTTTTATATTTCATGCGCTCAAAACCCAGCAAAATCGTGGTTCTGGTATGTGGTTATGCAAAATTTAAGTAACTCAGTAAAATAATTAAATGTGAGCAATACTCGATGAGGGTGAAACGAGGAGAGTATTGAGCTGCTCCGGAATGCAAGGGCCGGGGAAACGGGAGATCCCCGAGAAAACCCGCCGACCAGCGGCAGCATCCGGCACGATTCCCACGTGTAAAAATCCGGGAGCGACCCCGTCAAGAATCGAGCCCAGTTCGCTTAGGTGGGAAGTAAGTAGTCTGACCACTACAACACCACGGCCCCAGAGGTGGTGCGGATCCCATAACGAAGAGCATGGGTTGAGCACAAAGTACACGTTAAAAATTTTTGATCGGAATTCACATAACCCTACAAAATATCGCAAAATACTAAAATTTTTAATTTCGTAAACAAGAGTTAAATTAAAATAGCTAAATATACAAGATTGACAAAATTAATTCATTCGAGATCCTAGAATAAAAATCAAGCAAGGTATTGCGATAAAACAATTGTTTTAATTCATTTTTGAGGTTTCTGATTGTTCCTCGTACTTATCCTTCCTTACTCAGAAATTTCAATATTTATTTTGTGTGTGTGTGTGTGTGTGTGTGTGAAGTTGACAGCTCCCCTTCATCTTGGATTTATTTCTATTTCTCAGTAGTTATATTTTCATATTCGATATTTAAAACCATGTCCGTTGTGGAATGGGCATATTTATCATGTTTTTCTTCTGATACTATCGCTGCAGATAGATACAGATCAAACGTAACTAGTTATTATATTTTTGTATCGCTTAAAATACGAATGGAAGTCAATCGATACCAGTAGTGGAAAATAGGGCATACTATGCCAGGGGCTGGGGACCAGATGGCGACCATATGGTTTCCTTTCCCTTTTCCCTTTCGCCCCTCAAAATTTCACCCAACGACTCAAAAACGCTTAAAATTTCCCGAATTTCCATAAAAACCAGAAAATTTCCAACAAAATATGTGCTTTGCACAATGTGGCTGGCACTTGCTCAATCCGGCGGAAATTATGCAAATGTCAGACGGATTGTGCAATTATTTACAAGCAGTTCACATTCTGTCATTCCATGCCAGCACCAACCATCTTGCATGAAGAATGTTAGAGTTCATTGCCCTCTCATGCAACTTCATGATCAGCCTTGTTACAAGCAAATAACCTACAGACTATTTCAAGTACGCATATGCTAAGGAAAGTAATACCAATCGCGCACATATCTATGCTAATTATATTTATATTAATCGCACTTATACTAATCGCGTATATGGCAATAAACACCTGCCATCTTACCTTCGCCCCCCTCCCATCATGGATTCCCGCCTATAACTACCATTCGTGCCAGGTAGAGTGTAGCAACAAGGTGTTATGGCTAAGTATGCCTTAAATCCTCTTGTAAGCATAGTTAGCCACATTTTCCAAGTTGTTTAAGACATAGTAACCAAAATTGACGCGTAACGCATATAGTAAGTAGAGCGTCATTGTCACAAACCCCCCTTCCCCCCTAGCTTAACCAGTGAAGGGCCTTCCAGACAACACATGTTGCCCATTATCGTATGCCGAGGTCAAGCCGCTGTG
>NQII01000527.1:683008-702312 GCA_002778355.1 Clitarchus hookeri | reverse complement strand
ATTTGTACATGCCGAGAAATGACGAGATAGTAGGGCGATTTCCTTCCGACATCAAAATCACGAGCTGAAGGAACACACACCGAGAATAAGCTAACAGTGTATGGCAGGGGCAACTGGCCCACACCACTCCCTTCCCCACCAACCTTCAAGAACCATGGCACGTGTATGAAGTGTTCATTGTACTGCGCCCTCCTCACACCGCCTTCCCCCAACAAGGGAGACATGTGTAGGAATCTAGGGAGGGAGCCAAGAGACAATATAAGCCTCTTTAGGGGAGGGTTGGGATCAGTTGAAGGAATCAGTTGAAGGACGTCAGTGATATCGGGACAGTTGGAGGCTGCGATACTCCGCGCTGGGAGAATCAGTTACGTCGACCAGTCAGTTAAAATCGCGAGCCGAGAGAGGATGTGAGTGCAGCCATTACCGAGGCTGGGATGATCGGACCCCCGGCTGTGACAGTTCGCAGAGACTGTCGGAGAGACGAGCGATAGGTGGAGCGGCGTTCGGTACCGCCACACCGGGATTCGCAGGTAGTCAGGAGAATTGCAACATTAAGGGGTCAGCCATATCGGGACGCGAAATGCAGGGCGAAGGGCAGAATCAGTTAAACAGTTACCAGAGTTACGTCGGACGAGTAGTTTCACCATTCCGGGACGCGAGTCAATCAGTCAAGTCAGTCAGTTACAATAACACACCGAGCATAGTTGACCACAATTTCCCATCGCTGAAGCTCTATCTACCAAAATCATATCGTAGGCATCGCCTCCGACAACGAGTAAAACAGCAAAGTCAATTACACCTTAAGCCATCGTATAAGCATAGTCGGTCACCATTTCCAATCCATAGAAGTTAGTCACCAAATTCATATCACACACATCGCTCCCAACATCGAACTGGTACCAGCGACCATAGGCCATAACCATTCTTATAAACATAGGTGACAACCATTGCCCATCTGTTGAAGCCTTTGTCATCAAATCAAAATCATATGCATTGCTCCCAACATAGAACAGGACAGCAGGGTCAATTATTCATTAAAAATGCTTATAAACAAAGTTGCCTGTCATTTCCTATCTGCAAAAACCACGAGCATCAAATATATATCACTGGTATCATTCCTGGATGTAATCAATGCGATAAGGATAATTAGGGCATAAGCCCTGTTATAAGCATAGAGGGCGACATTTTTGAACTATATAAGTTCGGCTTACATGTAACTGTCAGTCATACATGTAAATAAAATAAAGTGAGGTATACATACAAATGTGTTGCAAGCATGTAGTAGTTAGCTGTGCGAAAAAATCAAGTTATATACAAATACTCTGTGAGCAAGATATGTTGTCATGGGGGGTTACAGCTTAATTCATGCATATATAAAAAAACAGTCAGCCAGACACAAGGGCCACCATTCCGAGACCTCGTCATTATGGGTAACCTTTAACAACAATCATCCATATATTGGAAAAATAAAGGTGTATACAATTGCACCAGTGCAAGGTGTAGGTAGTCAATGGTTACATTAAAAAATGTAAGAGTTAATACAAATACACACCATCGGTCAAGCAAGAGGGTCGCAGGAACCGCATGTAAAATATATGAAACCTTTCTGTATATAAAAAATGGTCACATTACTGACGCCTGCGGTGTCCCTATATTTTATTCGTCCGTACCACGCTCTAACGAAGCTCGCAGGCAAACGACATCAATCAGGATTTAGGGCCTGGCAGCCGTGACGAAGGGAACGGCGCCAGATCGGCCCTACAAGACGACCATTTGCATGGGAAGGCGGACATGCGGGAGAATAGCGTCACGGTGTGGGATCAGGGAACAGCGGGAAGAACACGAGTGCAGCGGCCAGGGGGAGATCCCGAAGTATTCTCACAATGCCGAACCAAACCACAAACCTCCAGGCAGAATAGGACAGACGCCAGACTCCACGAGCAGGCAGGAACGGCGAGACGTATTTATGACCTCGCCAGGCTGTTTTGTCGCAGGCTTTCGACCACAATAAAAACCGAGAGAGCGTTTGGACGAGCGCAACGAGAGGCCCCTTTCAAGTATTTCCGCACGGACAGAACGGAGTGCTGAAACTGGTAAACCAGAACAAAACAGCAGATGCTGGACCCAAGTATGGAGCTGGAGTACACGCCCGCGGTTGATTACCCAGGGGGGCGGTCCGCGGCTACCTGGAGAAGCGGGGGCAGTTTAATATGGCAATGAGGGCCTACAAAACCGCAGGAGTCCGAGGAAACATGGCAGTCGGCCGATGAGATTCCGGGAGGGAGGAGTGATTCCGCAGGAGACGAGCACGGCAGCCAGCCGCCATCAGACGCAGAGTCCTGCGTCGACCCGAGAAGGAGGGACGTCGAGACGAGTCACCGAGGCGCCCGTGACAGGACGAGAGCAGTTCCAGCTCACCGGACCTCATCTGCAAGAACAACTACCAGCACAGCAAGCCAGATAAGTACAGTCATCCAGCGAGTGTGAAGGACCTTTAGTAGTTATCCCGCAGTGTGAAGGATCTTTTAGAATCATCCAACAAGTGCGACGAAGATCCCCCACCCCCCCTTTTACGACGCGAATTGTACGGAGCATACGTAGAAAAGGGAGGGAGTTGTCTCAAGGGTTCATGTATCAATTCACATGTTCATGCAACAATAAAACCTCGATTTGTGAAATATGAATTACCCTGTATTCATTCATTAGTGAATTGGACCATTAAACAACAGTGCCGAAGCATTCCTACGCCCGATCACTGAGGACTAGTATTAAGTGTTGGCGCCTCACGCCACAGAGCAGATTACAACNCGAAGCATTCCTACGCCCGATCACTGAGGACTAGTATTAAGTGTTGGCGCCTCACGCCACAGAGCAGATTACAACATCTACGTCCAAACCTCAGCTTTGGCAGGTGTCATTACTATAAAAAAAACTCCAGTTGGTTCTGAAAACCGTAATTCTGATATCAAAATCACCAGTGCACGAAGAACTTTGGTAAAAAGCTGAAATGCTCGGGGTATGAAAAGAACATATTTTCACAAGGAACCACCTAAAAAAAATCTATAATGTACCAATTGCGACACACATTACGCGACTTGTAAATACGGTGTTCCTTTGCTTGCTACGAAACAATATGCATTTAAACCAGTAGTCGAGCAAGAGAGAAGGCACTGCTACACGCTAATGAAAACTGATATAAAATAAAATGTAAAGAATCTAGTTTGTACGCTGTGTTAGACGATGCTAGACAAGACCAGCCCGTACTGGTTAGTACAACAGAATAGCAATCGACTTCCGTACGAACCGATTGAAATGGAAACCACCAAATTTAGAGTACGGCCAACACTAACAACACTAGCAGCAAAACGTGTCCGACACGCCCGACATTGAGCGATCAACTAACATCTTGGGAATCTGTAAGGCAGTCCAGATGGTTGGTCGGCCGGCGGCGCGAGCACCGTGCAGGTCTCGGTAAGTCGAAGGGATGGCACATAACACTAGCCGAGAGAGACGCGTCAGGCTCCAGGGTGGCAGACCAGCGGAGTCACAAATTCAATTACTTCCCTTTACGAGAGGAATTCAGTTATACAGTACACGGTAACAATGTATTTCGTTTTAAATATTATATGCATATACTTATTTGAAAACATTCAAATTTATAGTGATAGAACTGTAATCACATCACAAAACGAATTACCCAAGAATCTCTTACCACAAGGTTTTTATTAATATAGAAATATCATTAAATGTACGGACTTTGTAATGACGAGTAAGGAGGCATCGCAACACACATACATTTCAACTGTGTATGTACTATGTTTTTAGAATAACTAAAACATAAAGAGAAGAGATTTACCTCAACTTAAAAAAAAAAAAAACCTGGTGTACCTGTTTTAAACATAGAAGACTTGAAGACCACGAGAGTATCTCGTAGCTATCGATGTGAATTCAACAGAAGCACAGACCACAAAAGCTATCCTGCCTTTCCGTGCATGGTATACATCGCCGACCAACAGCAACTCGTCACTTACAATTATTGTAATTACAACACCCTTGATATAACATACTTACTTTTTACATACGCTACTGAAATTTTATAGGAAATTACTCATGTACCCTGATGGTGCTGGAGACAGTGCAATATCCTTGAGAATAAGGTATGGCAGGTTAAATCCCCTAGCGAGTCCAATCATTTCACAGGTAAAAATACAACATGATACACAATTAAAATTTCTGTGCTATATTACATATTTAAGTATCGAGCACATCATGCAACAATCGCAATGAACTGTATCTCAAACAAACATTTTGTATATAACAGTACTCCATGCATGTTCACCACAAATACTTGCAGTTTACCAGGCATTTATAAATACGTAACAAGCAGGTCGCACTCTGACAACCAAAGACGGATAACACGAACTGCCAGGTAGTTATAATGGTATACAAGCATTCATTGTGTAAAAATTGTTCCCACTTCGTCGTCGAGCGTGGCGGAAAGCAGATCGTTACGTCTGCATTCATCTACCACGATAGCATACACTGTTACAATATGAAGACGGAATCTTTGGTCGAAGACTTACCATCTGTAACACTGACTGCATCGTCAACAGCAAGGGACTCTGGAGATTCGCTCCTTACAACACGACGACATGAAAGTAGCCATTGTATGTTCAGCATTGCAAGCAAGAATTACCACTTCGATAACGGCGACGTGGTGTTCGCTCGCAGTGATAGTCTGAATAAGCATAGCAAGAAGTGCAAAGTCAATGTTTGTTGTTCATCGGGAAGTGAGTGCAAATATTGTGACAATTAGGCATACCGAGCATGTATGTGTATATAGATAAAATTCTTATAACCTCGCAGCTCACAATGAAATTTAGCTCCAACAGATATTTGTACATAGCCATACTCCATTGTATGTTCATTGTAAATACTTGCAGTCTACCGGATATTTATAAACACGTAGCAGTAGGTACATTTTTAGACGAGATAAATTTAAAAAAAAAAAAAACCATTACATTTTTTTTATTTATTCCTATTCTTAAACAAATCATGCATATACATAATATATAATTCAATAAAGCCTCTAGCTCTGAGTTCATCAATAATCGAATTTATCTCTTCACTTACAGAAAGGTATCCTCTTCTTTGCAATGGAACCAACACCTGCAGTCTATCAACCAAGTTATTGGGTCTTCAGAAAATAAGTAGCTAGACTTAGTGTCACTCTTCATAGAATGTTCACAGTACATGTCGCCATGTACGTTCTTTTGCGATGAGTAGGTTGTGAAATACCTCTGAACCAGATAACTAGGTTCGAATCCATGTTTCTTCTATCCCAACTTCTAGTACTCCTTATCTTCAGCAACACATTTACGCTTTTGCTTTGTAGATGTTGACACTTCATCGTCAGTAGAATATCCATATTTTACATCATCACCAGAAGTTTTGGAGGCCTCATTTTCGTTGTCGACATCCTGGATAGTTGTAACACATTCGTTTTAGACTTTACATGTTAGCGGTGCATGTTTGCTGTTCACAACTTCTGAAGGTTCGTATGGCTCGCACTTTCCACGATGCATGTCCGCAACACTCGTATTTCCTTCTACACACACAGTTTTGGAACACGATACAGGCCTGGGTAATGTTATGGGCGCTCGAACCATCGTTAATTTACATGGTGCTTCAGCAAGAAGGATAGCCATAGCCATGTCTTTCACCAATAAGTTCAATGCGAAGCAACGGTGTGTTACCTTTACATGTACCAGTGTTTCTCTTTAGATTATCACTTCTACCTTTAGATTATCACTTCTACCAAATGTTGCACCATGCTTATCACATTTTAGTATTCTTGAGATCGGTTTCTTTGAACATTAGCTCTGTTCATGACGACATGCATTGCATCTTTAACTGAAGGACTTGCCACAGTAATTGCATTGTTTTCCATGTACTTGTTGAAAATTCGGTAAATTTGTACAGGACATACTCGACTGCAGATCCTAAGTGGGTTTCATCATCTTCAAGCATATGTGAACTAAAACACTTGTACTACTATGCAGTGCTGTCTCCTGGCTGCTGACTGCTGACTCCTCACTACTGACTCCGCACTGCTGTCTCCTCACTGCTACCTTCACGAAGTTCTGGTGCCGCACATGTCAGTTCAACAACTAAATGATTTTCTGCAATTGCAATAATTCATACCATTATTCCGCCGGTCGAAGGCGAAGCTATGATATAATTACCTGTACCCCCCCTGTAGTGGGGGTACAGGGAAATCGGCATGCGCTTATTTGCTAAATGGATAGTGCCCACTTGTTTTCAGCTCTAGATGATTTACTGTAGCCAGGGTCCAACCCAGACCCTTGCTGACCATTTCTTCTTCCCCTTGACATAACTTCTGTATACTATCAACAACATAGCTTTCTAGTGCGTATGCATGATACACAGCTACATTCGAGGTCTTGAAGGCTCTGGTACAATATACACCACCGTGGGATCTGGTTTCGTATAGCTACAGTTCAGTCACATACTATATTTTACACCATCACCATATTTTTCCATCTTTTCGACAAGTTGGTTTATCATATTAGGTTTCATATATGCCAGGAACGAGCAAACATCTTTCGTTGTTATTGACATATTTGGTGCAACAATTTTTTAGAAGCTCCCTGATTGAAGATCGCTTAAGGAAAAAGCCATTAACATTAGGCTTTGACTTGCAGAGTACTGACTTAGGCGGTGTTGTACAATCAGATGTTAATGATGTTTCAGGTGTAATATCCAATATACTAATAATGGCAGCTTGAGAGCAATTTTTGCGACTTACAAAGTTTTAAATGTCTATTTGAATCGTCAAAACATGCATACATTCTTCGACATTTATCACATCGACAGGTCATACGAATGGTGTTCCTCACACAAGTACTTTTTTCATGTCTCCTTGCATCATATGCATATGTAAATGTCTTGTCACAATAGCTGCATGGATGTCTTGGCGGAAGTAAAGAAGTGGTCTCAACATTCGTAGACGAACCTTCACAATTACCTTGTAATATCCGCAGATATCGACTGGCAGTCAGTGCAGGGAGAACCTTACATGCTGCAAGATGTATTTTCAAGTTGCTGCGACGTCCAAACTGAGATTTACACTTTTCACATGTGATCATAGTACGCTCAGCATTCTGATAGTCCAAGAGCCAGCTCTGAAAAGTGGTCGTAAAAGGCGGAGATTTTTTAAATATAGAAGTTAATGGGACTTACTAGCCTGGATCCATTTCTTCAAGTCTGCCGCCTCAAAGCGGGTGGGTTAAGATATGGCAGATATTTGAAATTGCGAAAGTTCGTCAAAATTGCACGTATTTATGGAGAGCTGAAACTTGGATAGGAGGTACTACTTGACACGAATATAACGAAAAACCATGTCTGCCACCCCATACCCGGTGGGAAGTACTGGCAGACGGCACTTGAAAAAGTGTACTTTTTGTGAAGAAAATTAAACTGTATACGGACTTTGGAAATTTCGGCCATTGAAACTAATCAACATGGAGAGACAAATGAACTTAGTCTTCCGGCAATAATCCGGTGGAAAGTACTGGCAGACGGAACTTGAAAATTTGTACTTTTTGTACAGAATTCTTAACTATTTGCGGGCTTTTAAAATTTGGGCCATGGAAACTACATGACATGGAGAGACAAGTGAACATAGTCTGCCGGCAATAGTCCGGTGGAAAGAACTGGCAGACGGTACTCGTGAATTGGCACTTTGTTCCCAAAATGAATCTAACATTTTGTAATCATCACCAAATCATTTTTTTTCAAACCCTTTCATAAAAACTATGTAACTTCATTACAACTTTATTCAACCTAACTTTACACCCTATATTTTCTTAAGGAATGTCGAAAAAAAAGGGGAGGGCAGCCTGAAGGCGCTTCTGTGGGAATTATTATACGTCCATCAATATTTCGAATTCCTGTAGATATCTTCTAAAACCTCTTCCCGGTTCTACTTCCTACTCTCTCAGCATGGGAACAGACAAATTGATGGGCAACGTTCCAAAGGGTGGATAACACCAGGAAATTGATAGTAAGAACTGAATTAGTAATAAGACTTTAATTTTCTATTACACTGTACAATTATAAGAATATAACAAAATGTTGACTCATTTATCATATAATATATCACAAATGTTTACTCTTAATGATGACAAAAAAGTCCAAAACACAGTACTCTCTAATCTTCGTCGTCCTCATCGCTGGTATCAGTCATTTCGTCATCTTCATCTTCTGGTACCTGTTCCTCGATGACAATGTCTTCCAATTTTTCCAGAAGAGCAGAGCCCTCGTACCATTTGATGGCATAGGATCCATTCACGTCGACCCATCCAAACTCATCAGCCTTTACGTTAGGAGGATCTGGGAGTTGTAAATTGGACCACATAAATGTAATGTATTTTGCCCTCAGTACATGCTGGCATAATGCCTTCTTGAATGGAGGTAAATTTTGCTGTCGATTACTTTTGGTAGTTTAAGAGGGTTTATGTCACAATTTATTTTGTAGGCGTCCATGAACACGTGCAAGCGGAATTCATCGATATCTTGAAATCCGCGACGGCTGTATAATTGGCAGACTACCTTTTCAATGGTACGAAATTCTGAAGTAGATAGTATTTGATTATTACTAAATGTTGACAAAGTTTGCTTTGCATCTTCTTGAGCTTGGACAATATTGAAAGGTTTCTTTTTTCCAATGCGGAAGAATGCTGATGTATAATCACTACCTGTAAGTGTGTGAAGGGAAGGAAGAGCTCTGCCCATATCAGGACCCAACGTGCCTACGAATTTTCTAATATCGATAAATCTGTGATCGTTTCTTGACAACGACCCAGTTTCAAGCCAAACTTTCACATTATCCTGAATATTCCGGATGTTTCCAATAACTATAATTAGCACATCTGTACCACAAGTTCTTATGACCACATTCGAAGCTTCTCTCAAAGTAGTCAAATGGTATACCATCCTAGAGTCAGCTTCTATGTACCCACATTTCAAACTTTGTTCTTCAAGGACAGTAATTGCATCCTCAGTCAAAGAATAAAAAAAGTAGCAGGTCTCTTCTCTAGTCACATAAAGTGCAAACTGCTTGAACAATTCGGCATAATTTTCTGAGGCCCATTCGTTCACGAGAAAATTTACCAGACTCTGCTTGAACTGGATGCTTCTTAAAGCTTTGATGAAATCTATTGGTCTCTTTTGGTCTGACTTGGATACATGGTAGGCAATGTTGGAGCCACCAGCGCTTTTTGAATCTCTTTCAAGGTCTTTAATGGACGGGGAAACATACCGATCAAAAATAAGGTGAATGCAGGCACATTTAGCAGCGCTGGTCTTTTTTAAAATAGCCTTTGCGATGCCCCCATACTTAGCAGGAAGGGTGTTACCCAACTGGTGCAATAAATGGAAACCGTCTATAATTATTACATCAGTGGTAGTAGGTGCTTCATGGGAAGTAAGCCCTTCCAAATATTTCAGCAGCACACTTTTTTGGGTCTTCAAATGTGTTCTGTCGTGGTGCCCCAAGGAAAGTGGAACTGGTGTTAAAGGGAATCTCAACACAGACTGTAAATCGATGTTGTGTTTTAGGGATACGGTAAGAAGATGACAAAATAAATTTCTCTCCATCTTCAAAGTTTCAGTCTTTTCAGCTTTTTTGATTGTTAGTGTAGGGCGGTCAGCTACGAAGTTAAGAGCCTGACTTCGCTGGATGGCCTTGTAGAATCTTGAAAAATCGCCAGAGCATTCTGCTCTAAATTTTAAATGCAGCTCTCGCCCTCTGACTGGAAATTCTTTCAAGAACGTGGAGACATTTTGACTTGCTTACTTCCCTGTAAACAAGTTGAACAACAATGTTGGTTCCAATTTTATATCAAACGGATTTAACATGCCATCGAAGGTCTCAAGGATTTTAATGAAGTCGTGGTCACGGACGATTCGGCCGTTTTAAAAATCCTTAGTAGTATCTTCGTTTCAGTCATGCCTATTTCATCCAATAAATGACTAACAATCTTTGTCCTTTGGGAATGGCTGTAAGCCCATCTTTGCCTAGCTGATATTGAATTAGTGGCTGAAATAATGCCACTAAGTTTATTGCCAGCATCCACATTGATGGTTTGCTCCAACGTCAAGTCAACTGGTTTCTGCGAAAAGCTTTTATTCGTCCTTTTTACCAAAAATAATCCTTCTTTTAGTTGTTGCGAAATGTAGTCATCGGTTGTCCGTGCATTTATGATGTTATCGGTAAATGGTAACAACCATCTGGAGTAGTTTTGATGGTTCATTATAAAAAAAAAAAGGTCACTTATTTTCAACAGGTTGTTTACAAATATATCAATATCACCCATACAGACGCTTCTATTGAAATTATTATACAAGTCTATGTACTACTCATAAATAATCCAAATCTGAGCCGTCAGACCGTGGTGGCCTTGTGCAGTTTGTTGTTCGAACTGTAAATATTTCTCGATGTGGGATTTC
The DNA here is from genome assembly GCA_002778355.1 of Clitarchus hookeri. Lineage (NCBI taxonomy): Eukaryota > Metazoa > Arthropoda > Insecta > Phasmatodea > Phasmatidae > Clitarchus > Clitarchus hookeri. The sequence goes on along the minus strand of NQII01000527.1, from coordinate 691,779 downwards.
ATTCTGAATCAAGTTAGAAATTTTCCAGTGTTGACATTTGTTGCATCGTTGCTTCCATAACTAGTCTTGGAACATCATGGTTTTCGAAAACAACGCCATTTTCTACAGTTGATAAAAATGAGTCATAATGAAGTTTTCGAAGACTTAGAGCTAGCAATCGGTGAATCCTCTTACAACGATTGTAATTTGTCCCACCGATGAATCCCAATACGGAGCCAGCTGCAAGTATCCCAGACTCGTTGAGAATCTCAACGATACCCGAACCATCTATAAACTTCCCTAATGCTTTTAACATTGCCATCTCTATGTGGAATGGACCTAGTCCAACGAAAATGTTATCAAACTGTGGTTGATCTTGATTTTGGATTTCCAGAGCCATTTTTGCAATATTTAGATCGTAAGTGCAAAATATTTTGCTTTGTCCACATTCGTCCATAACTTGTAAGGCCATTTTCAACGTATGTAGTACAACAGCATATGAGGTGGGGGAAGAATTAATTTGTGGGAGGTAGGCGACAGTTTGTAACGGTGACTCATCTACAAACAGTTGTGAGTTGAAGCCAACCCACATTGGGGTTTCTGGTGTATGAATAAATTTCAGAGCCCAGAGTATGTCAAACAATTTGAAATCTTTGGGTGGCATTGCATCATCTGGTATCTTGTTCTGAAAAATGATTCCAACTGTGTCGTGAAGGGTATTTTTACAGGTTAAAGTTTCTACAAACCGGTCGAAATTATTAAAGGCCACACTAGTAAATAAATTTGGCAAATTCTTGATTGGGTAGGAGATTATTGATGTTTCTTGATGAGCTGTATATGACAATTCTGTTTCTATTTCTTCAACTACATTGTAGCTCACTGAGTGACCTAGCCTGTTTAAAATCTTGACAATTTTTTTACTGCCAGTGGTGGTTTTGGTCGCACTTTCAAGCAACAACTGTTTCGGTGGCTTAGTGCGTCCGTTTGTTGCTGTGAATATTATATCAGAACAAATTGAATCGGTGCATCGGTTCCGAGATAGGCTGTCTTTGCTCGTTGTTGGGCCATAAATAACATCTCTGATAAAATTATTGAGTGCCAGAGGAATATCACATTCCCCTTTGTACAAATCGGAAAGTGTAACTTCCCTTGAAGGCAGACGATATTCATGGCGTTGATGATTTCCTTTCTCAGTGAATAGGCAGCCTCCCTCAAGAGGGACTCGTGTTTCATTTCCTTTCATTTGCATTCAATCACTTTGGGAACAAAATTCATTGTAGAACTTAAGAATATATGTTTATTTTTTGACTTATCAACAAGGAGAGTAGAAGGAAAACGTTCCTAGAGTTTTTGTTCAAGGTACTGTGGTCGTATCATAGCGGTTGTCAAAGTCGGTTCAAATGACTCGATTTTATCTTTAAATACTTTGTGTGACTCCTTCAAAGTAAACATTTTCTCCTTCCGCAGTATTTCTTCTTCTGCGATATCAAATACAAATTTGAATCCCTCATGGTTCAATGAACGTTGAGACATAGCTGGCTGTGTTGGCTGAACAATGTTTTGTTTTCCTCTTGCTTTCGTAAGATACCTTTTCATGCAAATGTCGTGATACCGCACTTCTTTTGCCACGAAATCTCCTTGGTCAATTATTGTGAGTATCCTTCTGTCATCAAGTGCTGAGGCTGCCTCCATCACAGTCCTTTCAATGATGTTAGTTGCTGAAAATAATTTATGTTCCATTTGTGCGTACTTTTTTCTAACTTTACCACAGAACAAACATATTTTCTTTAAGACTCCTGATGAAGTGATTAGTCTTTCTCTTCTTGGCCGGGTTTCCCCTGATGGGCCAGGGATGGGGGTTAACCGACTTGAAAGGGGCAATTTCATCACAAGAGGCGGGATTTTATTATAATGTCATTGTTTTACAGCAGTGAATTTTCTGTAGCATGCGCTATGATAGCCATTTTGTTCATCTACCTGAGTAGGAATATTAAAATCTGCATACAGCAAGTTGTTGTAGGAACGTGCTTTCAGAGTTGTCAGACATTTATTCAATGTCACGTCAGTGAAAGGTTTTATTTGTTCCTTAAGTCCAGTGTTCATGCAATGAATGGAGCACGCCCGTAGAGGACCTCCAGCATTTGCCATGATTTTTGTGTTTCATTCAGTGTGTCCAAATCGTGATCTAAAATACAAATAATCCTTGTACCAAACTCACATCAATTAATGGTTTGTCGTACATAATACCCAAGCAAGTAATGCATGTACCTGACCCTAGAGTAGCCCCCATTCTGGAAAACCTAGAAAAGGTGGGGGTTTTATAGCGTTGGAAACGTACTGGAAAAGTCGGTGAATTTGTTGAATACCTACATTACGATAATTAGTCAGGGAAATCTCAAACTGCTGAGAATGTAGGCTACGTTAGAATGATTGAGAATAGCATTTTGTTTCAGAGTTTAATACAGTATTAGTGCACACTTTTTCATTGTTCTCGTTCTCAGCAAATATAATTGAATATATTCCGTTTGGAGAAATTTTTCACATTGTTTGAACACAGAAACACAATTTATTAATTCTTAAGTCAGGAATATTTATTTCATTTTTCTACCAAGCAAAATCAGGTGACTTCAAAATTCCAGATTGGGGACTACTTTGAATAAGTCCTGATATTGATAAGCACACTGCCGTGTGAAATAAGAACGTCTCAACTCCAAAAACCAAACTTTTCAAAACTTCGCCTCAATGTTTTTCATAGAAACCCCGTTGTAGGTTCCCCGCAGTACATTCTAGCAACCCCATTCTTTGGAGGAACATCGATAGGAATTCACTCAACTCAACTATTTGAAAAAAATAGCAAAAAAAAATTTGTAATCGATTAATTGCACGTAAGGCATTTTTTGAAAATAGTATTAACTTTTATCATGAACTTTTTTGGAATATTTTCGAAGCTGAAATGCCTCGACTCGCCCGTAAGGCGTTTTACCTTCACACAAGTCATGTCCATAATGAGTTTTGTTTTTAATTTTTTTTTCAAGGAGAACGTCTCAACTTCCACACATTAGATTTTCATCTCCCACGATGTTCATTTTGTGATTTAAAAAAACGCTGCAGAGTTTGCACAAGGGTATATTATTCAAGCGTATAATTTTATAATGGATAGAACTATGGCTGCACTGGCAAGCGAAAATTTCCCATAGAGCTACACTCAGCTGATCAGGGTGGGCCGCTGTCTTGTCATTCTTACTCCGCAATCCTACAGAAGCTGCATTCCAAATTTCAGCTTGGTAGGATGGATAAGAGAGAAATGAGTTTCATAGCTCACTTAGCTGATCAGGGTAGGGCGCCGCCTTATCATTATTACTCAGCAGTTCCACAGAGGCTCATTTCCAAATTTGAGCTTGGTAGGGTGGATAGGAGAGAAATAAGCTCGAAAAACTACATTTTTAACCCACAGTAACCCAGGGTGTGGTTGGATCGGACTGTCGAGGTTGAGGGACCAACTAAGGCCCAAATGGAGACTGTGCGAAATTTCAGATTTTTTTTTTAGAGTTTTCCTTTGGGTAAAAATGGCCCGGACAGCGGACAGACAACCGAATAAATAGGTAAATTATTCATAGAATAATAAATCAAAAGACTTCACGCTCAATCAGCGGTGTAAACATGTAAAGGAGAAACGCCTCAAGAATGGGCGGAATTACCCCCACTTCCGAANGACAGCGGACAGACAACCGATTAAATAGGTGTATTATTCAGAGAATAATAAACCAAAAGACCTCACGCTCAATCAGTGGTGTAAACATGTATAGGAAAAACGCTTAAATAATGGGCGGAATTACCCCCACTTCCGAAACGAATTTTGAAATTTTGACTTCACCATCGAAAAGAGCAAGTCGCAAATAGGGAGGATGGGGTGGTGGTATTTAAAAATCCCATTTTTTTTAACATTGCAGTTGAGGCGTTTTTATTTCACACGGCAGTGCCGGTTTCTGTTTGTACAGTGGTGTTTATGCTTAGTTATTAAAAAAAGTAAGAAACAAAACATCTGATCTGATAGACTAACCTTGAGTAATGATGGAGCATAATGTAATCAGTTCCATGCACGGCACGGCGAAACGAACGCGTCGCAATTATCGACTTGACTGAACTACGACTTGCTACAACTTCAGCCTCTCCCCTCTCCATTCTACCTTTGGGATGCCTAGTGGGATTTTCCTCACCAACTCACGACAGATAGAGAACACGCCCTTTCCTTTTGTGCACACAGGTGGTCTTGGGGCTATTCTCTCTTAGTCATATGAATCTCAATTTCATCACCAATGACGTCGGTAAAAATAGAATGTCAAACTTGTCAGTAAGCCTTTACTTTTGAAAATGTCAATTGAACACGAAGTTATGCTTGTACCACAGCGAAAATTGCATCGACTAATTGAACCAAGTAGTGGGGAGGAGGAGGGTTGAAGAGGTGCTCTTCGAAACTGGGGGAGTGGAAGATTTGAAGTTACAACACTGCCCTAAATGTTACTGAACGGCATTCTCGGAACAAAATGCTGAATTTCAAGTTCCGTCTGCCAGTACTTTCCACCGAACTATTGCCGGCAGACTAGGTTTATTCGTCTCTCCATGTCGATTAGTTTCAATGGCCGAAATTTCCAAAGTCCGCATACAGTTTCATTTTCTTCACAAAAAGTACACTTTTTCAAGTGCCGTCTGCCAGTACTTCCCACCGGGTATGGGGTGGCAGACATGGTTTTTCGTTATATTCGTGTCAGGTAGTACCTCCTATCCAAGTTTCAGCTCTCCGTAAATACCTGCAATTTTGACGAATTTTCGCAATTTCAAACGTCTGCCATATCTTAACCCACCCGCTTTGAGGCGGCAGACTTGAAGAAATGGATCCAGGCTAGTAAGTCCCATTAACTTCTATATTAAAAAAATCTCCGCCTTTTACGACCACTTTTCAGAGCTGGCTCCTGCACTATGACAACCAGCTTCGTGATGTCTGCAGTTGTTTGTTAGAAAAGGGCTTGTTGCAGTAGGGTCACAAATAACTTTCCTGAATATTTTCCATAGTCGAAGAGGAGCACGTCCTCCGTAGCCGCTTTTCACTGTTCGCCACTTGAATAGTAACTGAGCCGAACAGCCTATTCTGTCTTGTTTTAAACCACCACGTGAACATACGCTATTTTACTGTTGTCGGGCATTCCGGATTTTTACTAAAGTTCTCGACGCAATAGCAACACTGATATCACTATTATGGGCTGTGGAACTAAAAGGTATTTTTTTAATGTAGTAGTTCGAAACTACAGCGTGCTCACAGCACATTGCCATATATGTTGCTCCTTTATTATTTACTGTATTATGTGAATTAATTTTTCATGTATGGCTTGGTTTCATATGTTGCACGCGGTCCCCCCCCCCCCNTGTTAGGTTAATCCTGCAATGTTAACAATAAGACGACTTCTCAATCCTACCAGATACAGAGCCAGGGTGCCAAGAAAGAAGCCCCACATAAGCAGGACAAATCAAAAGAAGAGATTAGCATTCGCTGATGTTTATGCATGGAAATATCAAAAATTTTGGGACAGAGTTTTCTTCTTGATGAGAGTAAATTTAACACTGATTGCTGCATTTTGACATGGGGTAAGTCCACGACCGAAATTGACATCCAAAATCTGCAAGCCAACCATGGTGAAAGTGGTCTTATGGCCAAGGGTTGTATAGCTGCATTTGGTGATAGGGAACTAGTTTTCATAAGATTAAAATGTGGATATATATAGTTGTATGGATATACGTAAATGTAACGTAAATAAATGCATTGAGAAATGGGTTTAGGAACTGATTGGTGCTTCCAGTAAGATAAAGATCCCAAACATACAGCAAAATTGTCCGGGTAAGGTTGATTTATAAACAAGCCACACACCCTAGGACTCTAGCACAGTTTCCAGATCTCAGTCTGATTGAGCATCTGTAGAGTGATCTATAAAAAAAAGCAGGAAACATTGCATATCCAGTAATTTACAATTGAAGGTCGTACTGTTACAAGAATGGCGCAACATCTGTGAGGAAAACCAGTAAACTTGTGTACTTCATGCTCAAACGGTTTAGGGAGTCATTCACAGAAGAGCCAAGCTTACAAAGTGCCGAGAGAAGTAAAAACAGCTTTATGTTTGTTCTGGAGGTGTGAGCTTGTGTTAGTGTACGAATACGTGCGTCCGGCTTAAAAGGCCTCCAGTGAGTGAGAATATTTCTTTATTGCTTAAATAACGTTATATTTATGATTAGTGATATATCCTTTTGTTAATATGATTTATGACATTTGTATCTATGCGGAGCAATGTTTGCTTAATCCTAGAGCACGCAAAATATATTGTTCCTCTTCGTACTTGTGATTGTACGAGGACTTCTGTCCATGTGTTTATATGAAGCTGGGGCTATGGCTTCCATATAAATGTCTGTTACTGTTATTAATTTATAATGGTTCTCTTCAAAATAAACCTTACCAGGTGGAAACCAGAGCTAATTTGTCTGGTAGAATATTTTGAGAGGAGACGAGGTTAGCTTTATTACTGCCAGACAGCCCCAGACTTAATTGCCCAGCGCATAGTCATGCGGAGCCATGGATCATCCTGCTAGAGACGGCGGCGAAGCATGGCACCAGGAACTACGTACAGTCACCAATGTTTTAATACTAAATGATCCCGAACCCATAAACTTAATGTACTATCTTCAGGCTATTTCTCCGCCTCATGCAAACAAAGCTTCAGTAAGTACAGAAAACTACACCAGAGGGACAGCGCACCGCATTTGTGCACACTGAGTTTAATAATATTTTTCAAGAGAACTATTTATTATTAGGCATTGCCAAAACATAAACTCTCTCTAAGTTTCATTTATATCTACTATAAATTAAATAATACAGTTTATTGATCAAATATACGCAAGATTTAATTTAACCAAAAATCACGTACTTTCACGTCAACAGAAATATAAAAAGCTTGTGATGCATGGCACATATAAAAATCCGCCAAACACGTCATACATTGGGTGATTTTGGAAAGGTTTGATTCAAAATGTGTGCAGATACAAGAGCTCCGCTATAACAACAAAACTATACTATCATGTAATACCATTTTTTGGCGCATATTATTCCGAACATCAATATTGTATGGAGGCAATACAGCAATGTTAAATACACTAATTTGCAAAAAAAAAAAATTGATCACCCTGAAGGTGCATTCGCAGAGGCAAGTAAGTGGGTACGGGCACAAAACATGACAGTATATATACAAAAAATATCAAAATTTTGTAACACACCATGCATGTATTGCACGGGACTAACACTTGCATGATTCTCCTAGTATGGTGTTGTACCACACTCTAGCATTGAGAAAGGTGGCGATACGGCCGGGCATGGAGGCATACAGACGTCGGATGTTCTCCTGAGGAAGATCCTGCCATATATGACGCTCCTAATGCAGAGTGTAGTGCCGATTGTCATTCTCTGTGCGCTGCAACGAATGCTGATCCTCAGCTGACGAGCGTAGTTCCACTGACGTGGTTACCGATGGCATAAGTTTCCGTCCCATCTGGTCCCAAACATTCTCGACGGGCGACAGATCTAGGGGTCTTGCTGGCATAAGGAAGCATGTTGACTTCACCAAGGCAGGACAGAGATACCCGTGCTGTGTAAGGCCGGGCATTATCCTGCAGATAAAATGAGGTTGTTAAGCTGCACTAGGAAAGGAAGCGCACATGGTCGCACGATAGCAAGGAAAAAGAAACTTGCACACACGAAATGAATTATGCAAGCGCACTTGGAAATGCAGGCAAGATTTACTGGCTGACGTAAAAAAAAACGAAGCGTCTCCGATGACGTCAATGCTGAAAAGTCTCATAAACAAAACAGCAAAAAAACCTGCGAAATGTTTTTTTGCAGGATACATAAAAGGTCGTTTACAGCTCTCAGACAATTTATTCTATATTCGAAAAAGAAAACGCTACAATTTGAGAGTAATACAGGTCATAAAGACATCTGCATATTCGCAAACAAATATGAATAATTTTTTCTCATCCCAAAATGTATATTCAATGAAGACAACAAACGACTTGAAATGGCCAGAAATACAATAAATGTTAAGTCGTAACATACAGAAATAATCACATAAGGTATTGATGGCAGGGCGATCACTTTATTTACGTCCGCTCGTTTTTATCCCACGCATATTTGATCGATGAATAACGTTTTTTCCGTTTAAGTAAACCATACGTTATTTTTTATTACGTCTATGTATCTATTGTTATAGTATTTAATCAAATAAAAACAACTGGTTTTTCCGCCTTTATTTGCGCCTGCGCAGCTCCACCTTGCATTTCACTGGCTCGTCCATCGTGACGTATTTATTAATAGCGAATCACGTACAGCCCGCCGATCGGCTGCTGACCAGCTGCCGAGCCCGAGTAAAATGTTGGTTAACTTTGTCAGCACTGCACTGCACTGCACTGCACATCAGCACAGACGTCAGAGGTGACGGGAGCCAGTCACATTTCAGAAATGCGTCTGCATGCCATCAGCCCAATGTAGCATTAGCTTGAGCAGGGTGGAAGTAGTCATGACACTAAGTGCAGTGGTCACCTGTATGTCAGAATATCAATCTCTGTCATGTCTGGCTAGCGATGTTCTCGTAACTGTAGTACCGACGAGCGGGGAAATGAATGAGAATCTCGCCCCAGGTCAACTGACCCCCACTCGCCCAACACTGCGCAGTCGCCGGCTTATTATCCCCCCCCCCCCC
>NQII01000527.1:660564-676335 GCA_002778355.1 Clitarchus hookeri | reverse complement strand
TTTTTTTTTTTTTTTTTTTTTTTTGCTGACCTGACAGTTTTTTACGTAGAGCTCCTGCTTTTTGCTTCCGTTCTTCTTCGGTCACAGTTTCATAAGTGGCGTTATTATGTTTTGTCATGTCATGAAGTGTCGTGAGAGGTTGAATTCCTTGAATACGGCTACAGCTTCATTGCAAATGAGGCACACCGGTTTATCCTTAGTAGGCGTGAAAAAGTATTTGCAAGTCCACTCACCTTTAAAAACACGACATTCTGAATCAACTTTACGTTTTTTACTTGCCATTGTAACGATCAAAAATGTCAACAAACACTACCAACAAAGCAAAACTATAAAAACACAAGCCAGACACACAGCCGCAGAGGTGACTTGACACTGACTACGTGACTGTCCGAACTACACTGACCTCAAGGTTCTCAAGAACAGACGAAACGAAAATTGTAGCGCCCGATTGGTTCCGAACTTAGCCGAGCAACACACGCATTGTACTCCACATCGCCATGCTACCGATCTACAGACATCCACTACGGCACTACGGAAACTTAGTTAATATTAGATGCGATAATACCGTACTTAAAACGCAATGAGAAGGAAACCGTTATTCTATTCTATCTACGCAGAAAATACATTTTGTCCTATGTGTAATTGTAGGGGTTGTTCAAAACCATGTCGCAGGCCGGATTGACTAGCCCGAAGGGCCGCACTTGGCCCATGACTGGCGTAGACTGTGTTTCTTACTCACATGGCAGTGTTTACATTAACTATCGGCGGCAGGATATAAATTGGCTGAAATAAAAAAGTAACCAGGGTTTTAAAATTGCCCACTTTACAGAGAACAGTCTATACATAAGTTGATTCTGGACAAGTTAATTGCAGTTAACAGGTTTCTGGAAGTCAGTACAAAAAAATTCAAGAAAGAGCGTTCTTAAATAACAGTTTCTGAAACTCAGCACAGCAATAACACACACCACGTAGAAGACATTAGAGGATATTTATTGAGTGTATAACTAATTAATTTAAAATATTCACATTCAAAACAAAAAATAATAACAAAATTTTACACATTATCAACACGTTACCATTCGATAAGTGTTCGAGATCACTGGTGCATCAGTATAAACCGCAAATATCACCACTTCAGACCGCGGAAAACCCACTGATTTTATAACAGAACATGCAGTTCTAAGGATCTGAACACTACTGGAAGAAAAATGGAAGGTCGAAAGTCGCGACACAATTAACTTGTGCAGATACACTGAAGAGCCAAAAAAAAACTGATACACCTGCCTAATATCGCGTAGCGCCCCCCGAGCACGCAGAAGTGCCGCAAGACGACGTGGCATGGACTCGACTAATGTCTGAAGGTATGCAGGAGGCAATTCACACCATAAATCCTGCAGGGCAGTCCACAAATCCAATCTGCGCCAATTTCAGAAAGGGTTGCACGTCTGTCACGTTTAATGATTCTCGTCAGTCGTCATTTGTCCCGTTCTTTCACGATCTTTTTCCGGCCGCAGCGATGTCGAAGATGTGATGTTTTACTGGATTCCCGATATTCACGGTATACTCGTGAAATGGTCGTACGCGAACATCCAAATGTTATCGCTACCTCGGGGATGCTATGTCCCATCTCTCGTGCGCCGACTATAACACCACGTTCAAACTCACTTAAATATTGATAACCTGTCATTGTAGCAGCAGTAACCAATCTAGCTGCCGACCGCATCCCGTTACTCTGATTGATTCCATTCCTCTGTTATTTGCATACGCACGCCTATATCAGTTTTTTTGGCTCTTCAGCGTATATTAGATTCTGAATGCCTGTACCCAAGTTCCAATAGTTAAATATCGTTGATATTTAATTAATATAGTGTGTATATGTGATACAGTCCATTCACGATTACTTCCAACTTTTCTGAAACCCTTCTAAATTTTTACTCCCAGGATATTCCTCCGCCTCATGCAAACAAATCATAACCTAGTCTAGAAAATTACACCAAAGGGGCAGTGCAACGTATTCATGCGCACTCAGTGTAATAATTCCTTGCATAAGGATTATTTCTTCCTAGGCATTATCAACACACCTATTTTCTCCGTGTTTTAACTCATATTAAAAATAAATTAAATATTATATATATACATATAAATATACGTAAAAGATTAATTTTATTAAAAATAACTTTTTAAGAAACGCATTGTTAACATATTTAGGAAACAATTTAACACGTCACCCTTGCGGTGATTTTTCAACAGTTACATTCTAAAGTCTGAAGAAACCGCGACTATACTATAGATCTCATGACATGTGATTTAGTTGGCAAAGTTAATTTGTAGATTAGAAGCTTTCGCTCAAAAATGCCGAAATTTTCTACTTTTCGATGCTATATTTCGATAACAACAATCACTTGACTACACATACTTACGTTTATGTGGTCCTTATTTATATATATTTTTTTATTATTATTATTATTTAATTTTTTTTCAGAATGCATGCTGGGAGCGATTAGCTGTTTCTGCACAAAAATTGGATGCTCTGGTTTACGGTTCCACGTTTTAGCGTGTCTGCGATAGTAATTCACGTCTAAAAAATTAAAATAAAAAATCGTCAATTATGGCCTTAAGCGGTGACACCATTTAATCGGCGTTAAGTCTGTAAATAAATTTAATGCATGCTCCTATCGCAGTTTTGCTCGTGTTCGAGTAGTATTTTTTAAGATACAGCAAGCAGTTTGAAAAAAAAAAGGTTTATTTTTAAACGATGTATGGGGCCTCCGAAGTAATATTGGTAATGTGAGTGACATCTTGAAAGTACCATTCTGTACACAACTGGTTTAAGTATGTTTTATTTTCGTAGGTAAACATGTGAACATATTGATTCAAGAACTTTTTGCATATATCAGAAAGGTGAAGTTTGTTTAGTAAACACTTTAATAAGACAAAGGTTTGAAATTTTATTCTGTAAAAAAAACAGTGTATGGCTTACGTAAAAGTATTAATTTGTCAAAAGCCCTCGCGTNGAAGTGCCGCAAGACGACGTGGCATGGACTCGACTAATGTCTGAAGGTATGCGGGAGGCAATTCACACCATGAATCTTGCAGGACAGTCCACAAATACAATCTGCGCCAATTTGAGAAAGGGTTGCACGTCTGTCACGTTTAATGATTCTCGTCAGTCGTCGTTTGACCCGTTCTTTCACGATCTTTTTCCGGCCGCAGCGATGTCGAAGATGTGATGTTTTACTTGATTCCCGATATTCACGGTACACTCGTGAAATGGTCGTACGCGAACATCCAAATGTTATCGCTACTTCGGAGATGCTATGTCCCATTTCTCGTGCGCCGACTATAACACCACGTTCAAACTCACTTAAATCTTGATAACCTGCCATTGTAGCAGCAGTAACCGATCTAGCTGCCGAACGCATCGCATTCCTCTGATTGGTTCCATGCCTCTGTTATTTGCATAGGCACGCCTATACCAGTTTTTTTTTTACTTTTCAGTGTACCTATACTATGGCGTTTGTTGCAATACTCCAGTTCGTACAGTAATTTTTTTTTTACAGAAATTAAATATTAAAAAGTTATCAAACCAAACAATTTTTTCGATAAATTCCAACGTTTAATGCACATTTAGAAAGAGGAGGTATCTTCAAGGATTTAGGGTTTTCGCTTTGCGTGAAAACTGCTTGTCGAGATATTCGCAAAACCCGAGTACCGGAAATGGTAACAATTGGTAATACCCGGATAAAAAAAAGCACACTAAAAACAACATGAAGGGAAAGTGAAATATTTGAAACAAATATGGTAACTTACCTCGCGCAAAAAATATTAGAGGCAGTTTGAAAACTGGAAATAAGGCCTGATCGGTTGCAACACATAAATAAAAGTTGTGTAAACAAATATTATTGGGGTCTCTCGTATCTTCCAGCAAATAGTCAGTTGCGCTCTTTGACAAAAATAAAGTAATACGAAAAAAAAAAAAAGTGACGCCAACAAACTATGTAATCATAACTTCCTGAAACTGCAGGTATTAACTTAATTAACGCAGTAAGTTTACATTATCAACAATAATAACATTCACACGCATGTTATTTCTTCTTTTCTGTTCTGCACGTACGTTTACACAGCCTCCGTAATCACGAGAGTGAGTGTGGCGGCACTAACACCCCTGTACACGCATATTATTATAATTACCTCTTTTCGTAACTTCACCTGGAACGTTATTCTTGGTTTGCTGGACACAAGACAGCAAGATGGCCGAGACGAAAGACTGGAAGTTCGAACAACGAAAACCTCAACCTTGTTATTTCAGCTCGCTCCTGGCACAGCTCACAGTGTTCCGAGGGTTCGCTGCGTCACACCAGACGCCACTACCGCAACTTTACTCACTTCACGTTTGTATATCGCCTCACGCGACCATGCTGTAGTCTTGCATACAAGCTGGTGCGCCGCAGTTTATAACTAAATAGTCTAAAATCAAGACCGCTTGACGACCTTTCTTACACACACACATGCTTATTCACGCGAGCGGTAAATGAAAGTAGGGCGCAAATTCCACCTGAAACTTCTTGTTATCAGTACTGGAATAATTTTGTAATGGCCGTTAGTATTGTCTTTTCCTGTCCTTCACATCAGAGGAACACCAAGCGAAAATACCCACCTATGAAAATCGGTTATCATAATAAGCACAAAACAGAAGTGTCCGTAAATAACAAACAAAAACGGTCATTGCAGTGACGCTGTTTGGTGGAGTGACCTCTCAGCATCGAGGTCTTGAGAGCCGATGAGAGTTAAGTTAGGCGAATATGGAGCAGCGCTGGGACGCAAGGGCGGGGGAAACGAGAAACCCCCGAGAAAACCCGTCGACCAGTGGCATCGTCCGGCACGATGCGAAGATCCGGGAGCGACCCCGCTGGGAATCGAACCCGGTTCGCCTACGTGGGAGGCGAGTATTCTAACCACTACACCTCCACGGCCCCTGACACAGTTTAGTGACAGGATAAGTGTCAACTAGTTACAATACTAATTTCGTGATTATTTCCGTTTCGTAGCCATAACGACGCAGGTGACTATACTGAAAACAATATTGCCAGTGACACAAAAACGCTGGGAGTGGGTACAGTGAGAAAAGGGGGGGGGGAGATTCCACAATGCCGGGACTAGGCTTTTGAGACAGAACTCCGTAAGTATTCGTCATCACCGACATGTGACGTCAACTGAGATATTATAATGAAGCATGGATGGAATGCAATTGCGAAAGGAAAAGGGGGTACCCCGAAAAAACCAACCAGTCATGAACTGAACATCTAGAAATGTGCTGTAAATGGTATGCACCACAATCACTCATAGGGGCTTAACTTCACGCACGCAGACCCCACAATGCGTCAAAAGGGGGAAGGGGGGAAGGCTAGGGGGGCCCGCAGATTCTGGCGGATTAATTGTGCTTACATTGAAATGGGCGCATGACCCGTAATGAAAAGAGCAGTTTACGTACCACGTTAACAGCGATTGCTCTTACTTCTAACTCCTCTGATCTCCTCACACTAACTGACGGCAGAATCAGCTCAATATCTTTTATAATAAACGTGCGATATTAATTGGTCCCCGAATGCAATGCGGTACGATTGTAAACAAAAAGTATAACGGCCCTGCTTTCAAACAAAAATTATTCTACGAGAAATTTCTTAAGGGATGTTGCTATGTTACTACATCTTGCCAATTGTCTTGTTTAATATATGTTTTTTATAAAATGTATGAATCAAATTTACATATAACAAAAAACCATAAAAAAATATTGTTCTTTTTATATATATATAATTTTATAATTTCTTTGAGAAAATCTCGTGAAAACGATTTTGTTTGAAATAGTTACATTTAAAATGGACGCAATGAGAAGGAATTTAGTTTAGCATTAATTCCCCATTTGAGGTTGGCGGCTGTCGGCTTGGTAGGCCGGGCCGTTAAGAAACAAACAATTACATAATCCAGTAGAAACCTCGAATGCTAATGCACATGCAGATAAAAAATCGTAACGACGTAGTTATTGGAATAAAAATTAACATTTTGCAAACGCAACACGACTGCACGGAAAAAGAAACTTGTATATACAAAATGAATTATGCATGCGCACTTGGAAATACAGGCAAGATTTCCTGGCTGACATAAAAAGAACGAAGCGTCTCCGATGACGTCAATGCTGAACAGCCTCATGAAAAAAACAGCAAAAAAAAACCTGCTAAATGTATTTTTGCACACGGTAAGTAAAAGGTCCTTTGCAGATGTCAGACAATTTATTCTATATTCGAAAAAGAAAACGCTACAATTTGAGAGTAATACAGGTCACAAAGACATAATCTGCATATCAGCAAACAAATATGAATAATTTTTACTCATCTCACAATGTATATTCAATGAAGACAACAAGCGACTTGAAATGGCCAGAAATACCATAAACGCTAAACCGCAACACACACAAATAATCCCGCAAGGTATATGAAAGACTCAAAAATCTTAAACAAAAACTTTAAAATTACTAATTTTATGAGTGCAACGACCGACAAATAAAATCTTCCCATCTTGTGCCGCCACCTGCAGAACTTTTTCCAAGGCATGCTACTAATAAAATCTGTAAGCATACACTGCACAATAAAAAAATAATGCAATGTCAAAAGGATCTCTTCATTATGGCATCGCAATACGAAAACAAGAAGTTATGTTGTATTCTCTTTGTTATACAGCTATTCACAGTGGCTCGAGAGCACAGCAACGTTATTCTTATTTAATCACTGTGAGTTCAAACCTAACGTTAAAAAAAAGTGACTGAAAACTACGTGCAACATACTTTTAGTAAAAGGCGAATATTAGCAAACCAACTGACATAATTTTAATATCGCCAGACAAGCTACCGAAAATGATTTTGATATTTGATTAACGACTGTTTATATGGAAGTGGATAAGTATTCAGTTCGATCGAAATAGATCCAATTCTTCTCAAGACCGGAAAAATGTGTCAAGTAGATGACACAAATGCGAATACATATTGGGAGCTATGAATATGAAGCGATATTAAGTAAACGAGTATTGCTTAAGTTAACGGAATTCTAAAACGATTTAAAAATGTTGAAAACACAAGGTGGGAGGTCTCAATGAAACAGAAGAAATTTTGTCAAAACGTGGCAAATGGTTTTAAAAAACAATAAATTTTTATAAGACAAAAATTTAAAGTACAAAATTAAAAGTGAATAAGTTGCATACCTTTATGAACATATAATACGAATTAAAAACAGTGAGAGCTGCGATGTGTTGGCACCGGCTAGTTAGAAAAAGTTCGGAGTTAAAATTTTGTTTGAACGTATATTTTTTTTTGGTATGATATTTGTAAATTAAACATTACCTATTGAATTATTTAAGTTTTATGTAGCACTCATGGAAAGATATTTCGTTGTTCACAGTTAGAAATATCAGCTCAAATTACGGTTCCTAGGCTCTAGTGACATGGTATTTTTTTTTCGTCCGAGGAAGAAAATTGAATGACGGAGCCGAACTTGTCACGCTCGCGCGCGCGCTCTCTCTCTCTCTCTCTCTCTCTCTTTCTTTCTTTCTCTCGGGAAGTTTTCCAGCGTTAGTAGTCGCAGAAAAATTATACATGTATTCAATTTTAGCACATTTCATACTTATTACAGATAAAATAATAATTTTTTTAATTTATAATTTAAAACTGAAACGAGATTTTAATTTTTTCAATACGTAATAAAATATATTTAGATGTGATGGCTGGACGGTTACAAATCCGAAGGTGGCATGGCGTGTTGCTTGTGGCCACGGCTTTTGGCTGAACGAAGTGTAAATTTTTCTTGTTGCAAAAATACTTAAATAATTACCACATCAAGTTTGTACACGTTCTGCTTCGTAAACCTACCTAGGCAAGTTACGACGATGTGATGAATCTGTTTTTCCACGGCAGGAATAAATATACTGTGACGTGTGTGACTGTGTGGTGACAGCTGCGTGTGAGAGTATTGTTGCCTTTACGTTACGCCGAACCAGCGTGTGCATGATTGCAAATATTGGACGTGCGGAATTTATACGTTTTAACTGTGAACTGTTTATTGAACTAAATTCATTTTTGAAAGTCACGTTCTGTTTATTTATAACAACTTATTTATAACAATTTCCCTAAGTGTGTGTACGAAACACAATTGTGAAAGGTGCTTACGTTTATGTGATTTGAATGTTTGCCACAATCCCAACTAAATATCCGAGTCAAAAAATTTCAAATAAATAATTAAATAAACCTAGTAACACTAAGAACCAATGCAAATAAATACAAGCGGAATAAAAGTTACGGTAGGCATATTTGTGTGCATGTTCACCATTATCATTTAAATTTGTCACTGATATGTACAAAAAATAAGCGACACGAACTGCGTGCTTGAATTTACTGTCATTTCGTTGAAGTGGTGACACCTTTGTTTTAATATTTATTCCAGACGTCCTTATAACTAAATAACCCAACTCATATCAATAACAAGAGGTTAAATACTAAGAGTTATTTTTCCCACAGTTGTAACAGGGTTAACACATTCACGCAAAATATTAACGTGTATTACGTGTAATGCGCTATGTCATGTATAACAAATATGTTAAATACGTAAAATGATAACCATACGAACTATCTTCAATTAAGGCATTGTTAAAAAGTCATAAAGCATTGAATTTAATTACAATTGAGACTGATTTCCATAATCGTGCTGTTAATAAACGAGTATTATGAAAATAATGCACTATAAAAATTCATACAACGCTTTATGTATAGAAAAAAAAAACATTTCTTTGTGGCTGTTTGGTTTTCAGTAATACAATATAGGTTTCATTGAAAGAGAGGGTTACAAACACATGCAGGTTTTCTTTTATTATAATGCTTCTTTGTACGTTTTCGTTAATGGTAATACTACATTATTTATACCAAATACACATTCTTTGAGCGTACTTTGTTTAAAATATATAAATATAGCTTCATACCAAAGGAAAAGACTTAGCGGTTTTAAAAGTTGTATGTGTGTGTATATATGTTTAATTATGTGTCTATATACATATATTCTTTCTAAAGGCGAGATCTGATCACTTACTTTTCGGTTCCCGTACAGTAATAGCAGTTTTCCTCTGCTTGCAGGTAGGTACCTTACCTCAGGGGAAGCCACTATAGCGGTGCGAGAGGTACTATTTATATAATAGATTCTACGGGAGGCAATGAATGCTCTCGTAATTAAATGTAAATTGGTAGCGAAAAAGAGCACTTGTTATAAAGGCAAGTTGAAAAAAATAATCAAAGTAAGCCTTAAAATCAAAAAGATTTATTGTAACAGAAAAATAAGTAATATAGAAGCTTGATTAACAGAACAATTAAAAAAAAATGACAGTAAAATGGGTAACCAAAGGAATGAAATGAAAAAGAGGTCCAATGAATAGCTTAACTGTAATCGTGAGTGTATGTCCCTTTCACACAAATGGTTGTTCAGTCCTTTCCTTTCTAGAATTTCTATAACATAAACATTTCCCGGTTTTCCCTGGGCGCGAAGACCTAATGGTCTGTCTCTATCAGCCAATCAGCGACGGAGGCCGTCCGAAATTGCATTAAGAATTACGCTAGTGGTCGGCAAACGCTCACGTGGCATCCAGGTTGCATTAATACACCGAGGTTCGCAACAAACGGACCATCACACCACTGCCTTCAAACGGCAGAACGCAAAAAAATAGCACAATCAAGAACAACCAATTAAATGGAGCAAAATCTACCGAGATAGTTTTGACCAGGGAAGGGATACAATACCAATATAATTAATGTGAATAAAAACAGAGAGAATATATGCGCGTTGGTAATATCTAGTTAGAAATAGTTCTTTCGCAGAATATTATTAAACTGAGTGCGCAGAAATGCGGTGCTTTGTCAATTTGATGTAATTTTTCAGACTTGGTTATAAGCTTTGTTTGCATGAGGCGGAGGAATAGCCTGAAAGTAGAACTTTAGCAGGGCTCCAGAAAAGTTGGAAGTTATCATGAATGGGCTATGTCTTTGGGGTCAAAGCTTAGTTGAAGGGAATGTCGTTAATATCACTATCTTGTATGCTGGTGTATTGCTCGCTGATACGAAGCTACAAAAGTTAGCTGTTTGCACCATGTTGCTCTGTCGCCGTACCCCTCTACGTTAATGTACTTATACGCTATACACGGTAAAGTGAGCACTTTTGAAAGCCCTCACATTTGGAATAATCGNGGCAATTCACACCATGAATCGTGCAGGGCAGTCCACACATATAATCTGCGCCAATTTGAGAAAGGGTTGCACGTCTGTCACGTTTAACGATTCTCGTCAGTCGTCGTTTGTCCCGTTCTTTCGCGATCTTTTTCCGGCCGCAGCGATGTCGAAGATGTGATGTTTTACCGGATTCCCGATATTCACGGTACACTCGTGAAATGGTCGTACGCGAACATCCAAATGTTATCGCTACCTCGGAGATGCTATGTCCCGTCTCTCGTGCGCCGACTATAACACCACGTTCAAACTCACTTAAATCTTGATAACCTGCCATTGTAGCAGCAGTAACCGATCTAGCTGCCGACCGCATCGCGTTACTCTGATTGGTTCCATACCTCTGTTATTTGAATACGCACGCCTATACCAGTTTTTTTGGCTCTTCAGTGTATATAATTTTAGCCTTAGACGTTAACTCCCGAGTGCAGTGGAATACACACACTGTGGCCGCGGTTACACGGCACACTAAACGTGTTCACTCTAAATATGTTTAGCTTTGTACACGGTTACACGGCACCTGAAGATCTTCCGATCGTAGTCATTTGCTGTTCAAACTAAACTGGTTGTGAACGTACATCAGAAGGAAATTTCTTCTATGCTTTGCTGTGGTTAGCTTGTTAGACGTCATCAAACCTTTGCGATAAAATGGCAGACAGCGGGAATTCGTGTAGCAACACGAAGGAAATCAACATGTAAGTAATCGGATAATTAAACTTTATCATCCTATTAATTAAAACTATTTGCTTGGCACGATATAACTATAAATATTTAGCCATACAACAATAACACTGTGGCTGCTAAATATTATCCGATGATTGGTCTTAAGCCAACCACGTAAATAAAAGTGATCCACAGCTGTAATTGAAAATGTGTGTCACGTTTGCACTTTTATTTGTAGCACAGTTGTCTTTTTATTGTGTTATGCTCTTATTTGGCTGTGCTTTAGGAGTTTACAAGATAATACATTTGTGTACAATTTGCGGTAGGAGGTTCAGACCCGTTAACTGACACGTAAACAGCAGGCATTAAACGCCAAATCAAAGTCATAAACATACAGTAAATTACTGCTTGGTTAAATTATTAGCAACAGTGAAATGTCACAATAATATGTAAGGTGATTCTACATTTTACAAAACGAGAACTGTTGAAATGTTCGTGTCATTGTTCCAGATGTGAGACTTGGGGTTATCAAGAGTTCAGAGCGTTAATTAATTTATGGGCGGCAGAAAGAGTACAGCAGGAGCCGATGGCTGTGTCTATAAATAAACCAGTATGGGAATCAATAGCTCAAGACTTCAATCCAACCTACAAATCATCAGTCCCTAGGGCATGGCTGCAATGTAAAACCCGCATACAAAATGTATTAAATAAATATCTGTTTTCCGACGCCTCTTCTGACGACGTCGTCTTCGTAACTGCCGTGTTCTCCTCTTGGATGTTGTAAATTTATATAGTTTAATAACCAGCACCACTGCAACACCGTTTTCCATGGCTCTTCATCTGATAAATTACTAGAAAATCTACGCCGCACAGTTGTACATTAGGTAATATTTGTTCATCATGCAGCCATAACCTAAACGCAACCCAATATGACAATTGACACAACGCCTCGCGAATGTAAACAAATATGCTACACGTATACATTGCCATCGACTGCGACCGCAACAATCGGTTGTCGTGTAACCTTGTGAACATGTTCACTTCGGAAGTCCTTCAACTGAAAATGTTTACATATGGTCGCCTAAACATGTTCACATTAACTAGTTCAGCGTGCCGTGTGACCGCGGCCTGTGTTTATTACTTACGTGACAATACTTATTTAAAAATGTCGTTAAGGGATAAAAAAAATGGCTGAAAGCAAAAATTAAGTACGGCCCCGGAAGTGCTGACTTTACCGTGAACAGCCTATAGACACAAAGCCGCGCGCGGTGCACGCTCAGGTTCACGTTATGAACAGGTAAGCAGGCAGGAGAAAAACGCGGCTAATTGTGGGAAATGCTGCGTGCCTATGTTGCCGGAAGTTTACGTGCGACTTGCACGATTAAGTTATACGGCGCGGCGTCTTTATAACTTATGATAGCACGTCGCAGATGTAAACCACACTCAAGGCTTCAAAACTTTAATATCCGATTTTTCCTACCAAAAATTATTCTGAAAACGCGTGTTTCAGTAATTTATACAGGCGAAAAAATTACACATTCTATTAATACCTTTATTAGATAGGCCCCGAAGTGTACATTTTTGCTAATTTTCCAATAATGGGCAGTTCTGCATAAGTCTGCACGCCACTTCCTGAATTATACTGGCAAGCTCCCTGATGCAAGCGCGAATACGCATGAGAACTTCCACAATTATCTTTGTCACAATGCCTACTGACAAATAATCACAGGACACACACGGGAACCCACTTTTACCGTCTTATTCACAACAAGCTCTATGTATATATGCTATGAGTAGAGATGATGAAAAATCGCGAAAATTTGTTCAGCCAACATATTTTCCATTACGAGTTAAAAACTATTCAGTAATAGTCGATCGCGTACGCTGCATCAACGATTCACAATTCACATGTCACATGTCAATATTGAATTCAAACCAACGAATACTCGCGATAATAGCGCCACATTTACAGTTTGCCGATAACTAACCAACCACATGAGTTCACATCTAGAAAATCTGCAATTAGTAGCGTCGTTATTCAAGTTGACATTTTCCAGTACTCACACCTCCTACTGTGAATTCAATTCACAAATATAATATTTAACATGTTCATAAACTTGCCCTTTTGATATTTTTGATGCCTGTTTATAACTGCGAATAACAGTGTTTATAACTGCGAATAACAGTGTTTATAACTGCGAATAACAGTTTCCCGCCCCAACGACCATTGCTTTCGTGCTCCGATTGATCACTGCTACATAACTTTTATTTAAGAAATACACACCTCAAAAAAAGTTTTGGACCACCGGGATTAATGAATTACTCGGTTGCTCACGGACCAACAGAAAGTACGATATGAAAATACAGTGCCTGTGCGCATAACACCACGCCTGTCATTTTGACAAGGCGCATTTGTAATGCGTAGAGACCTGAAAAATTCGCGAGTTCAAAGACCTGCAGGCTAGACTCTACAGTCTTATGTGCAAATATGCCGATATAAACTGCACATTGGCTGTCTGCTGTCACAGTGGAAGGCGACAATTGGACACCGTTCTCCAGGAGGTGTCAAACATCTTGTAGACCAATGACTAAAGTTATATACGTGCACGTGTTTTGAATTCTAGCTTGTCCCGAAATGAATACGCGAATTCTTCAGGTCTCTAGTAATGCGCCTTGTCACAGCGAACATCCTTCACGTGCACCCAAAGTGTAACTGACGCACTGCACATACCTGGAGCCGACACGCTTCCAACCACGCATAACAGCCTCCCTGCAACAACTACATATACAAGACGTCGTTCTCAACACCTAAGTTATTAAAAACTGGCTAAAGGAACATGGCTGGAGAAGACGGTCTGAACGGCCTCGCTTGCTTCGACGCAGGCCCCGGTCTTAGGCGACTCGTGCCTTAAGCAATGATAACAATTGCAGGCAATTTTTTTCCTTATAATTCAAATGCATAGTTTTTTTTTTTTGCAGCACGTTCCCGGAACACTCGGTGCCACTTAATTTATTACTAATATTAAAACAATTCAACATACAAATAAAGCCTGGTCTGACAAGTCACCAAAGCATCATCAACGAAGATAACTTAATGCAAACCTTTTAATCGTACTTGTGACAAGAAAAATAAAATATTGGCACATTGCACAACTCACAGACCTCTCCTTGTGTGCACTCAGGCAGGAGAAATAATTGCCGCTATTATGGCTAGTTTACATATTTGCCGCTAGATTTTGCAGAAGCGAGAACGAACGTGCATGCAGTAAATATATAAAATTAAAACTTTGTCATACTGTAACTTAATTTTTATTTCAAGTTATAAATTATTTTTAAAAACTTCTTTTTTACGCCTCGCGGCCCGCCCCCTCCTATCACGCACCCAGGCATTTGCTCAGACTGCCCAGTTATAGTCTAATTCGCAGTTTCTTCACACTTTTTTAAACAAACCTTTGAAAAATCACCCCATATGTGACGTGATTGGTTGTCTCCTACATATGCCACGAATTACAAGCGTTTTGTAAACGTGTTATCATAAAATTACCTTATTTTTTACTTAAACTGAACTTTTAATTATATTCTATCCGTAAGTTGAAATATTAAACTTATAATTAAAATTAATAAAAGCAGGAAGAAAAAAGGTTGGTAACGCCTGATAATAAACAGTTATTATACAAAACAAAATTACAATGAGTGCGCACGAATCCGGTGCGTTGTCCTTTTTGGTGTAATTTTTTAAATTTCGTTAACCTTTGTTTGCATTAGGTGGAGGAATATCCTGGAAGAAGAACTTTAACAGGGCTTCAGGAAAGTTGTAAGCAGGGAGGATCGTTTCATTGGGCGACAAGTTGTAATAACTCCACGGGCGTCGCTGCGCACCATCCAGGGACATGTCACGGCAGCTGGGGATACGCCTGTTTACACCAGTAGCATAATCAAGGCAGCTAGCAGAGCGGGATCTGTAGTCGCGGCATCCCTTACGATGTCTGACATTACAACTTGAACACCGCCGAGAACATGTGACATTCTGCCGGGATCGGGCAGCATGACAGCTTGCAGATTAGCGACAAGTGGTGTTCAGCGACGAATCGCTGTTCTGTCTGGAGATGTCCTGGCCAGCTCCGCGATCCACGCTTCGTGGTAGAGCGGCACACCGGCCCATCGAGAGGTGCCATGGTGTGGGGTGCCATTTCCTACGATTCCCTCACCCTACGCCTACGCCGTCAGGAACCCTGACGGCGCGACGATACGTCCAGGAAATGCTCTGACCATGTGTGCTCCAGTTCCTGGTGCGGCTCGACAAACCCCATTTTACAGCAGGATATTGCCCGGCTTCACCCAACACGGGCATCTCTGACCTACCTTCCTGATGTCAAAATACTTCCTTGGTCAGCAAGGCCCCCAGACCTCTCACCCATCGAGAACGTTTGGGACTAGATTGGACGGCAACTTCGGCAAGCGGCAAATACGGTGGATTTGCAGGGTCGGTTGTGCCAGCTGTGACAGGATCTTCCTCAGGAGAACATCCGACGTCTGTACGCCTCCATGCCCGACCTTATCGCCGCCTGTCTCCGTGCTGCGGGTGGTCCAACACCATACTAAGTGCATCCAGCAAGTGTTGGTCCCCTGCAGTACATGCTTGGTATGGTACAATATTTTGATGTTTTCTGTAAACATACTATACCATGTCCTGTACCCACGTAAATACCTCTTCGATGGCACATTCAGGTATGATCAATATTTTTGCAAATTAATGTACATATATATATATATATATATATATATATATATAATAGCCGTCC
>NQII01000527.1:639208-660542 GCA_002778355.1 Clitarchus hookeri | reverse complement strand
CGCCCCAAGCCGTGAGGAAGAATACTTTGTTTTTCTCTGTGCAATATAAATCGAAAGTTTATATTATTGAGGTTTAAAAGTGTGTAAGTATTCGAAAATTTTATTCCAAATAGTATTTTGATAATATGTGTTTGGTGTCATTCGAAACAACATTTTCATTTGTAACTCTAGAAAATACAATTATTGTGTTTTAGTACACATTGGTGATTTACATTGGGTATTCAAATACAACTATAACAACTGAAATGCCTGAACAAGGCTGCTGCCTCAACTTCGCCACCAAACAAAAGACTCGTAAATAAATAGTATTCCTCGTAATTTTGGTTTACCTCAAATTTGAAAAAACTAATTTCTTTGCCTCGGGCATAGTAATGAGTAACTAATGTAATGGTTTATAATTTACAACGTACATATTTGCTGAAGTGTAAATGGAGCTGTTTTACCTCAAAAAATACGTCAGACTTGAATATAAAATTTTTGTTTCGAAGAAACCAGTAACAGGTTGCTACTTTCAAGTATGGTAACATACTTGTTCAGTAAGTTCCTTTTACGTTATATGAAAAATAGGCGGTTATTTACGTCAACGGTTTAAAGAACAAATAACTTTACAAAACTTTTGTACACAGAAAATTTAAAACTTTACTTAAATCAGGTAACTCTTATCACTGCCTAGCAAAAATTGCTTTTTTTTTTGTTTCCACGTTTTTTAAAAGTTTTAAACGGAATTGGGAAAGTTTTTGTAGAAGACTTTGATAAGTAATTCATGCTCGAGAACGCTTGATATTACAAGTGAGAGAGGCAATGATTGGCCACGACAAAAGCATAAACTGAAAGTTATCTTCAGTTATGTAACGCGCGGGAAGCAGTATTTTTTATCGCATGCTAATTTTCTTCGCATACCTCAATCTTCTTGAAGAGGTAGTCTTATGTGCTATGTGTATTCTTATGTGTACTGACATGTGTGTCAGGTGTAAGCGGTACGAGTATTTACCTACATGGACGTATATCTGCACCTATACGTACGTAAACCATGTATGCATGTATGTATGTTTCCAACCAATAACATTTCCGGCATAGCTTTCTGGCAACACCAAATAAGGTACTGAATCAGATGTAACAGTTTCAGTCTTTCAAAGTTTTTAAATAAGCCTGAGACATTTTTTTAACAGTTATATGGAAGCATTTAAAACGTGTCTTAAATTTTGAACGTACGAAAATTTTTTTTGTTTGTAAACAGGAAGTAAACGACTCTTAAATAATCTGGAGTTGAAATTTTCTCGCTGATTGGAAAATAGCAGCCACCTGGTTCGAAAGTATTTTAATGTGAAATGAAAAAATATATTATTTATTTTGTAATTGAATAAAAATACAACTAAATAAGTGAATTAACCAGTAAGACTGTACATGATAAAAGATTTGATCCTTATCTAGTAACTTCGTGGGCAAGTATTGTACAATAAAAGCAGAGGGTGTGTTTGCTGAAGACAGTACAAATGGTCTCAAAATTAACACACAGTACTGAAAATGCTGAAAATAAAATATATACACTTGCGAGATACTTCGTGAACCTTCCATAAGGCACTAAGAATTAAAAGAAAAGGCCTATTTCCTCCATGCTAACCTTCACACATGGAGTCTGCTATCGTAACACAGCCGGAATGGCGCCCGTGGCTGTGCTCCGCAACAAGCATACTCAACTGGCCACATTCCAATACCTCTACAATGCGCAGTATGCGCAAAAAAGAAGTTCCTATCCCTACAAGAAGTCGCATCTGTGTGGCGCCTGCGTCATTCTACTTCCAGCCAATCTTCTCCACTGACTGCAACGAGGCCAGGAGCACGAGTTCTTTATGCGATGATGTCACGTTGGCAGCAAATTGTTGAACATTAGGTGAGGAATTTGGAAGAAGGCTGTTATTAGTGGTGACATGCATCTATAAGTAGTGTGTATTACCTTTTTTAGTCTGTAAAATGTTTCAAGGAGCTATATATAATGCAGCTAAGGTGATGTGCATCGGCTGATTTTAGTTGTTACAGGTGGAATGTTGTTCATATCATTTATGATACATTAATATACACTGGCTGTCAGAAAGGTGCACTCGTTTGTGAAATAGGATAAAATGTAAATTACAAAATGTAGAATTCCCTATAAACCATATGGCAATAAGTAATAACAATTTTGCAATTTGTAGGGCACAGACTAATTACGTTCCTCTGTTTCTCCGCTATTATTTTGGTAATGATAACTCTTCGGAAATGGATTTACTGAATTATATTAATTTGAAAACATTTGGTATCGCGCAGAAAAATTTAAATTAATATTTATTTATTTATTTTCCCAATTTTTCTCGACTCAACATCTAGCAATAAATTCATATCACTTAATGTTTACAATTACTGAGTTCAATCAATCAAATTTACAATTACCTCAAAGGAATTTACGTAATTAAATAATTAGAAATCGGTCCTAATAGACAGTGTATCAAAACCTATTCCGTTATAAATTATGTGACCATATTTGACAGTTCCAATATTTACAATAAAATCCGTATTACATGTTAATTCAGTTCCACCACTGTTTAGTCCATGTCCCACCAGTCCGCGATGTTCTAGAGTTCTCCGAGCGCCCTCACGCACAGTAAGCTTAACGCCCTCTCGTCCATTATCGCCACGGGCACCTGGTCTACTGTCGTCTCGCAATTGACTTCGCGCCCGCACTCAGCCAAAAGGCTTCTACTCAGACTCTCCGAGGTCCCGCGGTGGCTTGTATTTATAGGCTCTTAGGCTGTCATCCAAAAATTTCGCTAAGTCTCGCGTTTCGCCGAGGGTCCTAATTCCCAGAATATTCTTGTGCCTTGTCTACATTTGTCGGCACCTCCAGCAGGGGAGGAGGAGGGGCTGTGACTATAACCAGGTCTCGCCGCTGTCAATCATTCCCTGTTTACCCGGGCGTTTGAAAAGGTAGAAGTACGGGGGGACGAGGCAGCGAGAACGTCAGTCTTTGGCTGAGAAGGAACGAGGTGGGTCACCCAAAACCGCGCATAGCGGCAGCTCGCGGCCAGTCCGAGCTGCAGCGCGTAACAATAGCTGAACTGCGCGTAAATAGAATGTTAAAGGAGAAGCGAATTCGATTTTGTGTTTGTCTAGTTTGCATTTTCTCATAGCGATTGCGACAAAAAAACCTGCCCATTGGATAACATTGAGTGTCCACTCTGTACTAGTACTTTATATACTCTATGCATACTCGCCGGAAGGGAAAGGCATTCCTTAGGTCTGGTTTATAAAAAAAAAACGCAATAACACAACATTGTCAAAATTGCAGCGACGCAAGAAAGTGAACTCTGAAAAATGTAGGCACCAGTTTATAAAAGTTCCTTGCGACTTTTATAAACAGGTACCAACCTATACATTTCAGAGTTTGATATTTTGCGTCGTTGCGATTTTGCCAGTGTTGCGTTATTGCGATTTTTATAAACCAGGTCTTAGCATTGCCTTCTCGTCAGCTCCCTATGTACCCGTACACATATAGCCTTGCATACGACACTTGTCGACACCGAGATTCACGAATCCGGACGGCATTTTCACAGAGAGAGAATTTGTAAACAAACATTTGCTCGGGTTCACCGTGGAAAAAGTGCATGTGCGGTAAGTATTATCTACGACATTGTTCATAATTATCCTGTACGTTTCATCTTGAAGCATGACACAAGATTGAGACGTTTTGTTTTCAACACGTATTCGTTCATTACACTTTAATAATTGTGAAATTAGTAACAAAAATTACAAAACACATCCATCTCGCTATGCAGTAACACGATTTACAGGTATAGTGCACTCATACCTATAATAATGCATTTAAATATGCAGTATATATGTGCACACACACACATGTAGACGTAAATAACTGTACATGCATCAAGTGTTATACTTCCTTTGGACGCAAACATCTGGCCAGTATGTGTAAAATTTTGTGTCTGGCCATTTTAAGACGAAACGATTTGTTTCTGTCAGCATCCATGGCGCGGCGCCTACAAAGCTACAAGTGTTGAAGAGTAAAATTTTTTTTCCAATTTTGACGATCGTTACTAATGTTTACGATATCTTACAGCATATAATAAAAAAAACAAAGAAAACTGTATACTACTGATAACAAATAGCATTGCAGCTTTCTCTAAAAACTCCAGTGTCAAGAAATCAAAACTTATTTCGAAACAGGAAGAACAGACCACACATATTCCAATTGATACTTCTAACGTACTGACTTGAGTCCGTTTTTGTCCGACAAGCGGTGAAAAAGTGAACACATTGGGACATCCCAATAAACTATGTACACCACACGGTGGACGGCATTGTGCCGTATCGTTTAGAAACTGTTGGGAAATCAACGGCGGCAACCCAAAGCGATTTTCGTCCGTATTGTATGGAATGTGAAGGCATCCATAAAACTACCTAACTGTGAGCACGGCTTCATGTATTGCGTCTGGATTTCCCATTGACTTGCGGCAAAATTTGTTGTTGTTGGGTGTAATTTTTCCGGATTGTTTGGTCTTTTATTTTTTAATACTCTTATGTATGGGTGATATGAAGTCACCTAAAATAAACATTTTATTGTAGAAGATTCACTGAAAAGAGTCGGATGCGTTTAAAACGGACGAATAAGAACAAGTGTTTCATATAGGTGGGTATCCCTGAAATAACGGTAGAAGGGCTGATGGAAGCAAAACATTAGGCAAAATTTTCTTAATTTAATGGAAAACCTTTTTATGAGGTAGGTTGAATCTCGTCTTTTGAGTGTTGAGCCTATATGAAAAGAGAGTAAAAGTGTATTAGTGTATACTTTCTTTCTATCTTTATATTTACTGATATCAGGGAGTTTTGTTTGACCGTGAGAATGGATGGAGACAGCATATTTTAATCAGGATTTACGGATGGGCGAAACGTTCCATTATAAACAGCACTTTGTTCTTTTTCTGCCCACGTCTAACAATGTTGGCGGAATACACCCACCGTGTTGGTTTTCAAAATACTTGCATAGGAGCTATTTTTATGAGCATATGCAAAATCGGCATTGTCATGGACTTCATCACTATATTCATGTATTGGTCAAGTTTAACTGGGAAAATAGTATGCCTGTGTATATGTTGCAAACGTGTTTACTTGTATACTTATGCGCATAAATAAAATAAAAACTTCATTTTAAGAAATCACTTTTCACTGATTCAAATTTTACACTTGTGAATCGACGTTGAAATATGGAACTACACTGAAGCGCCAAAAAAACTGGTACACCTGCCTAATATCGTGTAGGGCCCCCGCGAGCACGCAGAAGTGCGGCAAGACGACGTGGCATGGACTCGACTAATGTCTGAAGGTATGCAGGAGGCAATTCACACCATGAATCCTGCAGGGCAGTCCACAAATCCATAGGGGTGCTAGGCGTTGGAGATCTCCTCTGAACAGCACGTTGCAAGGCATCCCAGATATGCACAATAATTCTGGTGATTTACGTGGCCAATGTAAGTGTCCAAAGTCAGAAGAGTGTTCCTGGAGCCACTCGGTAGCAACTCTCGACGTGTGGGGTACCGCATTGTCCTGCTGGAATTGTCCACGTCCGTCGGAATGCACAATAGACATGATGGGTGCAGGTGATCGGACAGGATGCTTACGTATCTGTCACATGTCAGAGTCGTATCTAGACGTATCAGGGGTCCCATTTCACGCAAGCTGCACACGCCCCGTACCATGACAGAGCCTCCACCAGCTTGAACAGTTCCCTGTTGACATGTAGGGTCCATGGATTCATGAGGATGTCTCCATACCCGTACACGTCCATCCGCCCAATACAATTGGAAACGAGACTTGTCAGACCAGGCAACGTGTTTCCAGTCATCAACAGTCCAATGGCGGTGTTGGCGGGCCAAGGCGAGGCGTAAAGCTTTGTGTTGTGCAGTCAACAACGGTACACGAGTGGGCCTTCGGTTACGAAAGCCCATATAAATGATGGTCCGTTGAATAGTTCGCACGCTGGCAATTGTTGATGCCCAAGCATTGAAATCTGCGCCTTTTTGAGAAAGGGTTGCACGTCTGTCACGTTTAATGATTCTCATCAGTCGTCGTTTGTCCCGTTCCTTCACGGTCTTTTTCCGGCCGCAGCGATGTCGAATATTTGATGTTTTACCGGATTCACGATATTCACGGCACACTCGTGAAATAGCCGTACACGAAAATCCACATTTTATCGCTACCTCGGAGATGATATGTCCCATCTCTCGTGCGCCGACTATAACACCATGTTCAAACTCACTTAAATCTTGATAACCTGCCATTGTAGCAGCAGTAACCGATATAGTAACTTTGCCAGACGCGTGTTGTCTTATACAGGCTCTGCCGACCTCATCGTGTTACTCTGATTGGTTCTATACCTCTGGTATTTACATACGCACGCCTATACCTTTTTTTTTTTGCTCTCCAGTGTATTTATCTTAACTCATTCCCAACAATACAGAGACCATGCCAGTCACAATGTGTCTTCTGAAATATAGCGCAGTTAAGGACAGGGAATTTTTTTTCCAAAAGTGATTACTTTACCGTAAACACTATCACTTAATAATCAAAAACCAACTGTATTAATGAAATTAATTTCCTGTTACATCTGCATTACAAAGGTTTTTGTTTCACTCGTTAACTCACTTGTTCTAACTTCATGTACGCATGCGTTGCCCGGTCCTAACTCGCGAAGTTCGTAGATTTGTCGGCCGTGTTATGAATGACACTGGTGTGCTACTGCGATTTTGCACAGATAAACTACAATACAACCGGGGCAAGAAATACATGCATATCCAACACCAACAGTAAGGCTTCAACTCTTCTCTGTGTGTGTGTGTGTGTGTGTGTGTATACACGCTAACTAGAATGCACCATTTCCCACGCCCTTTTTTTATCCTTCTCTCTTGTGCACACGCGCGCACACACAAACACACAATTTTTTTAAATAATTGTTTATAATAATACGTATCATGTTGTACCTTACCGTTGTTTCAGTTTTTTCTTTTTTCTTGAAGGGAAACCTGGTGCCTTTTTCGACTGGACGCTTCCAGTGTACCCACATCCCTTTACTTTGATCGCACAACCACTGTAGAACCTACAATCACTTGATCGCAACACAGCTGGCAGCCACGCACCTGAACCGGACTGCAGAACGAGTAGCGAGACTCGTGATGGCCAGACTAATTAGTGTGCGTCACCCCCATCCAGTCCCTTCCCCTTAGCAACACAGTACAGTCACTTCAAATGCTTGTCCGACAATTTCTGTACATTCAGGCTGTTCATGCGGACTACTCGACGTATTTTCTTCCAGTGGACAAAATATTGCAGCTCGAAAAGAAAATAACGCACATTTAGTTTCTCTTTGAACAGAGTATATACGTATTTGGTCACTATATATACTAGAAAATGTTTGCTTTAGAAGTAAATACAGTGAAATCCCGATATTTCGTATCCAGATTATTCGTATATCCCGCTAATTCGTGCAAATTTGCCGGTCCCTTGAGAAAATCCCTTTAATTCGTAAAAAAAAACAATGCATTCCGGTCCCCTCGATAATACGTATTTATTTTGGTCCTCGAGCTCAATTAAAACGTCTTATAATTCTTATTTACAAATTAAAAATCTCGTTAACTCGTAATGTTTTTAACCGTAAACTGTACACCAGCTCTAGCTTTATGTAATTCGGGCAGAGTAAAAAAGACCGGAAGGGACTGAGGGACGTAGGAGGGTTTGAAGGGCAGGTAATGACGAGGCTGTGAGGCGATGTGTCTGTGATTCCCGGAACTAAGAGACACCTTAGTGTCCAACCTAGGGTTATGAGAGGGTAGCAGAGCGAGTGTAAAGTTAGTCAGTTTGGTCTTAGCCATGCCTCCGAAAACAGCTAATAAGTGTCTTTCCATTAGAGAAAAAATAAATCATTAACGCTGTGGCCAGTGGTGATAAACAAATTGACATGTCCAAACGTTATAACGTTCCTGCTTCCACAATAACATCAATTCTGAAGAACAAGGACAAGATCGCCTCCCAGACATCGGACAGCAAAGTAAAGGGCTTTAAGACTGGTGAGTATCCACAACTATAAGAGAATTTATAAAAGTTGTTTGCGCAAGCACGGAATTCGAATGTACCATTTGGAGGAAACATTTTAAAAGAAAAAGTAAAAGTTTTCGCAGAAAAAATGAGAATTAAAGACTTTCGTGCGAGTGATGGTTGGTTTGATAGTCTTAGAAAAAGGCACAGTATAAAATTCAAGAAGCTTAAAGGGGAAAGTGCGAGTGTATCGGCCGACGTTTGTTCTGAGTGGAACTACGAATTGGGACAAATAATCGATTCTTATGACATTTTTAATGGCGATGAGACGGGGTTATTATATAAGTGTCTCCCGGACCGATCAATGCGTTCTAAGGAAGAAAAGTGTCATGACGGAAAAAAGAGTAAAGAACGTGTAACCATATTGTTGGCCGCCAACATGGATGGATCTGAGAAATTAAGACCGCTCATGATAGGCAAATCAGCCAAACCAAGATGTTTTAAAAACATAAAAACTTTTCCGATGAACTATCGTGCAAACAAAAAAGCGTGGATGACGGGCGAATGATTCAAGGAAAGGATACGATCAGTGAATGCTGATATGGAGAAAAGGCAGCGAAAAATTCTACTTTTCATGGATAATTGTACGGCCCACAACAATACCCCACCGCTCAGTCATGTTAATGTTGTGTTTTTGCCTGCCAACACTACTTCTAAGCTGCAGCCTCTAGACCAGAACATAATTAAAACGTTCAAAACCTTTTACTGCAAGGAAGTAGTGATGCAACTCCTTGACAGCATCGAGGATGGGAAGGATCATAAAATCACCTTATTTTCAGCCATGAACATTGCTCACAAGGCGTGGCAAAGTGTTAGCGAAAGCACAATAAAAACTGTTTTCGGGCTTGTGGATTCACGAAGGTGGAACTTTCATCAGCAGTTACTGAACAAGACTTAGAACGCCCTGTGAATTGGAATCGTCTTCCTCAAAATGAAGAAAATTATATAACGTTTGAAGATTTCGTCCATTTAGACGATGGCCTAGCGGTAGCGGGGATTCTAATTGATGACGAAATTTTGGCTCCATCTCAGAACATTGATAGTGAAGGTGATGACGAAGATGATGTGTCGACAATTACACCTAAAGTGGCTAAACAATACATCAACAACGTGCGCCATTTCTTAGCGAAAACGGACGTTGGCGATGAAGTATTTTCTGCTTTGAACATGCTTGACAAAGCCATCGACAATACCCGTCTGCAAGGCTTGCACCAAAATAAAATTACAGATATTTTTTAAACGTAAATTTTTAATGTGTTTATATTGATGTAATTATTAATTTATATACAGAGTACATACTTATACATAATATGTAGCCATGCGTTTATAATTACATATTAATGCAAATTTTCATTAATCTCGTTATTATGTATTTTTTTCGTTTTTTGCTCTCGATTATTGGTAATCCCGCTAATTTAAATATCTCGATAATTCATATTTAACATTCAGTCCCTTAACAATACGAATTATCGGGATTCTACTGTAGTAACATATATATTCTTACATGAAAAAAGGAAATTTGAAGTTATTTTAAATGATGGCATATTGCAAATAAAAATTCAAAATTTCACAAAGCATTTGTCAAATTGGTTATATAATATGTTTACAATACTTTCTGGCCATAATACTATGCCTTCAATAAAATAAATACAACTTATTTTCTTTTAAATTATGACAGGTGCTCTAGTATAGTTTGGTATGCTATTCATTTGTTGTGCGGTTAGTTGCAGCTCTATGAAGAAAGTGAGTTCAAGGAAGACTTACAGAAAATTATATTTCTTTTTTCATAAATTGCGTGAACGATAAGATGAAAATGTTTTTAATCGTTCACAAAATATTATTCCTTTTCAATCACGTTTCCATCGATTTTACACATAGCCATTCCTTTCAAATGCCATTGTATAGACAAGTACATACATTAAAATTGTTGTTGTGTGCTGTACCTACATTTTATTGTGTTTTACGCATGACAACCTCCATAATTGTAAGTTTGCAGTAATTACAGATTAAAATTTCAGTTTTTAACTGAGATGAGTGAAATGAGTGCAATTTACATATTAAAATTATACTTTTTTTGGGAGGCATGGCAACAGGCATAATTACATAGACCTACAATGGTCGGTTGCTCATGATTGCATTACTTGCATCACTGTAATTTTTATAGGCAGTAGCAAATGCTCGTGGCGATAGCCAGAGACACAGGCAGATACGTCCCCTCCGCTGCTGCCGGTATTCTTCATTTCATATAAGTTGGCCAGATTCTGGCAGTCAGTGAGTGGCAACTTAACGTATTCGAAACAAACAACGTGCCATTTACAAAATCCTGTATCAGCTGATGCACGAACGAACAAAAGTTAATATTACGTTGGCTATTCTGAGTGCACTGCCGACGCACACTAGCCCAGCCGAAAATACGCATGATAAGAAAGAGTTCCTAGGTTAATTAATACATTTTATTTTACGTGGTCATAAAACAGCGGTTTTTAGTGTTAATAAAAATGTATTGGTGTTCAAAATTAAAGGCACAGTAAAACGATCCGTATCCAATTGAAACGCAATTTCAAATAATTTTTTCACGTCTTAATCGCCCCTCTCCAAACCCGCTTTCATTATGTGCTTGATATTAATTCCAAAAGCATACAGAATATTGCATAATATTGTTGAATTATTTTTTCTAATAATTTGACGAAATATATTTCAAATTCGTGTCGTTCCGAGCCAGTAATAGAAAAACAGTCAACTTTAAAAATACGCTACCTATTGAGCAAAAGAAGAAGATCAAACTTCGCTCCGGACAGGATGTGCGCGCTATCTATCGGATTTTTCCTGAAGGATTACCAGCCACAAAAAAAAAAGTGTTCCGCGTGCGACATACAAAAATTTACGAACAGATACCAATAGTTTTATTTTTCGCAAGCTATGCATAATTTTTAAAGTAATGTATAACTCGTGTACAGTGATTTTGAGTACTAGTATTTATATTCGGCAGGTAATCGTTCGTCTCCGTAAATTATACGCCATATTGTTCTCCGAAAATCCATTTCCTTGTTTCCGAAGAAAGTTGGACACGCGTAAATAGTTGTTAAGCAATTCTAACGTTATTCCATGTCACATATTTCGAACTCGAATATATTAGCTATAATGTCTAATGTGTGATAATAGCTACAAATACCGTTTTGCAAATGTTATCCCAAATTCACTGTCTCGGACAAATAAAAAAGTTAGCAAATATAAAATTTTTTGCAAGGTTTTATATTTTTACATTTAAAACCTACTAATTTTTTAGAGAGACGTCAATCTAAAATGTCTTGAAATTGTTTAGCATTAGATTTTTTTGTAGTTACTAAATTTCAAATTAATTATTCATATTTTTTCCCTTTAGCATATTTTACTGATTAATGATTTATGTACACATTACTATTACTACAAACGCAGCTACGAATTTCTGATTAGCAAGTTTGCCTAAAACGTCTCACTAACAGCACATTGACAAGGCGATCGGCTAATAATGACAGCGTGAAAATAAATAACATCGTTGCCATGTGGCCGATCAGCTGATGGCGGAAGCATACGTAGTCAGATGTAAACATTAGCGCTACTTTCGTAGACCTGTCAGAATCTGGCCAACTTACATGGTACAGAGCATAGGCAGGTGCTCAGTACTCTTCCAACTGTTCGCAACCCATTACCAGGCCTGCTATCGTGCACATCATTACCTCGACCTTTATTGGACCCTTATTGATTTTTAATTAATAAAATGCAGTCAATTCCGCCTACAGTGAACCTCTGCGGGCTGTCATATTTCGTTCGACATTTCTGAGGTTCACTAAAATTTTAGTGTTTTCCCTTACAAGAATATAAAATACAGTAAGGACCCTACATTGTGTATACGTATTTAGTAAATACATTTAAACTCTTGACATCACTCCCGTTCCGGGAAATGACACTTTCTTGGCAACTGTACTGGATGTTTTGAGTGGACACAATCTCTTTAAGACGAAGACGAACTATCCTACCTTTGTCCTTCAATGCATTTAAGGAATCGTAGGACTACAATATTGTTCGCAACACATTCTTTCAAGCTTTTTTAGAAGGATTGCTTTGAAATAAGTAACAATTTTATGATGATATAGTTACATATTTTGTTCTAGTAAAATTTTTTAGGTTTACGATAAACGAAATTGAGGANAACAATTTTATGATGATATAGTTACATATTTTGTTCTAGTAAAATTTTTTAGGTTTACGATAAACGAAATTGAGGATTCACTACAAACGACTGTACACAGATCGGGACCAATGATTCGGTTCACTATAGCCAAATTTTCACACTAACCGAGTTCACTACATTCAGAGATAACTAAGTAAAAAGGTTAACAAAATATATGCATTATTAGGGCAACCTGTTTTTCATTAAAAGATTTCAGTACTAGATGTGTTCCAACGCACTTAGTTCGGAACCACTATCGTGATTGGATCACTTGAATTGTTACGCGTATTATATGTCTGACCCCGAACTGTCAGTATCGGAAAACTTCTTTCTGATTGGCTCACCCATGTAATAAACTGTCTTCACACAAAGACAAGCGGCCAATAGTCAAATGAAGACTGAGAATGTGCACATAGGATATTGAAGTCTAGCCTCCGCGAAAAACAGGTGGCCCCTATGCATTATTATTTCACATGCAATATGAAGTGCATTTNATATTGAAGTCTAGCCTCCGCGAAAAACAGGTGGCCCCTATGCATTATTATTTCACATGCAATATGAAGTGCATTTCTCTGACAATTTCGGTAGTGTGCGTATTCCTTTGTAACTAGTTCTACGTGTTGCACAGCAAGGAGTAGTGATCCACNATATTGAAGTCTAGCCTCCGCGAAAAACAGGTGGCCCCTATGCATTATTATTTCACATGCAATATGAAGTGCATTTTTCTGACAATTTCGGTAGTGTGCGTATTCCTTTGTAACTAGTTCTACGTGTTGCACAGCAAGGAGTAGTGAACCACNCTCTGACAATTTCGGTAGTGTGCGTATTCCTTTGTAACTAGTTCTACGTGTTGCACAGCAAGGAGTAGTGAACCACTAGAAGCCACGCCCCCTCCGCCATAATTTATGATGCAGAGAGTCTTGCCCAAGGGTAGTGAGATTTAGTGGAAGCGAGGGTACTTCTGGTTTAGCGAAGTTTGACGTCAATACTCCCGGAGCACACGTGAGAGAGTGGTTGCCGCACGCAAGCTCGGCGTTGAGTTTCAGATCACGCGGTATTACTTACTTTCAACGACTAGATCTAAAAATAAATGCTAAACCGAAGGTGGTACGAAGGCCTATAGTGACGCACATTGCACTCAACATGGGCATTCTGCCGCGAGATCGACCGCGTTATAAATGCCTACAATGACGCACATTGCTCTTACGGTGAGCCAAGCCGTCTGTTACGAGACCGAACACATTATAAATGCATATACTGCCATCCTACGCAAGAAAGACTTAACTTCAAATGACTACGTTTTACAGCAGAGCAAAGCGTTTGTTTTTTATCGGCCCAAAAAAGCTTTTCCCAATATACTCGATTTCGTACATTAATCTACACAAAAAAATATTTTTAAGTACTTAGCTGTGGTTATTTAAAATCATTTTTCGCATGTGTAATACGTTAAAAGTTAGTTAAAATGTTAGCTTATTAACATAAGTCATGTTTCTCTGCCCTTTTAATCAAGACATCTTACCTCCACTAAAACTAAGGTTTCAAGACAGGGAAAGATTTTCTCCAATAAAACCAAATAAGCAGAATTGCTAAAAAGAATGGGCCGTGCTATATATATATAGTCTTCAAGGTGTATATAATAACTTTCTTTTCTTTGTACATTTTCTTTTTAAATGAACGTAAGTATTTGAAAACACACTTTCAAAGTAACCGACAGTAAGAAAACCTTATTGTGTCTATATATATATAACATTCTAGTTGCATATATATATGTGTATACATGTACACTGAAGAGCCAAAAAAACCGGTATAGGCGTGCGTATGCAAATAACAGAGGTATGGAACCAATTAGAGTAACGCGATGCGNATGAACGTAAGTATTTGAAAACACACTTTCAAAGTAACCGACAGTAAGAAAACCTTATTGTGTCTATATATATATATAACATTCTAGTTGCATATATATATGTGTATACATGTACACTGAAGAGCCAAAAAAACCGGTATAGGCGTGCGTATGCAAATAACAGAGGTATGGAACCAATTAGAGTAACGCGATGCGGTCGGCAGCTAGATCGGTTACGGCTGCTGCAATGGCAGGTTATCAAGATTTAAGTTAGTTTGAACGTGGTGTTATAGTCGGCGCACGAGATATGGGACATAGCATCTCCGAGGTAACGATAACATTTGGATGTTCGCGTACGACCATTTCACGAGTGTACCGTGAATATCGGGAATCCGGTAAAACATCAAATCTTCGACTTCGCTGCCGCTGGAAAAAGATCGTGAACGAACGGGACAAACGACGACTGACGAGAATCATTAAACGTGACACACGTGCAACCCTTTCTCCAATTGGCGCAGATTTCAATGCTGGGGCATCAACAAGTGCCAGCGTGCAAACTATTCAACGGAGCATCATTGATATGAGCTTTCGGAGCCGAAGGCCCACTCGTGTACCGTTGTTGACTGCACAACACAAAGCTTTACGCCTCGCCTGGGCCCACCAACACCGCCATTGGACTGTTGATGACTGGAAACACGTTGCCTGGTCTGACGAGTCTCGTTTCCAATTGTATCGGGCGGATGGACGTGTACAGGTATGGAGACATCCTCATGAATCCATGGACCCTACATGTCAACAGGGGACGGTTCAAGCTGGTGGAGGCTCTGTCATGGTATGGGGCGTGTGAAGTTGGCGTGAAATGGGACCCCTGATAAGTCTAGATACGACTCTGAGAGGTGGCAGATACGTAAGCATCCTGTCCGATCACCTGCACCCATCATGTCCATTGTGCATTCCGACGGACGTGGACAATTCCAGCAGGACAATGCGGCACCCCACACGTCGAGAGTTGCTACCGAGTGGCTCCAGGAACACTCTTCTGACTTTGGACACTTCCATTGGCCACGTAAATCACCAGACATGAACATTATTGAGCATATCTGGGATGTCTTGTAACGTGCTGTTCAGAGGAGATCTCCAACGCCTAGCACCCCTATGGATTTGTGGACTGCCCTGCAGGATTCATGGTGAGAATTGCCTTCTGCATCCCTTCAGACATTAGTCGAGTCCATGCCACGTCGTCTTGCGGCACTTCTGCGTGCTCGCGGTGGCCCTACACGATATTAGGCAGGTCTACCAGTTTTTTTGGCTCTTCAGTGTAAATATGGAGCTATCATATTAATGGAGTTGTAATTTCTTCATATGTGTAATGTTAAAAACTATAAAAAATTCCAGCGTTCATTTCTGAAGAAAAAAAAACAGAAATTTTTCTGAGTAATAAATTAAAATTAGTTTACTATAAATATCAGACCAGATAATATTTGGAAATGAGATTTAAAGTTAATAAAGAGGGTAACACTGTTAGGCAAGGCACGGAATGATTTATCCTCCATTAATTATGGTATGATACACGTAGATCAGAAACTGTGTTCATATACGAGTCTCTCCGAAATCGCCGACGACTCTCTAGCATGAGTGGCACAAGTTTCTTATGGATATATTCTTTCTTCTCCGGGTAGACTCCTCTTGCAGAAATTTTGAATGCATGGTGTTTCAAAACCGTTGAAATGCCTTTTTGGTCATACATTCTAAATCTTGTGTACCACAAAACTCATTATAACATGATTTATACTGTCGAATGTGTTTACTTCTTTCTGCCATGATGTACACTATGTCACTTAAGAGGGGACGGATTCCAGTATTTTTTAGTTTGTGGAATCATACACAAAACGGCCATTCAGGTAAAGTCATCACACCTCGTAGATTTCACCACACCCTTTCCAGAGTTTGAATTTGCGACAGATTCTTCAGAATCTAAGAAATCTTACACCTTGCCATGACGGTTAAGAAACTGCTCCACTTGGTGGTAAAAAAAATCAGCAGCTATCAAAGAATGGTCAGACTCAAAGAAATACAGCTCAATAATATTTGTGGTTACATATTCAGAATTGAAAATATTCCCAAGATATGTGAGCAAGCGCCAATTCTCGTTTTGCCCGGAGAAGTTGTCCAACCATGAAACTCTGTGGTGTATGTCTCTGCAATGTAGAAAAAAGGCATTGAATGCACCAAGTTCTCTTTATTTCTACCTGTTATGGCTGCATGCCATATTATAGAAATAGGTTTCAAAGCCTTTTGTTTTTGTACGAAAAGGAACAAAACTCTCATTGAAGAAAATTATACGTTTTGTAAAAATTGCAGACATGAATTAAGGCTTCCAATCTTGGTAACATGATTACTTTCTGCAAGTCGGATGAAAAATAAATTTTGTCCTCACTTGGTTCTGTTTCTAGCGTGTTTTGGTTCTGTTTCTAGCGTGTTTTCTGTAGAGAGTTCTGGTTCAATACTTTTTTTTTTCAATGTAGTCTGCACGTTCTGTACATTACTGACATCCTTGTACTAAATTACTTGACTGTCTTCTTGNTCTGTAGAGAGTTCTGGTTCAATACTTTTTTTTTTTCAATGTAGTCTGCACGTTCTGTACATTACTGACATCCTTGTACTAAATTACTTGACTGTCTTCTTGATTATGGTTATTAAATACCTCACATGCATCACTCTCTTCCTTACCAAGCTTAGAAAAACGATATATTCATTTCTTTAACTGATCTATATAAATCATATGAACGCTATTTCAGGGTAGGTAGAAACAAAGTTCGTATGCATTTCATTGTCACTTACGTAACTTGGCAGATACCTCCTATTGGGTACATGGCATCCGACGGTAATGCGTGATAGAAGGATTACATGATTCAACGTGATCTTTTAAGACGTTTCTATCAACTTTTTTTAATGACATACCGTTGCCCCTCCCAACTGGCAAAATGTTACTGAGATTATCCTCAACGTATAAAACATTGCGTAAAACTGTATTACCATTCTCTGTGTATTGTAATGCTGTTAAAAACAATGTCTTACACACTTGGACTTATTCTTCTTTTACATCGGTTAAGTAATATTTGAATGAGAACTTAGGCGTAGAAGCCTCACTTTCCCATCTTCTTTTAATACTTTGTCTGGTTGTTGATATTAAGAGAAAATATCTTCGATCAACCCCGCTCTTCTTGATATACATTTCAATAATAGTTTTGCGCCTTGATTCACAAATACGGGTTCTACACTCGAGGCGGCATTTATCGCATGTAAAGGGTACTTTTCTATATATTTTTCTATTTTCATTGTAACTTACGTTTTCTTCTTTTAATTTTTTTTTGTTCGCCGAGTTTCTTCGGTACTCCGATTGTGCAGAATCACTTTTTTGCCAACCTGCGCTGCTCTGACATAGCCACTATTGCTTTTCTCTTCTTCATGGTCTTCCTCTTCGCAAATTAAACCTCACAGGAACTTTTTAGCGGGAATTTTTGCAGATCTATCGAAAGCCTTTGATTGTGTCGTCCATACATTACTTCTTCAGAAAATGATAGATTATGGTATAAAAGACTCTTCACTTCTAATGTTCAAATCTTAACTTTCTAATATAACTCGGCCAGTTAGCCATTCTCACCGTGATAACAAAAATCATTTTATTGATTACAGATCCAATGCTACTAATTTAAAAATAAGTTTACCTCAAGGCTCTATTTTAAGGCCAATATTATTTTTAATGTCTATTAATGATTTTCCAACTGGTTTAAAAAATAGTTATGCAGTTATGTGTGCTGATGACACATCTATAATCATAAGTGACAGAAACAGTGAACAGCTCCTTGCTAATACCAGAACTACTTTACAGGAAATGGTAACATGGTTTGGAAATAACAATTTGACCCTTAATATAGCGAAATCATCCCTTATTTATTTATCTCTCAAAACATCATCCTCCAACATTAATGT
This sequence comes from Clitarchus hookeri, assembly GCA_002778355.1. Taxonomy (NCBI): domain Eukaryota; kingdom Metazoa; phylum Arthropoda; class Insecta; order Phasmatodea; family Phasmatidae; genus Clitarchus; species Clitarchus hookeri. Next base: position 642,360 of record NQII01000527.1, on the reverse strand, counting down.
CATATAAATGTCTATACAATATAATAAGGAAGTCCTACCTATTGTAAAAAAATACTAAACTACTTGGTCTGATGATTGACTGTAACTTTAAATGGAAAGTACATATTACAACCATGTGCAAAAAATTAAGTTCTTTTTGCTTTGATTTTTATTCCATTAAGAATTATACTCTCTGGAAGCAGTCAAATCATTATACTTTGCCAATGGCCATTCTATGTTGAAATATGGCATAATATTTTGGGGTGTCTTTCAAGATTAAAAAAAAGTCTTGAAAGCACAAAAAAAAAAAAAAAATTCATACGCATTATAGCAAACATTAAATCGCCCATTTCTTGCAAAACTTACTTCAAAAAGCTTAAACTTCTCGCACTTCCTAGCATATACATTTACAACATTATTATTTGTGGGTTATCTAACTTAAATTACTGCATAAACAAGCACATACATTCTTACGACACAAGATAAAAGAAAGACATTCATATTGAATCACACCGAACAAAGAAATTTAAATAAAGCCCATTCATTTAATCAATAAAATTTATGAATAAACTACGTACAGCACTAATAAAGCCTTTGAAAGAAAACAAGTTGTCTGCTTTCAAGAAACTGCTTAAAAAGAATCTAATCGAAAATGCACATTACAACGTAGAAGATTATTTTTCATGAACATAATGTGCTATAATGTTTGCAGCTATGTAGAGTTGTTAGTGTTTGTGTTGTAACGTATGATAATCTGGTATTTCTGCCAACTTATTAATTTTCATTTTATTTCCATTGCGAATTTATTGTTTATATTTATTATTTGCATATCAGTTCAATTGGAGAATTCTTCGTTATTCAGTTACTCTATGAGCTTGTAATATTTCTAAATTTTTATTTTATTTTATTGTTTACACATTTAATTGCAGTTTTAGAGTTGAATATGAACGCAGATTGAAATTATTTTCAGAATTATTAAATTAATTTAATGTTATAATGCAGCTCTTTGTTAAAATAGTGTGGTTAAAAAGAAATATATGTAAATGTAAACATTGATCGACAGTTGCCAACAAAGTACAATTTGTAATATTTAGCAAGTGAATTTTTGGAAGTGCTTCGCCTAATGTGTTGTGGCAATTTCAAACAGACTGTGTAAAAATTATCTTTGTTCTGGAATCTTTAAATCGACATGTTGGATCCTGAAGATTGTCGGAAATATATTGAAATATTGTCATTTTAAAGTGGATCCTATGGGCAATATGTTATTCAGGACATTATTTTATTCCGCATGTGTGCGAGCGGCGTAAAAAGGAGAATACCCAGATATTCAAATTGCCGTAAACGTCTATCTGAGTTGGAGCTGGTCCTGGATAATAGCAATGAAATAACCATCATTAACAACGAGGACTTCTTGTTTTCGAAGAACTACTATTACAGTTAAGTAAAGCCTGATATAAGTCGCACGTGGCAGCAGTTCGATCCAATATAATGTTCCTAACTTAGTTTTCAAGAATCCTGCGTAGCCCGTTCTACGGATTTTTCCTTATTAAATTTGACTACACTTCCTTCGGAAGTAGAGACAGTATGCTTCTACCTAAATATTTGTATAAATCTGAGCAACCGTGGCAAGAAGAAGTATTTGCTAATTAATGGAGCATAACCAAGCGAGAAAGTTTAATTTATTGGACACCGAGTAATTATTTTTTCCTAAAGTGAAAAGACTTAACTCACGCTTCCAAATGTCAACTGTAATTACAATTTCATTTTGAGTCGAGCGTTTTGGAAATTGAGCTGCACGTATTTTATATATGAACATTGATTGCTTATGTTTCGTCACCAAACTTTCAAATGCAATAATTAAACGCTCCTTAATAATTCAACGGCTTTATTGGTTGGTAGTTAGCTCAGTGGTGGTATATTTTTGGTATTGTATTTCTAGTGTCGATGATGACTGTTCTGTTGTTAATGTGGTCACTCAAATATACCAGTTTACTGTATGACAACTTGCTTCATTGACATCTCCTCCCGAATAATCGCATACCCTTCAAATACAACACACAATTACCAGTAATATCCCAATTCCTTTCAATGACTCGACCCACGTGCGGCATTAAACACAGTTATATTCCCTTCAGACTCTCAATGACGCGGAGCATTTCCGGCTTGTACGTACCACGTGTGTGTCCATGTCAGTGGTTGCGTACGCGGGGCTATATACCAGACAACCACATTTTCTTCCGTATTGTAATCAACAAGTTATTGTACTTATGTTTATATGTTAACTAGCGAACCGGCCCGGCTTCGCCCGGTAACAATTTAGTTTTAACAGCGATACTTTGAAAGACAAAAATGGACACTGTGGGTCATCCTTATAAGATAAACATATGCTATCGCGGACTTTTCTGTAGACCTTTTTGAGAGCTACAATTCTGTAGTACATTAATTTGATGTATCTCTTATAGTTTAGTCAGCGCAAGCCACGTAAGCGCCCTAAAAGCTGTTTTTTACGACTTGATTGCAAACGGTTCGACATTTCTCTACTATCCTTACATTAAATATAAATGTATTATACATCAAAACCTTCCTCAAGAAATTCTCTAAATGATGTTGAAAACCGCATCAAAATCCATTAAGTAGTTTAGACGTATTAAGCAAATANTGAAAACCGCATCAAAATCCATTAAGTAGTTTAGACGTATTAAGCAAATACACAGAAAGACGCGGATAAGCTACTTTGTTTTATACTATTTAGAGATGAATATTTTCTACTCTGGTGTTTAATTTGGGTATATATTCTTACAAATAACGTCTTGATTTTTATTATGTTTTGTTAAAATATGGCAATGTAATAATTATTATTTGGTAACTTCAGTTTTAAGTTGTTGGCAACACTGTGTAGTGTTTTGTTTTTTCTAGTTGATAAATATATAACGGTCAACATTGTTGTATCAGTTTTGCTGTTAAAGTATAATAAAACATTTCGTTTATTAAAAGGCCTTTATTCATTAAACCTCAACAGGTTATGGGCCCAGACACATAGTTCTGCATAGAATCTGTGAAGGGGTAGAAATATCGGCGAAAATATTGGTGCCGGCCCGCGATAAAAGTGAGGTTATACGTGACCGCGCCAAGAAGGAGTAATACTCGTTCATTCTCTAAATTGAGCGAGGCAG
>NQII01000527.1:611444-635942 GCA_002778355.1 Clitarchus hookeri | reverse complement strand
TTTTTTTGTATTTTATATATATTCATATGTTTATCTTTATGACAATTCCCAGCACATACGTTGTGTAAAAGTAGATGCTAAATAAATACAATACAATACACAATATACCACTGTCTATTTTATTCAGTAGTCTCTCTTTTTCTATCTCTTCTTTTAATACCACATTACGTTCAGCATTTGCCTCTATATTCGGCCGGTATGATTCTGAATCATGTTGGGTTTCTTCAGTAGGTGTCGTAGGTCTAACAACAACGGTCATAGGTGGCGATTCAGTTACAGTATACTCATTACTGTTGTCTGGATTCATAGGCTCTCCTAATACGTCTCGAATAGGAACCCGGTCTACACTGACAACTGAGGAACTAGACGAACACAATCACAGAAGCCATTGGCGTTATGTTACTGCAGCAAACTAACAATGTACTTCCCTCTGGATAGCATTTTTCAAGTAACTCATTTTACTTTCACATTAATCAACAACTTCAATAACACAACTTTACATCACATTAACTGCACTCTTTAGAAGTTACCTTCCAACCTTAGGCTGATTGGGAAAAACCAATGTAGTTTAAAATAAGCAAGCGATTGTATTCAATGTTAAGCATTAAAACAAAACCATCACAATATACAGAGAATAAAAGCTAACATAAGGACAAGATGCAACTTACCGCCTAGGGATTTATTCCCTGCATTGGTGCAGCCATCTCTGTGGTGAAGTGCATACGCAGATGGGGTCTTTAATGTTACATGAAAGAAGGCGTTGAGCCTTTATTATAAGGTAAAAAATGTGCTAAAGGTTATCTTTACGCGGGGAGTACCCAAGNATGAAAGAAGGCGTTGAGCCTTTATTATAAGGTAAAAAATGTGCTAAAGGTTATCTTTACGCGGGGAGTACCCAAGTACTATTATAAAAACATCAATATTGTAAAAAAGAAAGCCTTATGTACGAATGCCAGCGTTTTCTTCCTTCAAACAGCCAGCTTAAGGCCTTTATACTTAGTTTTACCCTACATTTTGTCCTTAAGGCTTATTTTACTAGTGATTTAAAAGGGCAAGCTTCTATCCGCGGTAGAGATGTGTATTTTCATACCAGCTGTCAGATCACGGGAAAAAAATGTAAAAAGTGGAGTTAAGGTCATTTCCCTTGTTAGGACAGTAATAGTGACGCACACTGCAAAAGATGGACCGCACGCCACGAGGCCAGCAGCACCCAGAAAAAACCCGACAAACCATATATGCTGTTACGTGAGCGAAGCCAAACACGCGCGGCAGGCGACATTAAGAGAGATCCGGAGGTGAATTTATTTGCGAGGATATTGTGACAAGTACGGCAGACTGCGAGCGTGAACACTTGGCAGGCCTTGGGCGCAGGTGAAAGCTTTGACGTCACTGCAGCTGAAATGAGCGGTGCGAGCGTGGCTCCCGTGTTTACAAGTAGCTTGTTTTGCCGCAAGCAACGCTGCGAACCAGTCACGAGAATGCTGCCATTGTTTTTTACTATCGAATATCGTTTATAGTCTATCCGCGGTTTCTTCACGTTTTTTTCAATCGAACATTTTGTAAAATCACCCCGCCTATGACGTGCTTGGTTGTTTCATAACTATGCAGTCTATTACAAGCATCTTACACTTGTGTCAACATTAAAGTACCTTGCGTTTGGTTAAACGGTACTTCTATTTATATTATGTTTACAAATTGTAATAATTCATTTATAATTAATAAAAATTAAAACAATGAAAAAGGACGTGTTTTGGTAATGCGTACTGAGAAATAGTTCTTATAAAAATTATTATTAAACTGAGTGCGCACGAATGCGGTGCGTTGTCCCTTACTTTGTTTACTTTGTTACATGAGCCGCAGGAATATCCTAGAATTAGAACTCCAGCAGGCCTTCAGAAAAGTTCGAAGTATCCGTGAATGGGCTATATTTTTCGCCCCAGCTTTATGTCGGTAGGTTATTTGGGTTCGGGAGGGCTAGCCACACATTAAACAAAACCTAAAAACGGCACACACTTCCATACCTTGATCTGGTACTCGAACCTAGGAACTCTGGCACCGGAAGCACGGAAACTAACGGGGCCGCGGTGGTGTTGTGGTCAGACTACTAGCCTCCCACCTAGGAGAACCGGGGTACATTCCCAGCGGGGTCGATGGGTTTTCTCGAGGATCTTCCGTTCCTCCCGCCCTTGCATTCCGGCGCTGCTCAATACTCATCTCACTTCACTCCCATCGGCTCTCAAGACCTCGATGTTACGAGCCGCCCAAATCTTTCCACTCAGCACACAGTTACATGCTGTTATAAGCACATAGTTCCAAGGAAGTAGGAAATAACATAGTGAGCTGTTGAACAGTTTATGAAGAATGCGCACCATCAGACATATACAGATATTTATTTCTGCCGGCTCGTGTACAACGTCCGGAATACTAGTATGTCTGGTAGGTATGGCAAAGAATAACCATGCAGCCTATTTGCTGGCACTTTGTACATAGTTTACACTACTAACTTTAAGTATGCACAACGTTTAACAGCCGTGGGTACGCTGTCATTTAGGACTGCCAATAGGGAAGAAACAACGTGACTGAAGTATCGCCAATCTGCCAATAGGGAAGAAACAACGTGACTGAAGTATCGCCAATCTGCCAATAGGGAAGAAACAACGTGACTGAAGTATCGCCAATCTGCCAATAGGGAAGAAACAACGTGACTGAAGTATCGCCAATCTGCCAATAGGGAAGAAACAACGTGACTGAAGTATCGCCAATCTGCCAATAGGGAAGAAACAACGTGACTGAAGTATCGCCAATCTGCCAATAGGGAAGAAACAACGTGACTGAAGTATCGCCAATCTGCCAATAGGGAAGAAACAACGTGACTGAAGTATCGCCAATTACCAGCGATAGAAGTCGGCGAAGCACGTGCGTGGCGGTCTGTTCTGAAGGCAGACACCTTGTAGAGCGCACAATGCAGGCATTGTTATGAAAACTAAACAGGTGCGTAGGCTCATCTCCTATCTACTCCTGTCACACGAAGCCCTCATACTATAAAGCAACTGAAAAGTTGACAACTATTTACTCTGTTTATATTACAATAGCTTTTGCCCGCGACTTTGTCCGCGTGGAATTCGTCTTTTCGTTAAATTTTTTTTAAAATAGTTTTTACTATGGCTTTAATTTTCAGAAACTGTAAAACATGTGCTTAATCATTTATTTTTATATTACTGTCACCAAGTTTCGTGTAAATAGTACCCCTTTAGGGGTTGAATTTTGAAAACTCCCTTCTTAGTGGCTGCCTACGTAACTTAATGAATGTTTCCTCCAAATTTCATGTTTCTATGTTCAATGGTTGAGGCTAGGCGTTGATATGTCAATCAGTCAGTTTTTAATAGTATTCATACTGGAGTTTATCTGTTTGCGATATGATATTCTATATCACACACATGCGCACACAACTTTCCACCTGACTGGGTAATCGCAAACAACACAGCAGGACTGTATTATGTGTGTTCAACTAATTTTCACTACGAACCAGCTTAAAGCATAATTTTCTGTTTCTGAAATTTGATATAAAACCTGAAAATCACTATTACCATCTTCACAAAAAATAATTTAATATTAAATTTTTTTTTTCTCGACAATGCTTAGTTCATTGGCTTTCACGACAGTTTAAGGGGCTGAGTAAAGGCTGTAGAACAGGGATCGGCAACGTGAGGCCCGCGGGCCGCATGCGGCCCGCCGGCCGGTTTTATGCGGCCCGCGACAAAAAGGTTTGATTTAATTAAAGAATTATTATTACAAATACTAATAAGTTGTAAAAAAAAAGTTGAGTTGTGAACTATTAATTGATAACACAAAAAGGTTTCTGGTGTATGCGAATACTACGTCAGTGTCTGTCGAGTGCATTCGGACTGTCTCGGTCATTGTCGGAGTGCGTCGCCTCCCCGAGTGATCGAGAGTGAAGGCGTTCGTTCTGACGAAAGTTTGAATTTCCCTCTCAACGGTTCGCGAGGGTAGTTCACATGTTGCCGCGCCGTGGCGTGGCAGGTCAATTTTTTACAACACTGTGGAAGGGTTCGTGTTCGTTGTGTCAGTAGTCACCATTACAAGCTGTTGTTTGTTGCAACTATGGCTAGTTCTAGTAAAAAGCGTAAAGTAGGTGACGAGTGTCGCGTTTTCCAAGAACGTTGGACGGATGCTTATTTGTTCGTTGAAGTTCGGCAGAAACCGGTGTGTTTAGTGTGCGATGAGTCAATCGGTGTAATGAAAGAGTTCAACTTGAAACGACACTATGAAACCAAACATGCTACAAAATTCAACTCTTTTCAAGGACAAGTTCGGAGTGATAAAGTTTCTAATTTAAAGCAAAATCTCAAGAACCAGCAGTTTTCATTCAAAAAGCCTACTGTTGAGACTGAAGCTTGTGTTAAGGTAAGCTTCATAGTAGCTGAAAAGATTGCAAAAAAGTCAAAACCTTTTTCAGACGGAGAATTTGTCAAAGAGTGCCTGGGGTCTGCCGCTGAAATTCTGTGTCCATCACAGAGAAATTTGTTTTCTAAAGTAAGCCTTTCTGCAACAACTATTTTGAGACGTATTGATGATATGGCAGATGATATCAATGATTCTATTAAGGATGAAGCGTCTGCATTTGTATTTTATTCAATTGCTATTGATGAGAGTACTGACATCACCGACACTGCACAACTGGCTGTTTTTGTTCGGGGAATCAATGATAATTTCAATATTACTGAAGAGTTGTTAAGCCTACATCCGATGCAAGGCACCACTAAAGGAACTGATTTGTTTCAAAGTTTAATGAATGTGCTTGATAAGTTTAACCTTAATCTAAAAAATCTGGTAGGAATTGCCACTGATGGTTGTCCATCAATGGTAGGCAAAAACAAAGGAGTAGTTACTTTGGTTCAGGAAAGAAAAGGGGACGATGTTTTGATGAACTATCACTGTATTATACACCAACAAAGCTTGTGTGCCAAGAAGGTAGGCTTCGAAAATGTGATGGACATCGTTGTTAGAACAGTAAATTTCATTAGATCTCACGGGCTCAAACATCGGCAATTTCAATCCTTTCTGGCTGAAATGGATGCAGATTACGGAGACATACCTTACTTTTGTGACGTTCGTTGGCTTTCTCGAGGAGAAATGTTAAAGAGGGTATTTGAACTGAGAGATGCTATAAAGGCCTTTATGCACGACAAAGAAAAGTCAGTCAATGAATTCAACAACCCTTCATGGGTAAGTGATTTGGCATTTTGCGCAGACATCACAATGCATTTGAATATATTAAACAAAAAATTGCAACATCCTGACAACTTCATTCACAACCTCTTTGACTGTATCAAATCATTTGAGTGCAAGCTTGATCTGTGGCAAGATCAACTCATGGACTACAATTTCACTCATTTTGAGAAATTGTCAGAATGTGATGGTTTTGACATGAGCAAGTATGTCACAGCTTTAGTGGAACTAAAAGATGAATTTAACTCCAGGTTCTTGGACTTTAGGAAAAGTGAAAAGTTAATTGACTTGTTTTCCCGGCCTTTTAGTGTAAAGGTCAGTGATGTGCCAGGAAACCTTCAAATGGAACTGACAGACTTACAGTGCAACTCAGACTTAAAGGAAAAGTTCAACTTGGGACTAACTGAATTCTATTCTAAGTATATTGACAAAGACAACTTTCCCAATATCAGGTTAAACGCCCTTAAAATGATGTCTCTCTTTGCCAGCACATATGTTTGCGAACAGTTGTTTTCAAAAATGAATTTTGTCAAGAATAAAACCAGAAGAAGATTGACTAACGTTCATCTGGAAAATTCAATCAAAGTATCAACTTCGAAAATCAGACCAGATATTGACAAGCTTGTGAAGAGGATGCAATAGCAAACTTCCCATTAAATTCTCTCGAAAACTATTATTGTATTTTTAATGCAATTTCGAACTTCATTAATACTCAAACTGTATTTCAATTTACAAAAAAACTAAATTTATAATCGTGTACCTTATAAACGAAATGTTTTGTGTGAAATAAACAAATTTAAATTCAATATGTGTTTTTCTGCTTATATCACACCTTGTTCGTATGTTTATGGGTATGATAAACCATGCGGCCCCCAAGACGCAACACAAATCTGATGTGGCCCTTTAAGGTAGAAAGGTTGCTGACCCCTGCTGTAGAACATAGGGCTAGGTCGCAGAGTAAATAGATTTAACGTCAGTCCCAAGATGACATGAAAACTGTTACTGGAACGAAAATCTGTCCCATAACGCATTGGCACAGTCAGTGAAGGCTTCAATAAAATAAGTTAAATTAAAGTCAGGGATTCTGGATTATCAGGAAATACGCTACACTCGACTTCTCACATTATACTTATATGGCTAACGACATGACTGTTTCATTCGGCCTCTTTATTTAGTACGCGCACATGGTGAGCGTATTCGTTCTAAATGTGTTTAAATTCTAGCTAGAGTGCTGCCCTAACCTTGCTAATGACTCCGGGAAATGTAAAGTTAAAACAGTTTTAACACATCAACTAAAGAATAAAACACCACAAAGCACACAAACATAGCCTAAGACACATTTAAAACGAAACGGATCAATATTAACACAATTTAAAGAGGCCGAGTAATAGTGAAAATCAATGTCTCAAACATTTTTAAAGTAAATTCATCTGCAATAAAATCAATAAAAAAAAATTTTAATTTAAAAAAAAAAAAGTATTTCAGTTTACACTATAAACGTTTTAGCTTTAGGAGAAAAACTGATTAAGTAGTGAACCTTTTCTCGGAGCATACAAAGNTAGTTTACACTATAAACGTTTTAGCTTTAGGAGAAAAACTGATTAAGTAGTGAACCTTTTCTCGGAGCATACAAAGAAACCTAAATGAGCAAAATATTTTAAGTTTTTACTAGCGACGGGCAATTTTAGCGAATTTATTTGAGAACAAGCTANAAACCTAAATGAGCAAAATATTTTAAGTTTTTACTAGCGACGGGCAATTTTAGCGAATTTATTTGAGAACAAGCTAGACTTCAACACGTGTACATTTCTGTTATGTTTACAATTGGATCGCAGTTTGTTGGACATGCTCAAGTGAACTCTGAGCCAATATCAGACCTGCAAGAAAACATGTACCGATTCTCGTGCCACTTGGTCTGACTGAGGTAAAACTGGCTACACACTCTGAGGATCGATACCTGAGGCTCGATACATCGTGTAGTCTAGCTTATAGGTAGTTCAAAACGCGACATTTTCTTGCCCCTAGTTATGACATTAGGACATTCAGAGGCGAACACTTTCTTCATTATCTACAGCGGAAACCGCCTCGAGATGTGCTCGCCGCTGGCCTGTGCACGGCAGCTCCACTTGAAAGTCGCTAGCCAATTACAGGCCGGAACTCCAGCCAATTGAAGTCGCCCCTTTATTTACGCGCAAACGAATCGACACAAGCAGTTAATTTAATTCCGCAATGATGAATAGACATCATTTGCAGTAAAGGCGCGGGAAGAATTTTTATGTCGTCATTTCTTACATTCCTTTTCTTTCCTCTCGTTGAGTTTGCAGTGGACGATGAATAAGAGACGGGTTACGCCCACGACATGATAAATGCCTCTGCGAGGATCTTCGCAGTTTGTCAGCCCCCTCCCCCCTTCACAACAAAACATGGCCTCTAGCCATCTGGCTCGCTACGACAATATTCTTCTTCCTATTCCTCTGGAATATTTTGCTGTNAACAAAACATGGCCTCTAGCCATCTGGCTCGCTACGACAATATTCTTCTTCCTATTCCTCTGGAATATTTTGCTGTATTTCCAGCGCATACCAAAATGGGCTTCAGCCCCTTATTTGGGCCGGAAACACCCCTAAAACAGGTTCGTGAATCACCAGATCCCTCTGCGCCCTATTATACCCGGGTAACGCCGTATAGTTCTGCTAGTTAACCATAAAAATCACAGCACTATTATTACTAATCAGCCTCGCCACGCGAGCAACTTCCCCCGACCCCTTTTCCAAAGGCACCGGGGGCGGGTAGGGGAGGTTTGCGTGCGTATGCCCGATTTGTGCACGTGTGAAGCTCACATGGACGGTTTACGCAATGGTTTGCCTGATTTCTCCCACCTAGGCAAACCGGGTTCGATTCCCGGCGGGGTCACCCTCGGATTATCGNAACAAAACATGGCCTCTAGCCATCTGGCTCGCTACGACAATATTCTTCTTCCTATTCCTCTGGAATATTTTGCTGTCTTTCCAGAGCATACCAAAATGGGCTTCAGCCCCTTATTTGGGCCGGAAACACCCCTAAAACCGGTTCGTGAATCTCCAGATCCCTCTGCGCCCTATTATACCCGGGTAACGCCGTATAGTTCTGCTAGTTAACCATAAAAATCACAGCACTATTATTACTAATCAGCATCGCCACGCGAGCAACTTCCCCCGACCCCTTTTCCAAAGGCACCGGGGGCGGGTAGGGGAGGTTTGCGTGCGTATGCCCGATTTGTGCACGTGTGAAGCTCACATGGACGGTTTACGCAATGGTTTGCCTGATTTCTCCCACCTAGGCAAACCGGGTTCGATTCCCGGCGGGGTCACCCTCGGATTATCGTATGTGGGAATCGTGCCGGACATGCCGCTGGTAGGCGGGTTTTCTCGGAGACTTCCCGTTTCCCCCGCCCTTGAATTCCGGCGCTGCTCCATACGTCTACTAACCTCGTTTCACCCTCATCGACTCTTCACGACCTCGATGTTAAAATAAGCTGCCTAAATATCTTCACTCACTCACTCGAATTTCCGGTCACGGAAATTATTTAGATGTAGCCATTTATCGGCGTAACTGGCGGTGAGAAAAATGAGCTGTACGGGATCACATCCTACGAAGTAAAATGTTTTGTAGGGAAGTTCCCCTGCTAAATTTTTTTGTAATCAACACAAAATAACTTTCTAATGACAGCAAAATGTTTGTGGTGACCATGAAATAATAAAGTGTTCGCAACAAAAAAGTTCAACAGTATGAATACTAACCAAATGCTTTGTGCTACCACAACATATTTTTTTGCACGTATTCAAACAGAATTGCGCCTCTGGAACGACAGTTCCCAGATTTTTTTTTGTACCGAGAGTGAGTCAAGTGCATGAGGACAGCGGACTTCAAGGCGACGAATAAACATCTAGGTTTGAGAGCCGACGGGGGTGAAGTGAGGTGAGTACGGAGCAGTACCGGAATGCAAGGGTGGGGGAACGGGAGATTCCCGAAAAAACCCGCCGACCAGCGACATCTTTCGGCATGATTCCCACATGCGAAAATCCGGGAGCTACCTCGACGGGAATCGAACTTGGTTCGGCTTAGTGGAAGGCGAGTAGTCTGACCACTACACCACCGCGGCCCCTGCAACTATGGTGGACGGCAAGGGTAGTCGAAGTATAACTTCAAAGATTCTAGGAGCGAACATGAGAACGGAGACTGTGATCAATATTTGGAACCGTGCATGGACAGAAATGGTTTGATGAAAGAGAATTCTGCTCGGTTGTTTAATTGTAGCAGTTTTTATTAAACACTAAAAAGCTTCCCGTTATCTCTTTCAATTCACGATAATCTGATAAGGAAACAAAAAACCTTAATTTTTACTTACGAATGTGTTTCCGAGACATGTGAACTGTGACTGCTGGATAGCCGATGAGTAATCACTTCCGTCATTTTTTCCTTGATGTCAAATACGGATTTTTTTCATCATTTGGCATTTATGCTAGTCAAAGAATTACTTCTACTTAAGTTGATAGAAGTCTCAGTACAAACTACTATACTGCTAGTCGAAAGTGATGGCCGAATGTTGACTGTAAAAGGGAAATCACTTGCACAACAGCAGCGATGGGTAACTGCAGCCCCTGAACCACTTCAGTCGCTGCCTTTCTCTGGAAACCCGAGGGCATCTGGCGAATCTTCGGAGAGGTTACAAATTGGCTTGAGATGCCAACTACTATATTATGACGAAATTAAAACTAGACAATACTATCAAGTTAAATACGCAAAAATAACTAAATATAAGTACTACTCCTCAAGTTTTGGGATAAAGAAGAGCGTAACGCTTGCAGAAAATATAGTGGCGAATGCCAAGGCATATTAATTTTTTATGACTAACTGATTTCGCGACATATTTTCGTGTAGTGAGACTGTAGTGTTCGAATTGCTGCCCTATCATTAAAGCATACATTAAGATGACATTACATTACATTACCAAAATTTGGCATGACCAATTTGACTCAGATACATTTTTGGTTACCGAAAGGTAAGATAAGAAGAAAAAAAACTCATTTCATTATGTGATGCCAACAGGATAGTGTGATGTTAATATATTTTTTATATAAAACGCAGTCTTCGTTTGCAGGCGAGATTACACACAATAACAACTAAATATAATTATATAAAAAAAACAAATATTGTGATGTTCTACCGAATAAAAAATAATAAAAACTGCACAGAAATTCTCCGAACGCTGACACATAAAATTCCGAGGTATATTTACTTAATTAATACATTCGTCCTACATATTATACCTACAAAGTTACCTGAAATTGCACGTGTACATGTTTCGACACAAATATAAGGCATAAAATGAAACAAGCCATATTCTGCAGCTTTGAAATGTCAAATATTCAAGAATACTTGTCCATTCTAACATGGAAGAAGTTATAACTAATACGAACAATTTACCCCCCCCCCTCTTTTTTTAACTCCTTTTTGAAACTTACAACGTTTACATTTCACTGAATGCAAAACTACGCCTATTTTATGGTACTGCACCGTATATATCCGGGTTCTTGACTGAGTTCTGTACAGTGCAGCAGTTCTTTCTATCCTATTTGCACAGTAATACGTCGAAATAAGTGTCTCATGTTTTCTACATACAAATGATGCAGGAAATTCAAATAAATTAATAAAGGGAGTACGTATTATTGCAACTGAGTTCCAGTTTAATTTGTATTTCTGAATGTTTCGAAAATATCCGTAATCATCTTAGTCTTTGCTATGAAATACAAATTTACAAAATGTTCAATACAAAGTGAACATTACAGCTGTTTGAATTTAAGCACGCCGTCTTTTTTTCGTAACGATTGTTAGCATATTTCATGGACTTGTACTGCACTGCAGGGTGGAGTACCGCGCTATGAAATGTGGCGTGGATTTCTGGAGGCTCTGGACGCCCGGAGCCTTCAGTTGGCGTATCGCGGGGTCGCGTCTGCTCGGCCGAGAAGTCGACAGCATGATGGGGAGGGCCAGGGGATCCTTGCATTAATCTGGTCGTTGGATACTTGNTTACACGTAAAGTGACTCATTATTTTTTAAAAGATTTTCCAGTCCGCATTCCTTCTGCTGTGCTTCCCCATTTTTTGCTTCCCTCTCTCTCTCTCTCTCTCGTTGTCTCTCTGTCTCTGTCTCTCTCTCTCTCTCTCCCCGCAAAGAAAAGGAAATTGAACTGCACGTTATAACTTTTAATACCACTTAACAAAAAAAGTACTTGACACCTGTTCATAAAATGAACAACTCTGGATCTCAAGCTAAGATAAACTCACACATATAAGAAATTATACGAATATCTCGTTCTGGTACTGAAGAGAGCCTCCAAAACTGGATTTTCAGCACTGTAATGTTACCTAATTTGCAGCCGCTGTTGTCAGAGTTCATTAACTACCTGTGATGGTCACTGGAATACAAACTTGAAATGCTTTGTGTGAACAGTACGGCTTCTCCCGTACGGTTTGCTTTTTCTTATTACTTTTTACGGCTTACGTTTTTTTCTTCTTTCTTTCGTAAAACGATTTCTTAGCCTTTTTTTTACGTCCATACAATTAAAGGCCAAAATTTTAAAACTCCCAAGATACTGTAGTTATATTTACTCCACCACGATTGCATTCATTAATTTTAGTTGTGTTAACCAATTTTTGTAATTTGAAGCGATTCATACCTAAGATATTACATCTTTTTTACTCATAGCTGTTTAAAATGGTCAATACTTAAATATTTTCGATGTAGTAGGTTGGTATGTTTGAAGTGAACACGCGTGTTTGCCATTATTTTATCGCGTGTAGATAAGTAACTCGATTAATGTTGGAATGCAGTTTAAAATGAAAGAACAAGTCAAAAACTGCTTTCAAAGAAAACAAGTGCAATTACAGTATAGTCAGAAGAATAATGGGAAAATACTTTAAAGTGACTGGCTGCAGTTCGTTATTATGCTACAACTGTAGTAGTTTTTGTAATAGCAGACACAATAAAGTATACATCACCTGTTGTACTATAACATAACCAGATAAAGTTTACGATATGTCGTACAAAAGTTTTCCTTTTTTCCTGACAACCTGGCAACCCCAGTGAAGACTAATACTAGGATCCACGAAAGTTGCTTGGGCAAATACCTAAACATAGTGCCTAATTAAATTTGACAAGAGAGTTTTTTTTTTTAATCATTTAATGGCAAGTTTAAGTTCTTTGCAATGTAAGAGTAAATAAAAACGAATCCAAAAAAACAATAAAACAGCTAATTCAGTGCTAATATATCGCAACGAAATACGACAAGTATAACAATACTAAACAGAACGAAACAATTTAATTAACGGGTAAAATAATACTGGAATGAATAACGAATCTGTTCGTATGGAATTTGCCCCTTACGTNTAAAATAATACTGGAATGAATAACGAATCTGTTCGTATGGAATTTGCCCCTTACGTTACTGTACACTATCAACTCGAGCGTATTGCGTGTTGCCTACATGCCAGACTTTTAACTTCTTTACAAAACAAAAAATGGATACATTTCTCGAAAATAAAACAAAAGCCGTGNGTTACTGTACACTATCAACTCGAGCGTATTGCGTGTTGCCTACATGCCAGACTTTTAACTTCTTTACAAAACAAAAATAGATACATTTCTCGAAAATAAAACAAAAGTCGTATTTATGGCACCTTCACAAGGACACATTTTTCGTTAACTCTGACATGCCGATAAATAAACAATTATTAAAAGCCCAATTCTGCACCCACCTCACGAAGTTTAACACCAAGTAAGAGAGTCAAAAACAATTATGTCCATGGAATAATTTGATGACAGGATTTGCAGGTTTGCGATAATCAGGGAGTGGGTAGGGTCTTTATATGCTTAACTAACCTAAAATTACACGTAAAACAGCATACGTATGCAAACTTTCCTAGGATACTAACTATAACTTCGCAGTACGAATGTTACGCCTTAGCGGCATAGCCAACCGTTGATGAAGGGGAGGAGGGGTGCGCGTGTGTGTGTGTGTGTCTTTTAACATATTTTTTCCTTTGCGAAGAAAACACGTGCATCAATGTGTGCAATTACACACAGTCGTGCACATACTAATGCGGAAAACTATAATACTATAAAAATAACAGTGACATTTGTTCAGTAACCTACACTATTGTAGCGTCAGCCAACGCCAGCGTTCGCGCGTCCATCCTCACTTGTGCGCCAAATAAAAATAGCACAATAACAGTAGTAAAATATTAAATACGCTGTACTTACTATCTAAACGTGTGTCATTGCACATGCAGCGACAACGAAAGACAAAGGCATGAGCTAGATGAGAGAGGGAAAAGGTCGCTTATCGCGCGCTGGGTGGTGCGGTATGACGTCAGCCGCCAACAGCTGTGACGGCAGAGTGAAGAATTCCAACAAGGTTTCAACTATCGGCCGCTGCACGACACTTGGGCGCTACGTTCACTACCTCGGAGCTAATAACACGTGCAACTCGAGCTAAAGTAAGTAATGGAGCAGAAGAGAGCGGGTTGAAAGTACGCGTACAGGGCCGCACGACAGACTTGCTGTGCGCGGCACACGTACTGGCAACTCGGCTCCCTACGTGCCTACCATAGACGCAAGATGAGGTAGACCGCTAATTCGTCTTCTGCGCACGCACCCAACATTGACCAACCCCAAGGCAACACAACTGTCAAAGTCACATGGTCAACAATGATGAAAGTGCTCATTTATATCTTAATTTTTAAATGACAAGCACTATAATGTGAATAAAATACTTTTACCAATTTGAATTTAATCAAACTGCATTACAAATTGGTTGGAGGAAGTATACAACCATCTAAAAGCATATGTTTACAAATCAGTTTCCTAACCTAAATTCCAAAGCATGCCGTATTCGATAGACGTGCACGCAGAAAAGCAGTTCAATGTTGGGACACGGGAGATCGGTTGTGCGCAGCCAACGAGATAAGCCTACATCTTTAGTTTACGATACCTGCGCTTGGTACGCCGGCACGGCCCGGCTGGCGGCGGCAGCTGATATTAGTGACGGCCCGACTGTGTACAAACTGTTACAAATACATTCGGCGCGCGTCGACCAACGCGAAACTGATTATACGGAGACTAATGTTTTTAACACTGCGGCAGGCTGCGCGCGCAGCTACCTCACCCCTCCAGCAGTCTTTTACATTGGTTCAAGAACAGCCAGCACAACAGCCCATCATGCGATAAAACAGCGACGTTTTCCAAGAGACTCTCGCTTAAAGACACTCACTTATAATAAAAAAGTAAATAAATAAACAAATTTGAGTATATCCAAAGTGATGCATTCCGAACTCTGTCAGAGGAATTGTTGCCACTTGAAAGGAGGGAGGCATTTATACTTAAGTGGTAACTATAAATTCAGTCCACGTGGTCTTGCTTGTTCAATTAACAAAGCTCCGTCCAATGTCGTGCCTCAGGCATACGCTCTCTACCCTACTATTTTCCTTTTCGTACATAACGTGCGTTCTGGTGCTATCAAGGATGGTGGGATACCTTTCACCTCATTTTATATTTACGTCAATCACTGGTAAAATTGTACACAATTTATATAAACATTTTATACGATAAAACATTTCAGGTGATCTCCTGCAATGCAATAATCGTACGGCTTGACATGCTAGGTATACGGTAACAAGCCTCCTCAGACTAATTTACAGAACTAAGCCACATGTACAGTAGCTGTGAGGTAGGCTCTGGCTATGACCACAAGGTTTCTTTTCCGGACATGAATATGTACACTGAAGAGCCAAAAAAGACTGGTACACCTGCCTAATATCGTGTAACCCCCCCCCCCCCTCCCCGAGCACGCAGAAGTGCCGCAAGACGACGTGGCATGGACTCGACTAATGTCTGAAGGTATGCAGGAGGCAATTCACACCATGAATCCTGCAGGGCAGTCCACAAATCCAATCTGCGCCAATTTGAGAAAGGGTTGCACGTCTGTCACGTTTAATGATTCTCGTCAGTCGTCGTTTGTCCCGTTCTTTCACGATATTTTTCCGGCCGCAGCGATGTCGAAGGTGTGATGTTTTACCGGATTCCCGATATTCACGGTACACTCGTGAAATGGTCGTACGCGAACATTCAAATGCTATCGCTACCTCGGAGATGCTAAGTCCCATCTCTCGTGCGCCGACTATAACACCACGTTCAAACTCACTTATCTTGATAACCTGCAATTGTAGCAGCAGTAACCGATCTAGCCGCCGACCGCATCGCGTTATTCTGATTGGTTCCATACCTCTGTTATTTGCATACGCACACGCACGCCTATACCAGTTTTTTTTTATGGCTCTTCAGTGTATGTGCGGTTTTGAAGTAAGTTTAGGTGAGGTAGACTTGTAAGCCATCCCTGCCTCTCCTCCTGCGTGCAATGCAAAAGCACAGACAGGAGAAAAGAATAGTATTCAAAAATACTTGTAAATACACCCGATTAGCCTAACCATACTGATATCGACGCTCTTTTTACCTTAATGAAGAATGGAAATTATGCACGAAAAAAAAAACCGGTCTATTTTATTGGAGATTAGACGTAATATTTATATAGTAACATGCAGGTATCTAGTTTCGGGAGGGTAAAGCCTTGCACTTCCAAGAGCTACTTATCGAAATGGCCGGGTCAGTTACAACGGCGAGAAGGCCCACGCCATGGGAATTTCTTTTTAAAATTTTGTTAGTTGAGCCGCTTCCCCGCTTTCATGTTGGAAGGCTAAACGAAGTACGGCAAGGTTAGCGGACTAGATTTTACGTCTCGTATAGTTTATGCACAAACGCTGAAAGTCGACGGTACTACCGATTACGTTGAGCTACGAACCACTTGATTACCGACTCTGTAATGAGTTTTTTTTTTCGAGTCGTGCCTGATATTTATATACCTTCGCCGATCCAGCCTCCTTCTTAGATGGGCTAGACGCCTTGGCATGCACATCGATCAAATAAATAAGTCTAAATGAAGATATGAAGCAGCACTCCTAAGGAAAAGAACGTGTTATTGATGGTTGGTACTGGAATATATAATACACCGAAGAGCCAAAAAAACTGGTACACGTGCCTAATGTCGTGTAGGGTACCCGAGCACGCAGAAGTGCCGCAAGACGACGTGGCATGGACTCGACTAATGTCGGAAGGTATTCAGGAGGCATTTCACACCATGAATCCTGCAGGGCAGTCCACAAATCCAATCTGCGCCAATTTGAGAAAGGGTTGCACGTCTGTCACGTTTAATGATTCTCGTCAGTCGTCGTTTGTCCCGTTCTTTCACGATATTTTTCCGGCCGCAGCGATGTCGAAGGTGTGATGTTTTACCGGATTCCCGATATTCACGGTACACTCGTGAAATGGTCGTACGCGAACATTCAAATGCTATCGCTACCTCGGAGATGCTAAGTCCCATCTCTCGTGCGCCGACTATAACACCACGTTCAAACTCACTTATCTTGATAACCTGCAATTGTAGCAGCAGTAACCGATCTAGCCGCCGACCGCATCGCGTTATTCTGATTGGTTCCATACCTCTGTTATTTGCATACGCACACGCACGCCTATGCCTATACCAGTTTTTTTTTTATGGCTCTTCAGTGTATGTGCGGTTTTGAAGTAAGTTTAGGTGAGGTAGGCTTGTAAGCCATCCCTGCCTCTCCTCCTGCGTGCAATGCAAAAGCACAGACAGGAGTAAAGAATAGTATTCAAAAATACTTGTAAATACACCCGATTAGCCTAACCATACTGATATCGACGCTCTTTTCATCTTAATGAAGAATGGAAATTATGCACGAAAAAAAAAACCGGTCTATTTTATTGGAGATTAGACGTAATATTTATATAGTAACATGCAGGTATCTAGTTTCGGGAGGGTAAAGCCTTGCACTTCCAAGAGCTACTTATCGAAATGGCCGGGTCAGTTACAACGGCGAGAAGGCCCACGCCATGGGAATTTCTTTTTAAAATTTTGTTAGTTGAGCCGCTTCCCCGCTTTCATGTTGGAAGGCTAAACGAAGTACGGCAAGGTTAGCGGACTAGATTTTACGTCTCGTATAGTTTATGCACAAACGCTGAAAGTCGACGGTACTACCGATTACGTTGAGCTACGAACCACTTGATTACCGACTCTGTAATGAGTTTTTTTTTTCGAGTCGTGCCTGATATTTATATACCTTCGCCGATCCAGCCTCCTTCTTAGATGGGCTAGACGCCTTGGCATGCACATCAATCAAATAAATAAGTCTAAATGAAGATATGAAGCAGCACTCCCAAGGAAAAGAACGTGTTATTGATGGTTGGTACTGGAATATATAATACACCGAAGAGCCAAAAAAACTGGTACACGTGCCTAATATCGTGTAGGGTACCCGAGCACGCAGAAGTGCCGCAAGACGACGTGGCATGGACTCGACTAATGTCTGAAGGTATTCAGGAGGCATTTCACACCATGAATCCTGCAGGGCAGTCCACAAATCCAATCTGCGCCAATTTGAGAAAGGGTTGCATGTCTGTCACGTTTAATGATTCTCGTCAGTCGTCGTTTGTCCCGTTCTTTCACGATATATTTCCGGCCGCAGCGATGTCGAAGATGTGATGTTTTACCGGATTCCCGATATTCATGGTACAATCGTGAAATGGTCGTACGCGAACATCCAAATGTTATCGCTACTTCGGAGATGCTATGTACCATTTCTCGTGCGCCGACTATAACACCACGTTCAAACTCACTTAAATCTTGATAATCTGCTACTTTAGCAGCAGTAACAGATCTAGCTGCCAACCGCATCGCGTTACTCTGATTGGTTCCATACCTCTGTTATTTGCATACGTACGCCTGGACCTTTTTTTTTGCTCTTCAGTGTATATTGCATTAAATTTCGTACTAAACTGTCGACCACACTGCTAATACACTAAAAAATCCTTAACATCAGAGTACTTACACATGACATGAGGCATTAAGATTAACAGGACCGCAACATTAACCAAATTTCGTACATACAGAAAAATCGCATCGCCTTAAAGGATTTCCTAACAAAATATCGTATGTAAAATCAGGGTTTGCGTGTGTACGCGTAGACTATATAACAGCAAATAAATGTTCTGGGAATACTACGTATTATCGCCACTCTTTACTGTTATCTATTAATGTTTTTCAAAAATAAAACAAATTGCGAAAATGATTGAAAATAGCATTTTATGACTTCCCTGCGCAGATTCCTTAAAATGGAGGAGGAAAATACAAAGTGGCATCTGTAGCTTAATCCACTGAAGCTGTGTCCGAGTTCACTGCAACATACCCTCGTCTACTTGTTCTTGATCCCTTCAGTACCCACACTTCCTCACATTCCCTTGATCCCTTTGTGACGATGTGGATAAAATTTCAAAGGTGCGTCGGTGGCCTTACTGTGAATTCA
This sequence comes from Clitarchus hookeri, assembly GCA_002778355.1. Taxonomy (NCBI): domain Eukaryota; kingdom Metazoa; phylum Arthropoda; class Insecta; order Phasmatodea; family Phasmatidae; genus Clitarchus; species Clitarchus hookeri. The sequence continues at coordinate 617,217 of NQII01000527.1, read as the reverse complement.
GACAGCGATAAGGTGACGTCACAGCCTCCTTGCACTTTTATAGGGCACAAAGACAGGTAAAGGCCCTTGGCGGGTGAACTCTGACACAGATTGCGAGAAATTCAACTTCACGGGAATGAATATCGTAGTCTTGGGTGGATCCGCTGCAATGCCTCCTTACTACCAGACGTGACTTTGAGGGCTTTCCAATTTTTATTAGGAATTCTCCTTACGCTAAAGTCCACATACAATGCACTAACACATGTGGATAGGTATAAAATAAATCAGATGGATTGTGAAAGAGCTCGTGGACCACCTCACTTGAACGCTCACTCATGAACGTTTCAGAATTGCACAGCCGGAGTTGTTTGAGACAGGAGTCGACTGCAGCGCTTTCAATGCGGTGTATAGTAAAGTTCAAATGAGAAAATATTCTTGGCGCAACTTTGATGGATGGAAGGTAGGGGAGGCAGTGTCGGGGAGGGCCCTCCCGATAGCTCGCCACTGGAGGGAGGGAAATTACGAGTCACTGCTGGTGGTATATATATCGCAGGGAGATGATAAAACCGGAGATTTTATCAAGTGCCTAATGTAGATGATCAATTCACGGAATATGTTAAAATGACAACTCTGTGAGGTGATTTCCCTAAAGAAAGTAAGTGATTTGATCAAGTCCCTTAACTGTTTCAGTGAAAGATGAAATAAAGAAGTCAGGACTCGCCCAAAGCGTAGCCATAAATTACGCACCGTGGCCGAGCCCCAGCGCCNATGCACTAACACATGTGGATAGGTATAAAATAAATCAGATGGATTGTGAAAGAGCTCGTGGACCACCTCACTTGAAAGCTCACTCATGAACGTTTCAGAATTGCACAGCCGGAGTTGTTTGAGACAGGAGTCGACTGCAGCGCTTTCAATGCGGTGTATAGTAAAGTTCAAATGAGAAAATATTCTTGGCGCAACTTTGATGGATGGAAGGTAGAGGAGGCAGTGTCGGGGAGGGCCCTCCCGATAGCTCGCCACTGGAGGGAGGGAAATTACGAGTCACTGCTGGTGGTATATATATCGCAGGGAGATGATAAAACCGGAGATTTTATCAAGTGCCTAATGTAGATGATCAATTCACGGAAGATGTTAAAATGACAACTCTGTGGGGTGATTTCCCTAAAGAAAGTAAGTGATTTGATCAAGTCCCTTAACTGTTTCAGTGAAAGATGAAATAAAGAAGTCAGGACTCGCCCAAAGCGTAGCCATAAATTACGCACCGTGGCCGAGCCCCAGCGCCAGCAGGAAGGTTCACTACTGGTGTTATGGTCATTTCAAGGCTCGCCGGCAATTTTTTATGGGTAATGACGCTACCAGCTTCAAGTATAACATCTTTTCACTAAAACAGTTAAGGGACTTGATCAAATCACTTGCTTTCTTTAGAGAAATCACCCCACAGAGTTGTCATTTCAACATCTTCCGTGAATTGATCATCTACCTTAGGGATTTGATCAAATCTCCAGTTTTATCATGTCCCTGCGACATATACACCAAACTGATAACATCGCTCTCCGCTACCGCGCTGCACGATTTACGTTTTTTCGACAGGTAATATGCACGCGCGGAACAGCTCTCGCTCAGGCGTACTCGGCCGCTCTCACTACAGAACTGAACAACCCCACCCCTTCGTGCAGCGGCAATGGACTATCCCGACTCGCCCGATGCGTTTTGGACTTCTGCGCATTATTTTCTCATTTGGATTTCACTATATTTCCTTGCGGCCCGTATCGCAGCTACGTGCTTCCTGCTATTTACGCCAGTGCCGCAGAATACGAAACTGTACACAAGCGAAATCGCGTGGAGTTTCCTTTGATGTTGTCGAACTCTATCGTTCATTGGCCGCGCCAAGCTGTGGAAACGAGCATTGGAACTTATTAGTTACTGCACGTTGTAGAATATTCCCAATCGGCCAGATTGCCGCACAGCAAGTTACGTCGCCATAGGAGCTGATTGGTGAACGACGCTCCGCCATATTGCTGGCCGGTGAGGCCATTTTGTTGGCGTGTGCAGCTAGAGTTTGCAATACACGCCGCCATTTCACTTCTGTATTCTTAAATACTCTGTGTCCATCGTCTTCGAGCGCAGGTGGTGTGTTCTTAGGGCACGCTTCTTCCAGCCCACAGCCAGCATCCGCGTAGGAGCCACTCACAACTCCCACCCGTCCTTCCGTCGACCACATCGGACCGGCCTCTAGTGACAGTGTTCTGCAATGCCGGTCGCACCCAGCCACTACTATCTGTGTCATGTTCACTCGAGTCTCTACTTCACTTCTTATACACAAACCTTTAGTTTTTGTCTCATCATTTCAATTTCAGAGAAATTATTGAGCATTTCTGACTATACAAAATTTACATATTACGAGTCGTTCAATATTTGTGTACTTAATTTTGACTACGCGTTATTTTGGTAGCTGTAAAAAGACAGGAAAGTGACGACACTTGAAAGTTTATATTACGCTATACATGAAAACATTTTACGTTGATAAATCGGATTTAACGCCTGGACCGCAGAGTAAGGCAAACAACTCACATTCTCTTGTAACATTTTTTTTTTGTTTTTAATATTACTTCACGAAATCTTATCAGCAGGAAACGAAAGAATCCGTGGGTGAAGCCGAGACTTAACGAGCGCTATCTTTACCACGAAAAGTTGTGCATATCTACAGAAATACATCCTTTACTGCAAAACAACTCAACACACTGCTATGAGCTATATCCCAATGGTTAATATGGATATAATATTTTAATATTTGGGCAGCATCATTATATCGTATTCAGTATTCAAACAGTAATGCAATAACTAAATATGACAAAGTGATTTATAAAAATGCAAGCTAACCATAAGTGCAATAGAGCCGCGTAAGTCAAAGAAAGAAATGGTACAGAAAGAGGTTAAGTTTTTAATAAAACAGGAAAGGGAGTATCACTATTCTAACTGATTGAATTACGAAACGAGTCGTGGCTGCAAGAACTAAATCCTTAAATTTCATAACGAAAAAAAAATTAAGGAAATATTGCGACGGAAGAAGGAAATAACCTATCAGCATGTGGCAAGTTGAGAAAACCACCAAACAAGAAGATTGCGTTGGGCTCATTTCACTGCGTTGTACTTATAGGACGTGGTGGAAATGAAGAAGGTTCTACTCGTTGAGCACAATTTATTTTCAAGTATAAAAACAAAATTTGGCAACTAAGATAACTAAATTAAAGGTGGAAAATTTGCGAAGTGACGTGCAAGGCATTTCATCCAAAATCTAGCGGTGAAATTTATAACTGTCCTTAACAATGTACACAACTACTATATTAATGAAAATGAACCACCCAAATAATCTTCGACAATGCAAACTATCAGGACTAGCTAAAAGACCCCCCAAATACTGAATTTTCTGAAAACGAGAGAAAACCTGAGTTGCAAAGCGAGCGAAGCAGCATCGCGTTCTTATGTCCTATAGCATCACTGACAACTTTCACGGACATGGCCACACATTTGACACCTGATTAATCACTGTAATCTCGATCACATAAAATTCATTTGAAATTTGCCAAGCTAACGATTCTATAGTAATCAAATAACGTAATTCGGTTTCAAATTGATATTCCGGCGCAAACAAGTTCTGAAAAACCAAAAAAACCAAGCATTACCGACGACGGCTGCCAACAAGCAGTGCAAAAAAGTTACAGCAGCAAAACACGTAGGAAACCAGAAACATTACTTTATGGACACGGATTTGTATACTAGTATTTTTTGTGTGTGTTTGCGTGCGTGTTTTGTGCTTATGACCATATGTGTACGGCAGCGGAACTTAGAGTGCTCCGAGGTGAACACAAAATGCTCTCAGAGACTAAAGTTTTTATACTGGAATTCCATTGTTCGCTGTATGCCACTTCTAGGATATTTTCTATTTTTAAATTTCCCCACAATAAATTGTTGAAGTCATTTGCTATAAATGTTTTCTGCCATGGATTTGTGACATAATGGAGTTTGAATTTTGTAAATCGGTCCATTACTTCAATAGTTCGGGATTTTTGAAGTTACGAGATGGGTGACATNAATGGAGTTTGAATTTTGTAAATCGGTCCATTACTTCAATAGTTCGGGATTTTTGAAGTTACGAGATGGGTGACATGACCCAGAAGTTAAAAGGACGCTGGTCTTCAGCTTCGCCGAAGACGAAATCACGGTATTATAATTTTTTCTGCAATTAAAATATTTTCAGAAAAATAAATTGCGATACCTTTTTGTTTTAAGCGGTAGATTTTGTTCGGGATGGTCGCCAAAAGTCAAGGTCGCATGACTACACCAAGAATATGACCAAGGTCAAGTTTCTTATCATGGTTACTGCTATTTGAGTGGGACAAATGGATTTTCTCAGAGTGTTCCCATGATTGTTTTATAAACCAAATATAGCTTTTTTCCCTTCATCCCTAGCGTAGATGCCGAAATAAATGGCTGTTCAAGGTCAAGGTCGCATGACATCATGGTTCCTGCTATTGCGAGCGGGGCAAATGGATTTTTCTCTGAGTGTTCGCATGTTTTTTATTCATACTTAAAAAAATGTTCGTTTGTATAATATTTAAAACGAAATAACTTTTGACCTTGCCTTGTTTAACTGATGCGTGACTCGGACGGTCTGCCGCCCTGGAACCTGACTCGACTCACGACTTGTGTATGTACCATCCCTTAGACTAGTTGAGACCTACACAGTGCGTACACCATCGGTCGACCAACAAGCACTTTTAATANTATGTACCATCCCTTAGACTAGTTGAGACCTACACAGTGCGTACACCATCGGTCGACCAACAAGCACTTTTAATAAGCAGAACTTTCGCTGACTTATGAACCGAGTAAAAATAAGTAAATTTATAAATGCCAATATTCTTGTTACATCTGGTTGGGAAAAGAAGGGGCAACGGGCTATCAACACCACGCTCTNAATGGAGTTTGAATTTTGTAAATCGGTCCATTACTTCAATAGTTCGGGATTTTTGAAGTTACGAGATGGGTGACATAACCCAGAAGTTAAAAGGACGCTGGTCTTCAGCTTCGTCGAAGACGAAATCACGGTATTATAATTTTTTCTGCAATTAAAAAATTTTCAGAAAAAAAAATTGCGATACTTTTTTGTTTTAAGCGGTAGATTTTGTTCGGGATGGTCGCCAAAAGTCAAGGTCGCATGACTACACCAAGAATATGACCAAGGTCAAGTTTCTTATCATGGTTCATGCTATCTGAGTGGGACTAATGGATTTTCTCAGAGTGTTCCCATGATTGTTTTATAAACCAAATATAGCTTTTTTCCCTTCATCCCTAGCGTAGATGCCGAAATAAATGGCTGTTCAAGGTCAAGGTCGCATGACATCATGGTTCCTGCTATTGCGAGCGGGGCAAATGGATTTTCTCAGAGTGTTCGCATGTTTTTTATTCATACTTAAAAATATGTTCGTTTGTATAATATTTAAAACGAAATAACTTTTTACCTTGCCTTGTTTAACTGATGCGTGACTCGGACGGTCTGCCGCCCTGGAACCTGACTCGACTCACGACTAGTGTATGTACCATCCCTTAGACTAGTTGAGACCTACACAGTGCGTACACCATCGGTCGACCAACAAGCACTTTTAATAAGCAGAACTTTCGCTGACTTATGAACCGAGTAAAAATAAGTCAATTTATAAATGCCAATATTCTTGTTACATCTGGTTGGGAAAAGAAGGGGCAACGGGCTATCAACACCACGCTCTCACGC
>NQII01000527.1:588005-604079 GCA_002778355.1 Clitarchus hookeri | reverse complement strand
ACAAGGCCCGGCTTCACTGTTTGCACTGTTTGATTATAGAAAATTTACAATTTACTAGTTGTTTGATAGTTTCACTGTATGTTATTTCCTGCTTGCAAAAAAAGCAGGAACTTATTAATAAAATGTAAATAGATTCTAGACTTTTTACAACTAGCAGATAACACACGGTTTAAATCACGCATAAAAATATTAAACAACTCGTAAAACGTAAATTTTCTATAAACGTACATTGTCAGTAATTACTGTGAATCGAAAATTCTGACGCGAAAACGGAATTTCTGCACAAGGGATGGAGTCGAGCCTTAAGCTCACTTCTCGATAAAAAAAATGTGTGTTCAACAAACGCAGACGTATCACAATAAAAGTACGTATTCTTTATGACATGATTTATGGTCATCGTGGACGTAATCGTCCATTAACCATGTCATAAAGAATACCTACTTTGATTTTGACAAGGACTCGTTTGTTATGCTCACGTTTTGTCATGGGGGCCGCGGTGATGTAGTGGTTCGACTACTCGCCCCCCACCAAGGTTAACCGGGTTCAATCCCCAGCCGGGTCATTCCTGGATTTTCACATGTGAGAATCGTGCTGGACTATGCCGCTGGTCGGCGGGTTTTTTTTGGGGATTTCCCGTTTCCCCCGCCCCTGCATTAGAGCGCTGCTCCATTCTCACCCCATTGCACCCTAATCGGATCTCAAGACCTCGTNCGTTTCCCCCGCCCCTGCATTAGAGCGCTGCTCCATTCTCACCCCATTGCACCCTAATCGGATCTCAAGACCTCGTTGCTAAGAGCCACCCAAATCTCTCAAATCAACTCGGAACGTTTTTTTTATCGTGAACCCCAAACTTTATAAGTACGCTCTTAACGCTAAAACTCGTCACTTTTCAATACAACGTTTTAAAAAATTCACTGTGCATAACTACACTGACACCCAAGCTCCCAGTAAGTTGACAGCGAATTATTAAATATATTTCCAAGATCTGACGTTTTCAGAGTGTAGTATGTAAGTTTATGGGTACTACAGTCGTGAGAGTTTATACACACAGGAGCAAGAAAATGAACACTACTGATGCATTTCGCACTGTCAAAGTAATACGACTTCAACTCAGAAAATTGTGAAATTGAGTTGAGGCCATTATTGGAAAAAGCGTGTCTCAGTCTTCCAAATGCAATAACGCCATAACTCTACTGTCAATAACGAAAGCAAAGTAACGATGTTTTGATAGAATCAAGTCCCAAATTGGCCCTAGTGGGAATGATATGGCCGTTTATTCTAAAGCAGCCTTCATAATGTTTAAGCTTACCCAGTGAAAACGTTCTGTGTTGGATTATGGCTAGAGATGATGTTTTATTGCGGGAAAAGTTGACTGTTTGCTAAGATTCAACGTACTGACATATGTCTGACAGTTTTCTTTCCTTATTGACTGTCATGCATGTATGAAGCTACGACCCCATTTCACAAATTTTCGCGATTTTCTATCATCTCTAATTATGGCTTTGTACTCACCATTAAAAGTATTCAAATGTATTAAAAACGATGTTTAAACTTTAAAATTGCTTTCCTGAACAATTACCAGCTTTGACTTGAGGCCGTATTACTTTGACAGTGCAAGGTTTCAACTTGGATGACGTACGAATTAAGTGAGACGGTCTATGGCAATGTTAATCTTTCATACCGCGATAGAATACAAAATGACAGGGAAAGTAGATACTAAGCAGGACTTTCGAAAATGCTCAGTTAAATGCAAACAACCTTTATACGCCGTTCACGGCAAAACTGAGCAACTTCAAGGCTCCCGCCTACCTGGGATTTTTTTTTTCAGCGTTTGAGGCCGAGAGGTGCAGGGGCGATAAGGGCGACACTGCCACGCGCGTCAAGTGCGCCATCGCCACTAAGCGCAAGGCTCTGAACTGACGAGCAGTGTTCCAGTCGCACTGCGTGTACTTATGCGACTTTAGGCGGTGACCCTATTATTTTATTGATGGAAAGTCAGCAGGAAGGTTCAATGCAGGGCCCTTGAGTAGTTTTGTATGTCTCAAACACATGTATTTTGAGAAACAACGCTTTGAAAAGGCCTTTATTGGCAATTTTGGAGTACTCTGAAATGGTGTTTCTAATGTGCGTGACGTCTTGAAAGCACTAAACAGTCCTCGTCTAAAGTGTGTGTTCTTTTCATAGATCAGCGTATTGGACAAACGGTTAATGGTTTCGCAGAAGAATGTGAATTACTAGCACTCTGTAACGCAGTTCAAGCGCCAGGTAGGCGGGAGAACTAACATCTTCCCGGAAGCACATAGTGTATTCTTCGACCAGTGTAAAACCGGCGTTTATTCTACTCAGGTTAGGAAACTCAACACTAATTAATTTTTCAACTAAAAATTTTCGCCGCCAGGTAGCACTGATGTTGTATGTTACCTGGTTTTCTTCATTTCGCATGTAAACAAATAGAATGACTGCAATTTACATAAAACAAATATAATTTTTTTTTCTAAACTTCCTGTTTATATTGTGTTAGAAGTTACGTATATAATCAACTTTGTTATTACACTAGATTGGGAACTTAATTAAGTATGTCCACAAGTTTAATATTCTGTCCTTAAATGAATGTAAGAAAGCGTTATATTACCCATATATTTTAATTAAATGTGACACGAGAATAAAAAAATTATTTTGATGACAAGTATGTTTTTTTCGCTCTTAAATTCGTAACTTTTCCCACGAAAAGAAGCGTGCTTACGGAAGCTCAATGCGAAACACAGCTTTAATTGTACTGTTACCAATCGTAACTAGTATTAGAAGGCGTAAATAATAGNGAAAAAAAAAAAAAAAAAATTACACACACAAATATAGAATTTCTCCTGTTTGGAACGCCAGCGCACCTTGTGACGAAAATTTTCCCTGTGCCAAACTCTACCATGAGAAATTCAGTTTGTTCCCAACCTTAGTAGAATGAACCTTAGTAAATCTAACGCTGCTACGATTATTATCACTTTACGTGTCAACCAAGAGAAACTGCAATATAAGGAAAGTAAATATCTTACACACATTTTAACGCTTACAAACCTGTATATAAAAAAAAACAGAAAGCAAAATAAATTGTTTCAGTTTTCACTAAACGTTCACCTAACACTTAATTCAACGTTAAGACATGGAACTAAATAATTCCCTTTCATCATTACAAACTTTAATGGACACATGACATTCAATGTACATGCTAAAATACGTGCAGGTCNCACGCGCGTCAAGTGCGCCATCGCCACTAAGCGCAAGGCTCTGAACTGACGAGCAGTGTTCCAGTCGCACTGCGTGTACTTATGCGACTTTAGGCGGTGACCCTATTATTTTATTGATGGAAAGTCAGCAGGAAGGTTCAATGCAGGGCCCTTGAGTAGTTTTGTATGTCTCAAACGCATGTATTTTGAGAAACAACGCTTTGAAAAGGCCTTTATTGGCAATTTTGGAGTACTCTGAAATGGTGTTTCTAATGTGCGTGACGTCTTGAAAGCACTAAACAGCCCTCGTCTGAAGTGTGTGTTCTTTACATAGATCAGCGTATTGGAAGCACGGTTAATGGTTTCGCAGAAGAACGTGAATTACTAGCACTCTGTAACACAGTTCAAGCGCCAGGCAGGCGGGAGAACTAACATCTTCCCGGAAGCACATAGTGTATTCTTCGACCAAGTGTAAAACTGACGTTTATTCTACTCAGGTTAGGAAACTCAACACTAATTAATTTGTCAACTAAAAATTTTCGCCGCCAGGTAGCACTGATGATGTATGTTACCTGATTTTCTTCATTTCGCATGTAAACAAATAGAATGACTGCAATTTACATAAAACAAATATAATTTTTTTTTCTAAACTTCCTGTTTATATTGTGTTAGAAGTTACGTATATAATCAACTTTGTTATTACACTAGATTGGGAACTTAATTAAGTATGTCCACAAGTTTAATATTCTGTCCTTAAATGAATGTAAGAAAGCGTTATATTACCCATATATTTTAATTAAATGTGACACGAGAATAAAAAAATTATTTTGATGACAAGTATGTTTTTTTCGCTCTTAAATTCGTAACTTTTCCCACGAAAAGAAGCGTGCTTACGGAAGCTCAATGCGAAACACAGCTTTAATTGTACTGTTACCAATCGTAACTAGTATTAGAAGGCGTAAATAATAGTTACAAAATTAAGTTAATACTGAACATTTTGGCACGGGCAATATCACAAATAGAGCACAAAAAAAAAAAAAATTGCACACACAAATATAGAATTTCTCCTGTTTGGAACGCCAGCGCACCTTGTGACGAAAATTTTCCCTGTGCCAAACACTACCATGAGAAATTCAGTTTGTTCCCAACCTTAGTAGAATAAACCTTAGTAAATCTAACGCTGCTACGATTATTATCACTTTACGTGTCAACCAAGAGAAACTGCAATATAAGGAAAGTAAATATCTTACACACATTTTAACGCTTACAAACCTGTATATAAAAAAAAAAACAGAAAGCAAAATAAATCGTTTCAGTTTTCACTAAACGTTCACCTAACACTTAATTCAACGTTAAGACATGGAACTTAATAATTCCCTTTCATCATTACAAACTTTAATGGACACATGACATTCAATGTACATGCTAAAATACGTGCAGGTCNAAATAATTCCCTTTCATCATTACAAACTTTAATGGACACATGACATTCAATGTACATGCTAAAATACGTGCAGGTCGGAGCAGTGACATTTCCAAAGGTTAATTTCACACAACGTACATAGGCTGTCCACGGTAGAGGGAGCACTTTTTATGAACAGCTAGTTGGAAATGCAGTTATAATTTGTAGCGGAGCTATCCACTAATGACAATCGCACATATTTAATTTGTAATTATTGGTAACCAGATTCCCAGAAATTGATCTCATTGCCTCAGGACTATCCGCATGGTACAAAAAGTATGGATAATGTACACATTTCGCAACATCAGAATAAAAAATAAATAAAATAAAATAAATTTTAAAACTCTATTTTGAAAACATTTTACGATATTAGACAATATTTTCTTTAAAAATGCAATGAACACCGGGATGCGTAAAAAGACACGCGCAGAAAAAGGACAATGCGAACACGACAGTACATATATGGTATATCACAAATAAATATTAAGAGCAATTTTAAGATAATTAGAGTAGAATATAAATTGCGAATCTGCGACGAGGTGATCTGGGATAGGTGCCAAGCGCCGGCCGGCCACCATGTTGTGACGTCACTCGACTAACATATTGGATACAGGTGACATTTGAACTTGACCCGCGAATTTTACCTTGATCCTGTACCCGTGACCTTGAACCCCCCCTCCAAAAAAAATTGCAGAAAAAATATAAAATCGCAAAAAAGTTATAAAAAAAATTACAAATTATTTCAAACCTTATTTAAAGATGTACATTTAAGATATTCAGGCTTCGATGACAGGTGNATAAAAAAAATTACAAATTATTTCAAACCTTATTTAAAGATGTACATTTAAGATATTCAGGCTTCGATGACAGGTGGATCGACTAAACTCTCGACACGACCGACACTCACCGGTCAACCAGAATGACCTTGAACAAAAAAAAATCTAAAAATTCCCCAAAAATTCCTAAAAATACAAAAAATGTTAAAAAAAATTTAAGTAAAAATCTATAAAAATTATTATTAAAAAATTACTTAAAAATTATTATTAAAGAATTGATTNATAAAAAAAATTACAAATTATTTCAAACCTTATTTAAAGATGTACATTTAAGATATTCAGGCTTCGATGACAGGTGCATCGACTAAACTCTCGACACGACCGACACTCACCGGTCAACCAGAATGACCTTGAACAAAAAAAAATCTAAAAATTCCCCAAAAATTCCTAAAAATACAAAAAATTTAAAAAAAAATTTAAGTAAAAATCTATAAAAATTATTATTAAAAAATTACTTAAAAATTATTATTAAAGAATTGATTTAAAAAACTTACTTTTGTGGAGTTTTCCCAAGCAACAAATCCAGTATACGACTGACCCGCCACCAACATTTCTCATTGGTTAATCGGCAGGCCTCCACCTTGACGCGCGACGCATAGAGTCAGTAGAGCGTCGCTGCCACAATCCCCCTCCCCCGGCAATGTTATTCCCCCCGCGAGCGCCAACAGTTGACACGCGCCGCGGAAAACGCGGAAGGCGAGGATAAGCCGGCCCAGAGGACAGATAGGTAGTTTACACGTGTCCAGGTTGCCTCGGACCCCCACCCCACCCCGAGCAAAACCGCGTGAGGGAATTATAATACGTATGGGGGCGGAGCTAACATATCGCCAAGAAATACCGAGGTAAGCTGAGTTTCACCGATACAATGCTAGTTACACGAGAAAAAGGCTGACAGAGCTTAGCAGCTGTGCTACGAGTCCCCACCCTCCCCTAGCAAAACGCAGGAGAACTTTGACAAGAGCCGCGAAAATGCCGATGTAAGCTAAGGGCCGTGGGGGCACCCCCTTTCCCCCCTCCTCCAACCAGAGTCCTGGCATGTGGAGGAAATGGGTTTTTGTTTGGCACCTTCCACCCCCTTCCCCTAACGAGTAAAGCCATGTGTAAGAGTTTAAAAAACCAATTTGTGGGTGCAGCCTGGCGCCGAGAAGGCGGAAGCCGGGTGGGGGCACGCGAGGGGTCTCTCGCCGGGACGAGGGAGATTGTCAGTCGAAGCCGAAGGAGGAAGCCAGCTGAGTGCAGCACACCAACGAGAACCAGTGAGGGCCTGGAATGGCCGCCCAAATCACCAGACCTCACCCACCATCGGAACACCACCGAACAACAAATACAGATAAGTACAAGCGTCCGTCGCTCAGGAGACACGCCCCGACGCCTAGCGTCCACCCATGACGTCAGAAACAGTTATTACGAGTACTTAAAGCCGCCCTTAAGGCACCCTCAACTCGCGAGGTACCATATCGCAGGGTCAGTACTATATGTGAATTCCCGGGAAAGTAATTGAATTCCCGAGACAGTAGGTGTGTGTCCGAGAAATTATGTATGAAGTTCCGAGAAACTATGTGTGAATTTCAGGTAAAATATAACCTAGTACATTTGAAACACCGAGTGACTGCATTATTATTCACCCCATTAAATCTCCAAGGCACCTTATAGTCTGTGCCTGGTAAAATAACTCAGACTCTATGAACCATCCCGTATACCACAGGTGGTGAGTAGCGTCAACCTCCCTCACCAATACTCATTCTATCATACAAGCATCTTTGTTATTTCGTGTCATTTGTTTATATTTTCAACACCTAGGTTGCACTGATGACCCTGACCAACATGTTAGATCTGGATGACCTTCATCTTGACTTTTCATCTGTGACCTTTGCCGCATGCCCATGACTTTGGATAACCTTAAAACCAAAAATAAGTTCTATTTTTTTTATAAAATTCCAAAATTAAAAAAAAAACTAAAAAAATTAATTAAAGACTTGTTTTTTCATCAAACATTCTTTCAATTATTGCAATATTTCCATCAATCAGCACCGCAACCAGCAACCCACACCAATTCATACCAATCTACACCAATCCTTCGCAATCCTCCTCCGCAATACACAGCAACCCATGCCAGTCCTTGGATCAATCCCAATCCATCGATAAATCCCAATCCTTAGCAATCCTCCTCTGCAATCTACAGCAATCCATGTCAATCCTTAGATCAATCCCAATCCTTCGATCAGTTCCAATCCTTCGATCGATCTTTCCATCAATCCTTCGGTTTGTCACCCACCCATAAGTATAGAAATTACATTCGTTCGCCTACTGTCACCAAATTTGTGCATGCCAAAATAATTAATTATTTGTATGTAGTCAACTATACATGCATTTTTATACTTAGGTCTTTATTATCATTCTGTATTGAGATCGTTCCGTTAATAGTCGAGTGCTCATAGCACCACTTTAAAGTTGTGAGGGAAAAAACGACGCGACACACAAAAATAAAGGAAAACCAATTATTTTGCAATGATAATTTATTATTATTTTGTAATTACAATTTCAGAAGACAGCAGTTCATCACGTCGTGCTATATATCCGCGATCCTTCAGTTTACTAATGATTGAAGACATCTCGTTAATGTGCGTGATATACCTGTGTTTTGAAGGTCAATCAAATATCTGAGTCTATCAACAAGTTCATTCGGATCTTCGAGAAATAGGTGGGCAGTATTCTCGGCATCTTCTGCTTTCTTCATGTCGCTTGTTACAGCAAATGTGTTGGAGCAGTGTGTCAGTGCACCGAGAAAATCTCCATCATCGTCTTCAGCGCTATCACTGTCTTCATGTTCATTTTCATCAATGCTCTCTTCATAGTCATCTTCACCTCCTGTTTTGTAATGTATATTAAATTTGCTTTTCTTTGTAACAGGAGTTGAATGCAGATCAGTATTTAAAGCCGACGAACGTTTATTTTTAAGTTCGTCGACTTCACGCGAAAGTCTTGCAAGTTTACATACCACACAAACCGACTCTACTGCACTTATTCCGTCTTTAGCATTAACTGTCTCATCATAATCGCCTGTAGAATCGGTACCCATCGATGTAGCCAGAGGCATTGTCGCCAACACTTGCTGACTCCCAGTAGACGAATCCTTGCAGATCTCGGTATGTTCTTTCAATGTATCACCTTGCACAAACTGCATGGGGCCAATTTCGTAATGCTTTATCGCGCGAAAAGGACTCTTCGTGCAGGTCGTTCTCTCATGCCGACGAGCATTTTGACAATAGGTGGAAACTCGATCACAGAATCGGCGCTGGCGACAACCAGTTGGCGATAATGCAGGTCGCGGTTACATTATCGTTGAGGTCAAAGACAGGCCTTTGTATTCGCAATTCATCTTCGTGGTATGACGAGAGAGCGCTTCCAAATCGATGTTCGCCTCACGGTGTCAGAACGTGAACTATCACTTTTTTCTATATAAATGTGGTTTTTTTTACAGTAAATAGCCTAGCTTTTGCCCGCAAAAGGTATTCCGCAATAAAATGTATATGTAAAAAAAAATATGGGAGCTCTCTGAAAAAACCCCTAGATACTCGTTCGCCCCAGGAGAAAATACACAGATAATTAAGTATACATAAATATAGTAATAAAAATTATTTTTAATTTATTTTATACATAATTATGTATATATAAATATCGGAATATAAAATAATTTTAAATTTCTATATTCATATATACATATGCCAACAATCATATTTAAATAACATATTGTTATGTAAGTTCAAGTTTATTTAAGGTCACGGGCATGGAAGCAAAGTCAAGGTCACCTGGATCCTACATGCCTGACAAGATGGGGACTGGTCGACCTTGTGAGGGTCGGTCATGTCGGGAATTTAAGTCGATCCACCTGCCATCGAATCCCAACCTCCTACATGTACATTTTAAATTTAATTAATTAAAATAATTGTTTAAATTTTTTATAAAATGCTTGGGATTTTATAATTTTTCTGCAATTTTTATGGGTTTTTAGGTTTAAGGTCATCCAAGGTAACGGATACAGTGTCAAGGTCATGGGTCAAGAACAAAGGTCACAAGGATCCAATATGGTAGTCGGGTCGTCACAACACAGCGGGCGGGCGGCGCCGGACCCCAGCCCGTTAAACGCCAGACTTGTCTCCCTAAATTATTCTACTGCCGTGATGTCAACTCAGGTCGAATATTCTAATTAAATGTGAGAGGTAGGAACCGGATGTTTGGAGTGGTCCTGCTGAGCGATGAAGAATGAAGCGAGGAGCTGGTGGCGACTGGTCGCAAGGTTGAGCTGGAGGCTGAGCATGTGCTCGACAAGCGTGTAACACAGGAATCTTCCAGGAGAGATAATTTAATAATGTGATTAAAACAATCTGGTTATCAGCATTTAAGGTACTGGGCATGGAACATATAGAACTTAATCATATTTAGCAATTGTGTGGAAAACTAAATAAGTGCNAAAACTAAGTAAGTGCAATTCTACAAAATTTTTTTGTTACTGACTACGAGAGAGAATATTTTACCAAAGCGATGTGTTTCTGTAGGGTTGTTTATGACGACGTAAATTTTACGTTATCGCGGGGCCAGATGATAAGCGAAATAAATACACCTATATTGCAAAATAGATGCTCACAAAGTTGGCAATATAGGATAGCGCCTTTTTATTTTATTTATATATGCAGTTTTCTTAGTAAGTCCTCATCACAAGATGATAAAAAGTTAGAAAACCAAGAACAAATATAGTAAAACATAAAAATAACACTGACCTCGTTTTCCCAACGATACGAACAATTACAAACTACAGCAGCTTACTAATTAATAATGTTCATGTTGGTGTCTCAAGTATACTCAACATTCTTTTTTTACGTTATCTTAAGCAGGCCTACTGAGTAGGTGCGATCGTCAGGTGTTAATAATTGCGTGAAGTAAAATCAGCATTATGTTACAAGTTNCACTGACCTCGTTTTCCCAACGATACGAACAATTACAAACTACAGCAGCTTACTAATTAATAATGTTCATGTTGGTATCTCAAGTATACTCAACATTCTTTTTTACGCTATCTTAGGCAGGCCTACTGAGTAGGTGCGATCGTCAGGTGTTAATAATTGCGTGAAGTAAAATCAGCATTATGTTACAAGTTTGGTTGCACAGCGGTTCTTATTTAAATGGCAATTTTAACAATCTATTAATAAAAATCTAAATCAATGTTACTATCTACTTACAATATTTAACTAACAAAATCTAGCTACCACAAAGGAATAAAAAAAATCCTTACGTACCGCTGCAATACTTAATACGATACTTGATCAACTCTGTTTCGTTAGGATAAATATTACTAGTTATGCCGCACTATCATTATATAGCTTTATTAACTGTATGCGACTCTTCACGCACTAGCACTGTCTGATAGGTCAATAGTTTAAACGTTCCCTAGAAGCACCCTGATTTCTCAACCAATGTAATTTTAAACAGTTCCACCACAACGAACAAGAGAACGGTTAGCCATCCCGTATCCATTAAGTTCAAACTCTTGGTAGCATTTTTTTTACCACCATGTTCTACATTCTGTTGCAAACAAAACTGCCAGTATATCAGAATAGCTTAGGGAAAACAAGCTAACTCCGTGCAATCCTAACACCGCCGTATGGGAGGAAATGTTGGCCGACGGATGTATTAACAAATGGCATCCGGCATTCGTTAGTAGAGGATGCTGAGGATGGATCCCCCCTTGACGAATGAAAGAAAGAGTACACTGGCAAACATCCTGCTTCCGGTTCAACGATCCTACCCTCCCTTCCGTTTGCATTTCGAAGTTATAACCACGATACTTGGTGGACACATTCAATATTCGCAATATTGATTTAAAAAGCTGCGGGTATTATCCAACACAAGACACTAATTTCTAAATGATCTGTCTTAAATTACTGGCGTAGGCCTATGCACCATTGTTATGTGTAGGCGAGAGCTTTAACACAGCCTGCTTGTATGAGAAGACTGAGAGAAATACGGGAATTAACAGCAACGCATAAACACGAAACACAGTATTATACACATTCCTGTTAGAACCTTTCCTTGCTCACACACATTCTTTTCGAATATTTTTTGTGTTAGAAATAACTGAACAATAATTGAACCCACTTGTAAAAACATTGGTAACAAAAGTTGTCAAAGTTTTTTGCAGCATTGCCACCTCTTTCCACAAGGATATAAATACATAGGCAATGCAATAAAATTGTTTAACGTCTATTTATTTAATATATGAGCTTATATATTTAATACGCAAGCCACCTACATTATAACCAAAAGGCGAAATACAGAGGACGTTAGCAAATAACGGACATCATATCAATTTGAGCTACAAAAGTAAGAAAGAAACTACATTATAAAGTAGGTTGGCTACGTGCAGTGTAAGCTGGTGAGACAAAGCGTTGCCTCTCCACCAGGAAGNCTTGTAAAAACATTGGTAACAAAAGTTGTCAAAGTTTTTTGCAGCATTGCCACCTCTTTCCACAAGGATATAAATATATAGGCAATGCAATAAAAATGTTAACGTCTATTAATTTAATATATGAGCTTATATATTTAATACGCAAGCCACCTACATTATAACCAAAAGGCGAAATACAGAGGACGTTAGCAAATAACGGACATCATATCAATTTGAGCTACAGAAGTAAGAAGAAAACTACATTATAAAGTAGGTTGGCTACGTGCAGTGTAAGCTGGTGAGACAAAGCGTTGCCTCTCCACCAGGAAGNAAAACTACATTATAAAGTAGGTTGGCTACGTGCAGTGTAAGCTGGTGAGACAAAGCGTTGCCTCTCCACCAGGAAGCCGTAGATTACAGTCCAAGAACTCACCATGCGGGTCGTAATTTTACACAATGTATTACAGACATGTACAAGAAGATATATAAATTATTATTACGAATAACCAATTAAGAATATTGTGATCACGAAAGCCGAGCATCATATCAGTAACAAATATACAACATTTTTATTAAAATACCACAAACAATTTTTCGGCTTAACAATTAGCACACAAGTTGCAGACATCGTCTTTTTAACGAGGGTTGTATAGGCCCCTTCTTAAGAATATGTAATCTGCCCAGCAGTGTTTCATAACGTACTATCGCGCAGAGGCGGTATATTTCAGACATTAAAAGTATTTCAGACTAAGCGGCTGTTCCAGCACGCGGCTTTGCCCACCCTATGTTTTAATGTGTTACTGAAGTCTTATGTGGCAGTAGTAGGATAATGTTATTATTTGTAACACTGCAAGTAAATAAAGAGCAAAGTTTACATGTTACTGTGGAGTGGGTAAAACTAACGTTGAATTTTAACAAGCTAGTACCATAGACTGGTTTATTATAAACATATAAACAATTTTGAATGTTTCATAAAAGTGCGCTGTAAAGGAACGGTGTTTGTGCTGTAGCGCTGCATGAATATTTTTTGGCTACTTCTATTTTTCCAAAGAATTGTTTGTAGGTAAAACGAACAAACTATTTTACTGCGTGCAGATATCAAATCTACAAAAATTCTGGTTTCATTAACTGTGAAAGAAGTGGAAACAGATCATTTTTTTCAATGGAAAAGGCTTTTGTGAGAAAAATACGTAGAAAATACACATTATGATAATGTAAATAAGGATGAGTACGCTGGGCAGAAATGAAGGTCCTTCAGATAAGAAACGACTTTCTCAAACTTTAGTTTTANGTAAATAAGGATGAGTACGCTGGGCAGAAATGAAGGTCCTTCAGATAAGAAACGACTTTCTCAAACTTTAGTTTTATCAGATACATACCTGGACACAAAACTGCGAAGCGAGTGTAAGATGAAATCAGGGAGGGAAACATGACAAACACTTTACAAAATGTCCTTGTGCATTTCATTGAAGAAAAATCGTATTTTGTGTTAATTCTCCTGATACGATAACTTTGAGTTTGAAAATATACCAGAATTTTTAATGTAAATAAACTTTTGTGATAAAGAGTATTGTATATTTTTGTATGGCATTGTCTTTTNGCAAATAAGGATGAGTACGCTGGGCAGAAATGAAGGTCCTTCAGATAAGAAACGACTTTCTCAAACTTTAGTTTTACCAGATACATACCTGGACACAAAACTGCGAAGCGAGTGTAAGATGAAATCAGGGAGGGAAGCATGACAAACACTTTACAAAATGTCCTTGTGCATTTCATGGAAGAAAAATAGTATTTTGTGTTAATTCTCCTGATACGATAACTTTGAGTTTGAACATATACCAGAATTTTTAATGTAAATAAACTTTTGTGATAAAGAGTATTGTATATTTTTGTATGGCATTGTCTTTTNCATATACCAGAATTTTTAATGTAAATAAACTTTTGTGATAAAGAGTATTGTATATTTTTGTATGGCATTGTCTTTTATATTAATAATTCGATATGTGCAGAGGGAATATTTTCACCAATTGTCGGTGTGGCATAGTTCGTTTCGAAACAAATTTGTGTACCGCAAGATAGAACAACATTTCGTTTTACAATACCAGTGAAATTCTTACATCAGTTCATAATTTATACCAAGACAACAATATTGTTTATTTAAATTATCTCAATTGAAAGATATCGTTTTAAAAATAGGAGTATTTTAATTTATAAATAAAAAAATAAATTAAATTTTACCAGTGTGAGATTTGTATTATACTCAGAACACAATTCCTTGACAAGTTTTCCGAATTACAGCAAAAAAACTAAATATTTAAAAGCTATTTTCTCAGAACAGTCGTGCTTAACTGAAATAGATCAGTAACAGCTGCTGTATTGCTTTACGAATGAGGCTCTCTCACATGCAGATATTTGTGCAAAACGATTAACTACCTTCCCTTGTCAGTCGGACTATCCCGATGCACGTCCTTTAAAGCAAGCNCAGATATTTGTGCAAAACGATTAACTACCTTCCCTTGTCAGTCGGACTATCCCGATGCACGTCCTTTAAAGCAAGCACCTTGAATGTTTCTATCCACAAAGTGATAGGAATAATGTTTTAATTCTGTGCAATATAGGAGTACGTGTGCTCGGGACTCACAACACTCACTGACATGAAAGACAGCAGTTTAAACAGCTATCTTCGAATGTAGTACGCACTTGTTCCACTACAAAACTCTGGAAAACGTCCATTATTACCCTACAGCTTTTATATTTAGCTTTTCACAATGAAAACTCTACCTTAGGTGGTTTTGCAGATCGTTTTTAAAACAATGCAGTATTTAGATGCAAAAAGTTTCCTTTTGCTGTATCATATATCAATGGTCAGATAAGAGGTATGTAAAATTTTGCATGAACGAAGTCAATAGAGAAATGGGATAAGAAATATTACGCCGCGTCCGAATCCGCCTGAAGTACGTTTATACTAATGCGTACCTGTCCCCAGAAGTGACATCATCAGTGCTGTCCGAATTGCAAGTTTACAAGTAAACGAACATGTTCACTTCTCGCGGTCTTGCGGCTTACAAGTGCCGCCATTTTGAGATGCATTTTGTAGATTACAATTGATTTTTTAATTTTTTTTATTTAAAGACTAATAGGGCAATATCACTAACTCGAAAGCATATAATTTTGAAGTAAGTAAATGATTATGGAAAAATACACATTAAAAAAAATTATAAACAATAAATTCGTATTAGGTCTATATGTTCATAACCGACAGAAGTTACTGTAAAACAAGTAANAAATATTATTATTACACATTCATGTTCTGGAATAATTATGACGACGAAACTTACATTCTTTTAAATATAATTTTTTCCCCATAAACATGACATTACATATACTTCTCTCAAACCCTTGTCCCAGCAGGTTCCGATAGCCGAGTGAAATAAGCGTCTGCAAGCCGACCCAAGGTTTGGCAGTTCGACCCCACCCTCCTCCAGACAATACTTTGAGCTAAGCGAAAATTAAATAAAAAAAGCCAACTCTAGAACCAACATGGCGGCCGAGCAAGAGCGACACCAGCGCCCGATGGTGAGTAATAAGGTGGCACACTCTAGCAGCAGTAAACAACATTAAGGGATCTGTGGCGCACTCTAGCAGACGGCGATAGAGAACTACAGAATGTGGAGCGCATGCGTAAAATGTGAAGATAAGTAATTGGGAAACAAGAGGGCGGGCGTAAACAAAATTGAGGTTGGTAACAAGATGGTGGCGGGAAACAAAGTTGCAAAATCCAAAATTTCGGCCGAAAACAAGATGGCGGCGTATCCGCAGATCCTTAGCCCTTGCCGCTTCGTCAGGAAAACTGCCAACACTTGCCTCAGCTGCTCACGCGAAGTGGTAGAGGCGAGGACCGACCGGATAAATGACGAATACTGTCTTCTTGACTTATCTCGTCCCACGAGAGTAGCGCCTTGCCGGTGGTTAACGTACGCGAAAATCTGTTCTATTCATCTTGTCCTGTCCGATTAAAATTAATGTACAGTTATTGAAAATCTCAGAATTTTATCACTATTATCGATTTACACTAGTTACGCATACTTCTCTCGGTACGCCACGGGGTAGTTAGAT
>NQII01000527.1:482578-587951 GCA_002778355.1 Clitarchus hookeri | reverse complement strand
GGCCCAACAAACCCTTCTTATAAGGCCTGGGTCAACGCCATTTTTGTCAGGGTGTACACACATTATTACGTCTCACGTAAGTGTCCTGCAGTCTCTCCTAGTGTAATAAGTGAACCAGTGTTAATGATATATTTTTTCCTCGCACAGTGATAATGACTACACAGGCTTCAATACATCTGTTCCATGATTCCCGAACTACGCGCTCTCAAAACTTCGCGGTATCTCCACCTCTCGGCCAGCTAATCACCACCGTTCTTAAGATGAACCCCTTCTTCGTTGCTTCCCCCCGACCGAAGTTACACGACGGTATCGCATTTTATTTAGTTTTATTTTATTGAAGTGACTTAAGTAATTTTATTATATTAACGTCCTCCGCTGTTAAGCCTAAAGGCTTATCAGGGGACGACTTAAAACTAACTTACGGCCTAACTTAAACCAACACCCATGCCTTAAATGGGATTCAAACCCAGAACCTCCCTCACCCCAGACCGACTGCGCCACGGAAGGTCAGCATGATTTAAGTAATGTTTCCATCAACACTTAAAGATAATTAAAATAAATTCTGATGCTTGCATCATTCAACCATATTTTAATTATTAGGTACTAAGGGATCTTACGATGTTAATAAAACAAAACTTTGGTCCGCAGGTATACTCGACCATAATTTGAATTTATCAATATCATTAATTTTGGAAGATCGAATTAGTCAAACTTTCTGAAGTCTACCACACGGCGGGTTTAACATAATCAATTACTTGGCTATAAATACCACTTCCAAACACGTACAATAATACGATATTAAAAGAAAAAATAATGGTCAAATAAATTTCTTCTCAATTCATTATGAATGATATAAGTATCAATTTTATCCCAGAAATGTAATTGAAGCATTCACATGATAATCAGCCCATGGCAAAGACTGTTTCTGCAGANGTATCAATTTTATCCCAGAAATGTAATTGAAGCATTCACATGATAATCAGCCCATGGCAAAGACTGTTTCTGCAGAAAATTATTGTTTAGCTTCTACTACTGTGTTCCTATTGATAAAGCGTGATTATACACGACACACAGCATTTAAGTAGGTTCGTGATATACCTCACAAAGCAACCCTCATCTAAATAGGTTCAGTAATTTTTGCACGATGTCAGAACAGGCAGACACGTAACAAACATGATTAAAATTTCTTAGTACAGACATAACAATTTGATTGATTTTGTTTGAAGTACAGATTACTGGGTCCGAAGATAGCCAAGAGTGGTTTCCCGATAAACAGTATGTAAAATTCCGCACGGAATATATCATTACGTTGTTTACGTCATGTGGGCAACTTAATTGCAATATCTGCTGTGAATAATATAACATTCTATTTTTGTATGTTAATGATATTTCTGAAATATATTATTTATCCAACACTTAGCATTCAATTTAATTTTTTAGCAGTTTGTGACGTGTTTCAGATTAATGTAGCCCATAGTATGTTTCTTACGACCACAGTAGCATGCATCTTTAATTGCAACTTCGTTGGCGGCTGTGTTTGCTTTCAAGGTCGAATGAAAGTGCCACACTATTTGTACAAAATAAGGTTTTTTGTTGAGTTACGAACGTCATTTATCACGTATTGTGTGCACACACTTTTTTTTTACGTTAGCTAAGCTGCTGACCATATGAATACCTGGATACAATATTTAAAGATAAAAAGTGTTTTTAAATATAATATTTACGTAATTGACATATAGTTTAAGTAATGCAATAAAAATAACTTTTAAATACCACAAGTGCAGTGCTGTCTGCAGTCCGCGTAAATTATCATGTAGAACTTTTCACATTTTACTTCTGTGTGGTGGCTCTTCATTTTCCAATGTTTTTATTGTTAGAAATTATTTCATTCGAAAAATCTTAGTTGTTGGAAAAAAAAATTGCTTACGCACAAGAAATAACTGCGTATTAACGCAATGAGATTTTTAAAATGGAAAACAAAATGGCCGGATGGAGTTATTACATCAAAAGCTCCAGTCACTCGGAATATATATTTTTTTCAAACATACATACTTGATTTGAGTGGGGTAGTTTGTGTGGTCATGCATTTTGAGCACTACAAATTTCCATACGAAGATGAAATACGACCGTATTACCACCACGTCGCATTTCGTTGTGAAGTTATGTGAAATGTCATGCTATTGTGTTATGGGTTGTTGGGTGGGCGTATGTACTACTTGCCGTGTTTACTAAAGGTCTATCTACGTGTGCAAGACAGGGATGTAAAGTCGACTTTCCCACGTGTGTCATGCGCGCTTTGGCTGTTACANAGGTCTATCTACGTGTGCAAGACAGGGATGTAAAGTCGACTTTCCCACGTGTGTCATGCGCGCTTTGGCTGTTACAACCGTTACGAACGTCACGCGTGTAACCACCGAGGAAGTTGTAAAAGTCGTAAGTAGGGAGATTTAGCATGTTCTGGGACGAGCAATTGACGGTTGGGAGGCCTGGGAGCCATCCGCCAACTTGGATGACATCACCACCGCCATATCGTTTCTAGAATTTTCCACTTCATGAACAACACACTAGAGTGCGCATCTGCTGCATGCACATCTCATCTCTGTTTGATAGCCATCTTTGATTTAAGTCATCTAGCGACACCCAGAAGCACTGTGGTGGCACAAAAAATTATCTGGAGGAGTGTGGGAACGAACTGCCGGACCTTGGGTATAATGCCATCTCGGCTATCGAGACAGTCTAAAGAGTAGGGTTTAAAATACAGCAAACACCATACATCATTACCATTATTTCATTAAAAGCTTATTGCATTTATTAGTTCACTAGAGTGACCATCTCTTACCTCCATTCGACCGCCATCTTGGCTTAAGTCAATCAACGTCATAATAGGTGGATTGATTATGATGTATTTAATATTCATTATATTAAAAAAATATATTTTTAAAGGTATGTATGAGGAGGAGGAAATGTGTTAATGTGTGTATAAGATAACTAGCATCGAATAACTTGCGATACAATCATTTGTTGGATGTAAATAAGTATTTTGCATGGACATACCCCCACATAGACCATCAAATGTATACAAGTGCAAAATTAAAATATAATTAGTGCTACATTACATGAAGGCTAAGGATTAAACTAAGAAATAAAATGTAGTAATTGAATGTATTTATTTATTCACAAAATTAATCAGAATCCAATACAGTAATTAAAAAAAGTACTATTTTAGTTTGAAATATTTTCTTGAAATTGATATTCTTATTCGATACTAATAATCTTATACAGACATAAACACATTTCATCCTCCTCATACATACCTAAAAAAATATTTTTTTTAAAAATATAATGAATATTAAATCAATAATGGCTTCTTGTCACTTCCATCTTGGCTGACGTCACACGGAGAAAGACCTCTTCCGCCACTTTGCATTACCCTCATATCGGCGTGACATAACGCAACATAGCCTCATTCCCTTGCTGGGAGAGAGGATTCCTGCTTACCGAGGTTTGGGGAATGCGAGTCCCGACTGTGGCAACTGGCTGTTCTGATTACTGCTCAAGAGTGATGGCATGCTCAGGCAGGCCGTCGAATTAACGCCTCGTCACGCTATCGTAACAGTAGGAACGAACTCTTGAAGGATGTATCACGGCTAGGTTGCCAAATTAAGCTGACGTTCACCAGGAACAATTTTCTGCCGTTCCCAGTGGCACTACTGTTTATTAGTTGTAGTGTCACATGGACATATTCCAAGCCTCAGTGTCCTACAGCAGTTTAGAAACCCAGCAATGAAAAACATAGAGGAATAAGAGAGTGAGGAAAGAGATCCGGCGCACTACGTTTACAGTAACAACACTCGACCTTCCGCACTCTCGTGACAAGTTTATTTACATTAGCACCACAGTGCAAGGACGAAGAATTTCTACAAAAGAGGTGACGCCGAGCCTTAATTAACGCGAAGAGTCAGAGTGCCCTTTAGAGCGAGAATACAGAAATTCTTCGTTTTCGGGCCATAATTTCGGATTCACAGTAATTACTGACAATGTACAGTTATAGAAAATTCACATTTTACGAGTTATTTAATATTTTTGTGCTTAATCATAATTGCGTGTTATCTCCTAGTTGTAAAAGTCAAGAATATATTTAAATTTTATCAATAAGTTCTTACCTTTTTGCAAGTAGGAAATAACACACAGTAAAAATTATATGCAAACGTATTAAACAACTAGTAAATTGTAAATCTTTCTATAACCACACATTTCCAATAATACCTCAGAAACTGAAATTATGACACGAAAACGAAGAATTTCTGCACATTAGGTGAAGACGAGCCTTAAAAGTTATAAAGATATATCGTGCAATTCGTTTGGGTTGGAGTGGAGAGGTTTGGCAGCCCTTAACAACGACGTCTTCAGGGCCGATGGCGGTGAAACGAGGTGGATGTGGAGCAGCGCTGAAATGCAAGGGTGGGGGAAACGGAAGATCCCAGAGAAAACCCGCCAACCAGCGGCACAGTCCGGCACGATTCTATAAGTCGCGTACATGACATTTTGAAGTAATAATTCATCTGTCTTCGAACCAAACACCGTCCTAACAAGACTTAGCTTCCTGAACCCACCACAACAACTCAATAGACGTATTCTTTGAAGGCCTCAGTGAAAGCATAAACATTTGGCCATCTGTGACGGCATTGGTGCAGTAGCGCGCAGTCTAATTCTAAATATTGGGAGTGCCACTTGCTACCACGGATGGTCTCTGTACGAGCTCGCAATGACCGCATCAAGGCCTCTACACAGACAAGTGCAGAGCAGCATGCTACTCGTGTCTGTATCTTTACCTCCTCGCTAAACGGATGTGGAATGTATCAGGTTCAGAGAGGAGGTAAGGTCACGTATTTATCTGTAGCTAGCGGCCTTGACAACGTACACTCTCCAAGCTTACCTGTAACTTAAAGATTTCAAAGGAAAACGCATTAAACTAAATCCTTTTTCAAATGCTTTAATAGCTCAAGTTGTTATAGCCGTCTGGAGTTGTAAGAAATACTTGAAATTAAAAGCAAATGAAAAAAAAAAAACATATGCTTTTTTACAGTGACTTGGTCACAATGCAATATATAGTAAGTNGAGGAGGTAAGGTCACGTATTTATCTGTAGCTAGCGGCCTTGACAACGTACACTCTCCAAGCTTACCTGTAACTTAATGATTTCAAAGGAAAACGCATTAAACTAAATCCTTTTTCAAATGCTTTAATAGCTCAAGTTGTTATAGCCGTCTGGAGTTGTAAGAAATACTTGAAATTAAAAGCAAATGAAAAAAAAAACATATGCTTTTTTACAGTGACTTGGTCACAATGCAATATATAGTAAGGAAAGGGTGATCTGAGATCACTGACCTCATATTTGCAACTAGGATTAGGCTGACTCGAAATTGCTGTATACCACAAGTCTCCACAATGAGCTTCTTCCACGACACAAACCACCCGGATGACCCCTTTCTTACCACTGGCCAGGTATTGCATAACTGAAAGTTTTGAAATAACATGTCTAGTTGCACATGCAAGATGTATGTATCATGACATTACTTCAGTGGTCCAAAGTGATGATTTTTGCTAATTATTCTGATAGCCAGGAACACTTTGTGTAAGCAGTAAAGACCACCAGTTTTGGTCAAGTGCTGTTTTTCCTACCAGCGTGTTACTTTGTTTTACAAAAACACTTTTGTAAGAGGAATGAGTTTTGTTTATCACTAAATATCAAGTGTGTTGGTGCTGCAATGCTCCGTCACAGTAATAGTTCGAGATGGCGGCTGGCGACTTTGCTCTACATCATAATGTTCTGCCATCATTCACACAAAGCGTTTCCGGTCTAGTTATTATACGCAAATATCGCCACTCTGGAATAACATTTATACGCTGTATTGTGATGGGAACTGTGAACGGTGTTCTTACGATAAAATTGCAAGCAAATTATAACAAGTATTTGTGCATACGATTAAATTCGGAGGGGGGTTTATGGGATTGGTTTATTTTTAGTTTATACACATTAGGAGATAAATGGGACCGGTTTCTTTTTTGGTTCATATATTAAGGGCTAAACAGGCTTGGCTTCTTTTTGTATAAACATTGAAGTATAAATGAGCGTATTAGTAAATTTTTATGATTATAAAAAATATGACAGTGTCAGTCGACTGGTTATTACGTCGATAAAAATCTTAACTTAAAACGTGGCACAAGAATACACAATCGACAAAAAAAAAGAGATCAAGCAAGGCTTTCAAAAGGGTTCGAGTAACAGTCAACCAACTACAGAAATGTTCGCAATGTTGATAGAAGGGAAACTGCACTAAAAAGTACGGCAATTCTCACCGGGATAAGTCGGTTTGTTATTCTACAATTATTAGGGGAAGCGGGTGGTAAAACGTGTGACACAAACTCCTAATTTGCCCACAACAGACGTTCAAGTTACACACACAAGGCATGTTAAACGACAGAAAGGTTTTTGTTGTTGTCGTTGTTGCCAACATTCAGAAACAGCGGGGAGAGAGCAGTGCTGCAGACGACTGATACGCCAAATGTAATTTTTGATGGCGAACCGAGTCAACAGTTGTCCCCGCGCCGAGCAGTCTGGTTACCCACCAGTGGGTTGTCATCAACAACACCGCGCAGTGCCGACACACAACAAAGCCAGATAATGTGCTTCTTCGTTCCGACATCGGCTCGGTTCTCCCACATGCCGCGCGGGGGAGAGTAGCACACACGATTCATCACTGGTTTAGCAATGAACAGCAGCAGTTCGCCTCCGCAGGCGTTGCAAGCGGTTCGCAAAGAGCCATCTGCTGCGGTCCTGCACGCGCCACCACAAGGTCTGTATAAACAATGGGCAGTAACAGCAGACGTGGCCTCAACACTGAAGCCAAGAATACACACGTGACCCTGGCCACGAGACAGCACGGGTTGCGAAGTAAGCAGACACATCGCCAGGGACAGACCCGACTGCACCTTCCCCTACCGGCTCCTTTATTTTGATTTTTTTCGACGCGAGCGATCACCCAAAGAAAGTATTGTTCGCTCTGCTTTGGTATTTATCAAGTACAAACAACCATTATTAAAAATTCGGCCGAAACTACTTTTTTCACGACACACATCACTGTGTAACGGCTCTGTGCTGCGACGATGAATGACAGACGTGAACATACGAGAAGTGTTTGAGTTGGAGTGCTGTATTCCTCCTCTAAATCTGTAACATCAGATTCACTACAGACGTACTGCGTCTCCTGTTAGTTGCCTATAGATTAAACATGTCCATGGGAAGTAGGAATAAAAAGTAAGCATATACATGGACATAACTGACCCCAAACCAGCTCGGGAAAGAAGAGGCGTCCGAAACAGACACTAAACTCCCCACCGAACAACGCTCCCTTACTGCTCCGAGGAGATCCGTTCTGTTTCTACCGATTTCTTCACTTGAATTCCGTGCATTTGGCCCCAAAGGCGTCAGGACTCAGAAGACCGACTCACTGCTTTTCAGTACACTCAGATTTTAGTACCACAGTCTTACGTTAAACCTCGAAAGCAGATGTCCGGTGTTGGCAGTTGAGGGCGACAACGGCGAAGCATTTTAATTTGGCTGGTTATCCATAGGTCCCACGAGGCCCTTCATGATGCTACATATACTTCCGCGACTGAGAGTCACTTCTGTAAGATACCACCGCTACTGTGGCACAGACGTCATTGAGAAGTTGCAAGTTCCCGAGAGATTCCCGGCATAGTATTATTTTACCAATCATTTTCCACTTCAGACACAAAGCCTCACAGTTGTGAAGCTGTACATGTTAACTCGCGACGCTTACTGGCTAACGTGGAGCTCCCTTTGGAAAGATCTAAAAAATAAGTCAAAACGTTAACGCTAATACCCGTAGAAAGCAAAGTTGGTAGGTAAGTAATCTCGCCTCCATCACACTTTAAATTTAAATTATGCATTTTTATGTTCGGATTTCATGACAATTCGCTTATATTAAGTCCGATATTCCCATTGACACTCTTTTGAGTGCGTGAGTGAAGAGATTTGAGCGGTTCTTAACAGCGAGGTCTTGAGCAGCGCCGGAATGAAAGGGAGGGGGAAACTGGAGATCCCTGAGAAAACCCGCCGACCAGCGGCATCGTCCGGCATGATTCCCAGACCGGAAAATCCGGGAGCGACCCCGCTGTGAATCGAATCCGGTTCGCCTAGGGGGGAGGCGAGTAGTCAAACCACTAAACCACTGCGGCCCCTCGCTTTTGAGATTAGTTACTTATTTATTAAATGTTTTAAAAAGATACACAAGGAAACGATGCGGTATCATCATGCTAAAGCAGGCGCGAAGCAAACTCAAGTGTTTTCTCTGTGCGAACTGCACAGACACAGCTCACATGCTATCCTCCAAGATGCAACATTCGTGCGTGTGGCAACAGAGATAGGGAGGGCAGGTAGTCCGCGCTGACAGCTAATTAAAAAATACATAACCAAATTTTACATTCAATCTGACAAACGTCAAGAAGCCGACAGTGTGGCACGCCCACCTAAAGTAACCTTTGGGCTACGGTAACCAAATGAAGCTGTTCTGCCCGTTGGGATCATTCCATGTGAAACCATAAAGGGACTGAAGTTGCACCATTTCTTCTTTGCTCTACATGAGGAACTGTTTCTTTTAAAAATATTTTAACCTATTATGGCGGTTACTTTCCTTCCACAGGGTGCGGAAATTTTACGGATTTCAGAGGTTTGCGCAACTCTCTCTCTCTCTCTCTCTCACACACACACACACACACACACCCGCGCGTGCACGCGCGCACACACACATTTAGACGATATAGTAAAAATTTGGCAAATTTTAATGAAAATAAAATATAATGCAAATTTACTTTCAAAACATAAATATTTGCCATGGAATGACCCCGCAGGGAAGCGTAAACAGTGTCACGAATCCGCACTAAATCTTAAAATTCTTTGGGAAGGACACGAAAGACTTCGTTGTGGCAGAGAACACATCACGTGCACGGCGTAGCCATTCCCGAAAACCAACACGCGATTACTTTCGCACTTGGTCTGCCTAACGACGGAGAATGCTCTCAACGACACAAAAATGGGGGGAGAAAAAAGAAGGGAAAATGGCTGGAAGAAACAAATTAGGCTTAAGTAGCGGGCATGAAAACATAATTCTACATCGAGCCTGCCACTTTCAACCCGTCTCACACAGTCTAAATATAAATATTCCGCAGTAAATTAATGTAAAATTCTACGGAAATCATCTATTAGTATGCAGGCAACCGGTCGATGTGAACCGGTTCGTGTCTGTCAGATACGAGCACCGCTACGAAGCATCGCGCGTTTTCCAACTTGGCTTCTGGAAATCGGTGATATTTAAGTTTAGCTGGAAAAAAAATCTTCGTAAACTGCATCGTTTTAAACTTAATTAAATTGTAAATTAAATGGAAAATAATAAATTTAACTGCGTGTCACAATGTCATTCCATTCTCCCATCATCATTTTAGAACAGAGTATTTTGCGCGGAGTGCATTTGGTAATGAGCTGGCAAGTTTTGCTCGTGTTAAAATCAAGGTGGGCGATTTGCAAGTCTTCTTTCTTATTTGTATGTTACGTAATGCTTACAAAGAACTTAAGACCCCGGTTCGATTTCCTTCCTGGCCAAGGATTTTCCGGTCTAGACAAATTTCCTCCCCAGCTCAGGGCTCCCACCACTTACTTTTTCAATAAACCTCGGGCGTGCGCTGGCGATTGTTAGATGTATCTAATCTAAACCCTTTTGCTCTCAATAACCAAGGGTTAATTTTGTGTAATACAATTTGCACGGACTGCGTTGTCATTGTAAAACAAAAGCCCACCAAACTAAAGCAAAAAATAATAATTATAACAACATAAATGAAGAGCATGAAAGTTGCATTGCCGGAAAAGTGTAGAGTGGGGGCAGTTTTATTCAACACACGAGATTGAAAGATGAAATAACGCAGTGTTTCACAGCACTTAGAAGCTATCCGAAGAGACAGTTTACTGTCATTTGCTGGCAGAGGGCGTGGTGGGAAGGATGGACAGATTAACTCGGTCAGCTGTTTCACAATACACACAATGTCCTACCATAAACCAAGAACTGTAGCATATTTTCTCTTGCTCTACGCCATTTCTTCGATTCCGCTCGTGTGTGTGTCACGTGTGGTTTCGTTGTTCGTGTTACAACTATTTCATTATTTTTAGCTATTTTATTACTGACAACAGGTAGCTAGAAAAGTCTTCAGTTAGCATGTGACACGCGTGTACATGCTTCATCCGAACTGTCTCCAAACTGTGAAGTTGCTGCGTCGACAAAGGCCCTGTCACATTGTCAAATTTTCCCGTTAAACTGTTTCAAATAAAGTTGGTCCAATAAAACTGGATGGTTCTGACGTCACTGAAACGTCACTATTGCCATCACGTTTGTCTGGAACAGTTGGGATGACTGTTGTTTGCATCAAACATTTTCAAAATTCCACGGGCTCTAAAATTTATTTGATGTTTGACTGACTCAGCCAATTAGAATCGTGCATGACAAAAGTTGCCGCTTCCGACATCACGAAACTTTAAAATGCCGAACAGTTACTGGAAACGAAGTAAGGTTATAAAGATAATTAATTTATATATAGTCCACTGACGGTTTCTGAGGATGTTTTGAAACGAACCATTGAGAAATGACCCTAGGAGTAGCACGCAAACCTTGTTTCTTTTTTAATAATTTGTATACCACAAATATATAACACTGTGTTTAACTTTAAAGTATTGTATTCTTGAATAAGTGAAACTTTAACTTAGCATCTTCTATTATTTGTAATATATATTTCGTATTAAATACGAATTAAAAACAGTGAGAAAAGCGATATGTTAGCAACGGCTAGTAAAAAATAGTTCACAATTAAAATACAGTTTTTACCTATTTTTTTGGTATGCTATTTGTAAATTAAAAGCTTTCTATTGATATATTTGATTTTTTAGGCAGCACTGAAGGAAACATATTTCATTTGTCACAGTCAAAAATATCAGCGCAAATTGCGGTGCGTAGGCCCTAGTGACATGGGGTTTTTTTTTCGTCTGAGGAAGAAAATTCAATAGGCGGAGCGGAGCTTTTGTGTGTGTGTGTGTGTGTGTGTGTGTGTGTGGTTTGTGAGTGGGTATATGCGCGCGTGCGCGCGCGTCCCCCTCTCTCCCGCTTCCCCTCCCCAGTAGCGTTGTAAAAGGTTTTTTCGTTTTTTGACTTGCTGAGATCTGTGTTGTGTGTGATTTTTATTTAGTCTCGTCAGGTCGACAATGGACAGCTCTAGCTCTAGCTCTCGCTCTCGCTCTCATGAAGTTTCGAAACGCTAGCAGTAGCAGTATACATGTTTCCAATTTTAGCATATTTCATAGTTATTACAGCAAAAATAACTGTTTTTGAATTTTTAATTTACAACTGAAACGAGATTTTATCGTTTGAATACTTATTATAATATATTTATATGTGATGGCGGGACGGTTACAAATCCGAAGTTGGCAGAAGAGGCGACTAGCGACTAGCGACTAGCGACATGACATGGCAGGCGTGTTGCTGAACGAAGCGTTGACTTATTTTCTTGTGAAAAATACTTAAAATTACCACATCAAGTTTGTACACGTTGTGTTTTTTTTTTTTTTTTTTTTTTTAAACCTATGTACGCAAGTTACGGTGTTGTGATAAATCTGCTTTTCCAACGGCAGGAATAGAAGTATACTGTAATGTGCGTCGTAACCGCCGTTTGTGAAAGAGTATTGTTGCCAATGCGTTACGTTGGGCCAGTGCGTGTGTGATTGAAAATATTGGACGTGCAAAATTTATACGTTTTAAGCGGAACATTTTTTTATGGCGAAAATTAATTTTTTGCAAGTCACGTCCGTTTATTTATCGCAGCGTTGTAACTTCGCCCTATGTGTTTGAAACACAATTGTGTAACGTGCTTACGTTTCTGTGATTTGAATGTTTGCCACAATCACAACAAAATGCCNGTTGCCAATGCGTTACGTTGGGCCAGTGCGTGTGTGATTGAAAATATTGGACGTGCAAAATTTATACGTTTTAAGCAGAAAATTTTTTTATGGCGAAAATTAATTTTTTGCAAGTCACGTCCGTTTATTTATCGCAGCGTTGTAACTTTGCCCAAGGTGTTTGAAACACAATTGTGTAACGTGCTTACGTTTCTGTGATTTGAATGTTTGCCACAATCACAACAAAATGCCANGTGTTTGAAACACAATTGTGTAACGTGCTTACGTTTCTGTGATTTGAATGTTTGCCACAATCACAACAAAATGCCAAGTCCAACCAGATAAATTTCATTAAATAATTAAATAAACCCACAAAACAGTAAGTACTGTGCCAGTGCATAGAAATATGAGTGGAATAAAAGTTACGGTAGGCCTATTTGTTTGCATGTTCACCACTATATTTTAAGTCTGTCGCTGCTACGTACAAAAACAAAGCAACACGAGTTGCGTGCTTGAATTTACTGTGTCTTTTCGTTGAACTGATTGTCCCTTCGTTTTGATATTTATTCCAACTGGGGCCGTCCGTTTAATGAAATAACCCAACATATCAATAACAAGAGGTTACGTACTACAGTTCTTTCTCCCGCAGTTGTAACAGGGTTAAACATAGTCTGGGCAAAATATTAACGTTTATTACGTGTAATATGCTATGTCGTGTATAAAAAATATGTTAACAATGTTAAAATAACAACCGTAAGAACTATTGTCAGTACAGATATTGTTTAAATGTCATAAAGCGGATTTTAATATGTTTATACGCTTAAATTGTGACCATTCGAACGAAATTGTTTTTGAAATATGACAAAATTCTTTGAACAGCTGAAAACACTAAACAAAGCATTTAACAGTTAAAACGTAGAAATCACATGGCAATGTTTATGTTTACATGTAGCCGAAGGATACGCAATCGGTACCCAAAAGCAGAACTTCAATTCGGCTTCAGAAAAGTGTGAAGTAATCGTGACTGACCTATAAAAGTTCTTTGAGCCTGAATGCAATTTAAAATTATTAATTTAATATAATCTTAAGAAATAAATGCGCAAGAAATATCTATGATAAATAATATTAGAATTTAGAAAAGTGAATTTAGAAAAGAAGTGAAAATAAATCATAACATGCGTAGCATTTCTTCCTGTAGTGAAATGTACGGAAACACAAAAGCAGTATCTCACTTTGAAAATAATTTTATTTAAAAAAATTGTTAGCAAGAGATATTCTCAATAAATTCATGATTATTTGATACAATTTGTTGAATGGAAACACTTAATCGTCGTATTTAGTCTTAAAATTGTATCGTCAAAAAAAATGAAGGCGACAATTTGACAGTGTGGCAGAGCTTACGTGCTACTCACGGTAAACTGAGCACTTTTGAAAGCGCTGCTTAAGATCTATCTGTATGCACGTTGTGTATTCTTCCACCATATGTAAAATTAACGTTGCCATGGGTCTGATCACTTTATTCATGCGTCAATAAAATGAAAATGCAAAATTATTACGAAAGTAAATATTTTACAAATTTGCTTATCCTTACATACACATGCACTAAAATTAACAGAAAGCAAATTAAATAGTTTCAGGAAGACTCGGAGAAAACCCCCTCGCTTGGAATGCAAAAGCGTGGAACAAGGTACTCGTATTCGGGAAGACTCGGAGAAAACTCCCTCACTTGGAATGCAAGAACGTGGAACAAAGTATTCGAATTCGGGAAGACTCTGAGAAATCCCCTTCGCTTGAAATGCAAAAGCATGGAACAAGGTATTTGAATCAGGGACGAGACCCTTTCTACCACAGTCGGGGCATCCTGGCAGGGGCGAGACCCTTTCGATATCCTCACATACCTTCGGGAAGATTCGGCGAAAACCCCCTCGCTTGGAATGCAAGAGCATGAAGTAGGAAATAAATTAGGATGGAATGTAAGAGCATTAAGTCAGAGCGAGAACCTTTTCGAGAGTCTCACATAGCCAATTAGTGATGAGACCGTTTCGAGAGCCTCGCGTATCATGTTAGGCTAATTCCTCAATCCCTCATTGGCCTAAAAAGGAGTCATTTGGTCCGATTGTGGGGTCATGAGCAATTTCAGCCTTATTGTGTACGACATATTTTTTTGAGGGAAATCCGGGAAATTTTAAAGGAAATTCGGGACTTTTTCTGGCAAATTTGCNTTGTGTACGACATATTTTTTTGAGGGAAATCCGGGAAATTTTAAAGGAAATTCGGGACTTTTTCTGGCAAATTTGCTCTTTAATACCGGCACTGGCTGCTAAAATCGCCACCATAGGAAGAAAAAATGGACAAAATGACGTAATCCAAGATGGNCTTTAATACCGGCACTGGCTGCTAAAATCGCCACCATAGGAAGAAAAAAGGGACAAAATGACGTAATCCAAGATGGCCGCCAGCAGCCCCTGTCCTACAATTGTCCATTTTTAACTACTCGCGACCTCTAGAATCAGGCCGCTGGTCGCGGGGCAAGTGACCGGGCCAACGGGCGGCGAGATGTGCGACTGCCATACCCATCTCGAGCGGACAAGTGAACGGGACACACTGTTGTAACGCTCTTGAAGACAACGGTCAAATACCTAACACGATGACTTAGCGAAATCGAGAATGTACTTTATGAGCCCGCATCTGACGATCGAATGAGTAGAACACGGTCATTTACATTCTGTGAGGTGGGAATGGCGAATTAATAAATTAAACGTTAACGCCAGGTTGCTGCTTACACGAATAAAACTCCGCCGTGCGGACACCACGTCACCCTTTTGCACTACGTCATCAGCCTCACGGCTATGCAGCAGCGGACCGGCAAACACTGCTTTCACCCTTACTTTGGTCCCGATGTAAACAGATCTTTATCAATCCGCCACGAACAACAAATGACAGGGAGCTGCGGAAATTATGAGCATGCTGGTGCATATATTTTCTCGTGGAAATAGATCTCACACACTCAGTATGGCTGTCAAGACTGCTACCTCACAATTATAGTCGCTTTCCGATAGCCAACTCCACATTCGGGCTGTTACCACTTGGTAGTTTCTCTGTCCAGACTTCTGTCGTACTTTCACAATTAGGCCTATATCCATTCCTCCAATATTATTTCCTTCTGATAACAGCGTGCTTCGTGCAGTTGTGGCATTTAAAAAGCCATTATTGCGCACACTGCTGCCGCAACTGAGCTAACACACACCTGTTAAAAAAAAAATTGCTCTATGACGAGTATTTATCCGCGTACTGAAAATACTCGCGGCAGACACGCCAGACATCTCAGCTGCAGGTAGACGCTGCCGAATAACGGCAATTAGAAGCATTTCAAACAATTCTCTCCCCGCCAATTTGTAGCGGTCGTCGCTAAACACGCCGCACTGCATTAGCACACGGCTCGCGTCGTCGACACGCTCCTTAGCTACTGCCGCAACTTCGTTTAGCGGAGACTAGTGATAGGCAAAATCGAATGAAAACCATCAGGATATTCGATTGTTGCAGCATAATCGAATATCGATTTTTGTCATTGGTATTCGAATGAATCATTCGGTTTGAAGTTTTCCTTCTCGACAACAGATGGTAGTAGGTGCACTACAATATTTACGTAATTTTTTTTACGTCATCAGCAATTGATGTTTAACTTTTTGCCATTTTTGTACAAAGAATTACAATTTTATTTTGAATTTTTTCTTTAAACGCAGTTTATGTCAAATATTGTACTTAAGGGAAGCAAAATTCCACGCAACATTCACTTTGTTATATGAAGAATGATTCGCTACACTCATGCGAATGTTCATACATATCTCCACGAAGTGAATGTTTCATTCGAATATCAGGGAATTGAATGGCAGCTACTGCAATAATTCTGTTTCGGAAAATAAATTTTAGCAATTGTTTTCAGTTTTGTAACTTTTCGTGAATTTCAAAGAGCTTTAAACTCATCAAAATACTTGAGAATATTTGTTTATCATTGAAACGAGAACAGATTGTGAATAAAAAGAAAATAACGTAAAAAGCCTTCTGTCTTAGTTCGAAAGGTTTACGACAGCTCCGGAATGCACATTAGGACGAAAAATGATCGAGAACTTAAAATGTTACCTTTTCAAATACAAATAAATATTAACTTCTTATGAACACAAGTGTCATAACTTCACAGTCAAAAAGGCCATTAATTAACTCGCTTCAAAAAAGTACTTTCGAACTGTTAACTTGTGGCAGCATTAAAATTTATTCCTTTCGATTAAGGCGCAAACGGAGAAGAAAACCGAATATTCGGAATCCGAATGATTGATTCTATTTGAGACGAGACTATTCGAATAAAAATCGATTTTGAGAATAATTCGATTTTGCCCATCACTAGCGCAGACACACAGGAACCGTGGGAGCCGTCTGTGTGTCATTACAGAGCGCATGCGCACGCCACAGCTAACAACTGTAGGAAAGCGCGGGAAATAAACAGCATGGAAACGCACACTATCAGTCTTATATATACACATATACAGGTGTATATGAATTCGACCGACAAACTCCGGCTGCAGGTTAATGAAGAAAAAAGAAGTCGATAACTTGCATACGACCTATGGTCTTAAGTGAATTCTAAGGGCGGTACACATTTTTGAAGTTGGACCTGAAGCACTAGTTTATTACAGTGTCACGTTTATGTATCTCTCTCTGGAATCTTCCCTCCCTCTGAGAGTTGCAACAGTGTGTTACTGGGTGTGCCGTTTTAAAGACGTCTCGACTATTTTACCGTTGTGTCACTGCTGGTGTACTATTTTTAAATACTGTATTTTGAAACCTAATTTCAGTACTTAATTCAGAAAAAACGATTACGAGTAATATTTAATGGTTTTATTACATTTGGTATTTAATTAGTTTGGTAATTGATGCTTTCATTATCCATTCTAGTATCTGCGATTTGTTTACGGAATAATAATGTATATTTGTCAGGTGTTATGATATAACTTAATGATAAATATTTCAGTTATTTATTTATTTATCAAGGCGTATGTAATGTGTTATTTACGTATTTCAGCTTATTTAGTCATTCATTGCTTGTAAATATTTTACCATTTACGTATTTCTCGAAACTTTGATTTCAATTCATTTTTTATCTGTACTTTGAAAGCTATGTTTCAATCCAGTGTCGCCTGCAGACCCGTGTTTCAAGAAAGATTGTTTCTCTACCAACCGGACATGCGATGCAAATTCTTTCAGTCGCACCGCCTGAGGCTACCCCTTTCCACTCACTTCCCTGCAGCTGCGGTTCTTGCACATTCTCGGCGTATCCCTGCCGCTTGGCGCGTGATTTCACATAAAAAAATGCTGCTTTGTTCACGTGAGATTTCCNTTGGATATTTTCTGTCTTCCCTCCTTAGTGAGTAACACTCCAGCTTTACAGTTATTCTTCTTTGCACCAGTTATATTCGCTCACTAAAATTCTGGTTGTATTTCGTTTTAGTGAGGGTGCAAGTGGCAGGCTAGTCTTTATTGCACGTGGCCAGCCTACATTTTACTGGGCACATTACTGCATGTGCTGGCTAAATTCCTTTATTCGTCTTGGGATAACCC
The DNA here is from genome assembly GCA_002778355.1 of Clitarchus hookeri. Lineage (NCBI taxonomy): Eukaryota > Metazoa > Arthropoda > Insecta > Phasmatodea > Phasmatidae > Clitarchus > Clitarchus hookeri. The sequence goes on along the minus strand of NQII01000527.1, from coordinate 570,323 downwards.
TTCTGCGCGCCGCCTCTCTCCTTTCTTTGTCGGTGACGACGACGTAGTCAAGTTCATCTCCTCCATCCTGGTGTTCGACAGCGAACTATGTAATCTTCTTGGCCGGGATATAACTTCATTGTTCCAGTGGTTTCGACGGTCGTCGTGCTGCCAAGTCTCTACGGAACTTTTATATGAAATTTGCAAGTTTCTTTTAAAGCTGTGTCGTGCACATGTATTCCTTTTTTTTTACCGTGCTTAATTACGAACATTTGAAATTACGACCTCTCAAGGTATTTTGTAACTAATTTATTAACACATTTTGTGCGGCGTACCACTTTCGAGCAATTGATTCCCTTTCAATACATTTATGTAATNTTACCGTGTTTAATTACGAACATTTAAAATTCCGACCTCTCAAGGTATTTTCTAACTAATTTATTAACACATTTTGTGCGGCGTACCACTTTCGAGCAATTGATTCCCTTTCAATACATTTATGTAATAGATTAATTAATCTCTTTAATTGTGACAACTTGTCAATTTCTGTGTCATGAAAGACAATTTCAACTCTTACAAATTTAAAACGGTGAGAAATTATTGTATTTTAATGTTTTAATCATACTGAAGAAATTTTCTTTATTATTATAATTATGTCATTTAACGACTTTTGTATCAAGTTTCATCAACTGTCATTAATTTATTTCGAATTATGACAAAAATTATTATTGTTTTTCTTGAACAGAGTTATTTCTTTGTATTCAAGTAAGTCTTGCATTTATATATTTTATTTATTCTCTCTCTTATGCCATGTGCGGTCACTCAGCATGATTATGTATTAGCGCTTCCTATTTGGCTTTGATGAACATAATTGTTTGTGTATTGCTTCCTTTTATATCTGTTTGTGCCCGGTCCCTTGTAATTTTATATTTCTTTAATATGCCACTTTGTTGCTGTATTTTGTTTGTTGTTTGCGCCAAGGACTCGGGACATTTCTGTGTTTGTTGGAAGTCGGTAGTATATTTTATTAGTTTATTATGTTATGGTTGTACATGGGCACATGGGTGTTGTGCATATTGCCCACGCACCAGGTATTGGTATGTATTATTTTGAAATTAAAACACGAATTACTCGAAAACGGCGAGGCTTAGGGTATTTACACAAAGTGACTTTTTTCGTTTATTGCAACGTGGCGATTAATGATCCATCATTTAAATCCGAAACATGCTACAACGTCATGGATGTTAGTTCAAAATAAAGGCAGTAACCGTGATTGTTTACATTAAATAATCTGATGAGATCGAGGGGTGTTGTGGTATTTGCAGACCTTTGTGCAGTTTCCCATTATCCAGACACTACGAGAAGTATTCAATCTTAAATATTTTCTCCAATATTTGCAATAAAGTAGCGTTTCAGGTCCTACTTCAGTCAATATTCATTTCAGACCATAAGTCGTATATGTTTTCAACTTATTTTTGCGTGTTGAATCGTGCCGAACGATGCCGCTGGTCGGCGGGTTTTCTAGGGGATCTCCAGTTTCCCCCACCCTGTCATTCCGGCGCTGCTCCATACTCACCTCCCTTCACCTTCATCGGATCTCAACACCTCGATGTTAAGAGCCGCACAAACCTCTTCACTCATTCATCGGCTCTCAAGAACTGGACATTAGGAGCCGTCCAAATCTGCCTGCGATCAGGGTTTACCTTTTGGCTATTATTACTTTCAATTTTATTGCAAAACTTAGTAGGCCTATTATAATCGATCGATGCTCATACCGAAATACCACGAAAAATGTTGGCTGTAATATTGTTACTTCCACTATTATTTTGAACTGCAGCTAAACACATAAATCACGAACAATTTTGAATCGCGAAAGATCTAAATTTAAAATTCACATAATTCCATGGTTTTGTAGATCATTTTGCAGCTATTTTTTAGCACTTTGATCAGACTGCTACAGTCATTCGGCGTAACTTTGTACCTACCATCTGCCAAATTTAATTTTTTAGGGGACGGATCGAAGAATCCCTACAAATTAACATATCCCTTGCAAATCAAATAGTTAGCAGTGAATTATACCTTAAGGTGAGGGCTGTAAATTCTTCGTTATAAACGAACATGAGTGGTACAATGTTACCCTTAATTGGTACAAAGTAACCCCAAATGACTGTGCCTGATACCTAGAACTAGTGATTTTTCGCGAAAAAATATGAGTACACGATAGACTTCAATACTATAAGCACCCAAACAGCAGTTTGTATATTGTCATTGGTTGCTGTCTGCTTGAGAAGCAGTTATCATATTTGACCGAGCCACTCAGAATTCGGCAACATCGGCATGGCTCCTACGTGATCCATGTGCAGACAGTTAACAAGTGTCAAAAAGTAATTCAGCCAATCAAGATAGGTAAACGACCCTGCAGTGTTTTGAAATATAACATGTACTTAAATATTTTCGCAAAATTTCAGTACCCCTACTGATACCACATGACTAAAGTATAAAAATGAAAAAGAGAGAATATTTCAGGGGCTTAAACTGTGTCAGAGCAGGACGCCGAGCTCCTCAGGGAGGGTCGGCTGGAGACAGGGTAGAAGACTTGTTTACAGAAAACTCGTACTCGACATTTACGTTCCTGCCTTCTGCACAAGGCCGCCCAGAGCTGCCGGTTGTCGTCCTTGAGGTAAACTTCCAGAACCAATATTTTGCAAGGAAGGATTCCAATCCAGCTCTCATTACATGTCACGTTAATAAACGATTAATGCTTGACTTGACTGACATGAGCTATCAAACTTATAACAATTAAAAAATGGTTTAATTTGTAACAGTTTATATTTTTTTTAACTGCATTAAAAACCACAAACTTCCAGACATATGCTGTACCTAATGACATGAATGAATTTTACTTTTAGCTGTTGAGGCGTGTGGTTGTTTGTACATTCATGCATCAAATGTAGAAGGTCATAGGGCGAATGTAGAAGGTCGTAGGGCGATCCAAACAAATGATTTAAAACGGAAATATTTCGGAAGTACCAAATACGTTGGCGACACAGGTGTGTCTGTGCACTATTTGCATTCTGACCGGAGACCACAACTTCATTATCTGTGGCGATATTTGACACGCCAGTATGACACATGAAGTCTCGTGTGTTTTTGGTTTCGTTTAACGCAGATGTCTAGTGCGGGACCGGACGAGTAAAGGGATAGGTAGGGTTTTACATATTAAATGATTCTATGCATGTCTTGGCCACTTTTCACGACATCGCTTGTAAACAAAAACACTTTGCACATCTTTTCCCGAACCACATTTCAACTGGCAAATAAAATCAACAGAATCACAAAAGAAAAACTATTATTAATTTACTTCTGCTTTCTCTCTTTCTCTTCAAATGACACAAAGTGTTTGTTTGAAAGCCATATTGTCAAAGGTAGCTTAAACACGCATAAAATCATTTAATCTCCGTTTCACACATATGTAGACTAAAGATGGGGCAAGTTTTTAAGGCCCGAAGGCCAGCACACCCTCCACCCTCCCGCACTACATCTGTACTCTGATGAGTAAGGCAGTGCACGGCACTTTCTCCTCTTGGTCTCTTCGGGCCATTCACTTTCCTTAGTGCCGTTACTCGGTATTCTACCGGTTTTCTCATTTAAAAACCTGTCCTCCTTGCCAATCTGAGGTATTCCGACTTACTTTTTGTAAAGCCTTTACCTGAATACCCCATTATGGGTCATCAGAAATTTGCTCTCTTTGCCATTTGTCGAAGTCTTCAAGCCTTCTTCCTATTTGAGTGGCAAACTCGTTCCATATCTTATTGAGAACATTATTAGTCAATATATTTCCCATATCTAAGTGAATGCCCCTTTCTTGCATTGTTTGTTCAAGCCAGTTCCTGATATCTTCTGTTTTCAAGCATTCCATGATGACATGCAGTGCCGCCCTCTGAGCACTAATGAGCTTCTTCTTGTGCCAAGTCAATTCGGCTCTATGGAACCACATCACAGCTCCGTACGTGACGATTGCCTCAAAGACAGCTCGATATATCGTTCTGAGCGTTGTATAGCTCAGGCTCCAACTGGTATTACCAATTCTTTTAAGTTTCTGGAAGACCACAATGGCCTTCCGAGAAACATATTCCACATGTTTGAGGAAGCTCATTTTGTCATCCATGATGACTCCCAGGTACATTTTCAACTGGGCTCCCTCCGAAACGCACCGTCAGCGGTCTCTGAAACTTTCCTTTTAGAAGCAAAGTCTTTGTTTTCTCCGTGGAGAATTTAAGTTTTGCTGTTGTTGCCCAATTTCGTATCTTCTCCATTATTTCTGCGGCTTTGCTTCCCAGCACGCTTCTTGAATTTCCGGTGATTAAAACTAATCCATCGTCCGCATATCCAAATACAGTGCATCCCGGAGGAAGGCCCAGCTCCAAAAACCCATCGAATAGGACGTTCCACAGGATCGGGTCGACGACCGAACCCTGCGGGCATCCCTTCGTGAGGCGCTTCTTTACCTGTGTGGTTTTAGCAGAGTACAGGCTCCATCCGTTGCTAAAGAAGTCCTGTATGACCCTACAGATGTCGGCAGGGCACCTCTTCCTCGTAAGCTGATGCATAACCTCCGGCCACCAGGCATTGTCGAAGGCTCCAGATATATCCAGAAACACCCCCATGACGTACTTTTCAGGGCATTCTCTTGTGGCCTTCATTACGTCATGGAGAGCGAAATCTGATCCCGTGCCTTTCTTTAAACCGCACTGCTTCTCATTCAATGTACCCTCCGCCTTCAGGGCCATGATAAGGCTTCTATTTATTAATTTCTCTAAGACTTTGCCTGGCACCGGAAGCAGCGTAACTAAAGATGGGGCAGACAGATCTTGCTGGCTGCGCACAACCAGTCTCCGTGCCCCAACATTGAACTGCGATCCTAGCAACACGACTAGCAAAAACAGCGCGGATTGGATTTGAGGTTAGAACACAGTTAAGTAAACAAGTGCTTTGAGATGTTTTTATACTTCCTTTAACCAATTTGTAATGCAGTTTGAGTAAATTAAAGTCAGGTAATGTATTTCATTAATATAATAGTGTTTGTCATTTCAAAATTAAAAAAAAAAAAAAAAAAAAAAAAAAAAAAAAAAAAAAAAAAAAAGTTTATGAGTTTTGACCACGAGATATTGGCAGTTGTGTTCCTTTAGGATAGGTCAATGTTGGGTAAATGCGCAGAAGACGAACAAGCTGTCTACCTAATCTTTGGTCTACGGTTTCATTTAACTTCAATTAATTTTGACAGACATTGTGACCAATCCACACAGCATGTAAACAGTAAACGCCCTCATTCGCAAAGTATTCTGTCAGCTGATGGCTGTTGCGGGATGCATGTCGTTACGTCAGTGATCTTTTCGATGATTATGGAAGAAAAAAGTACTCGGTATTAAAAATAATAATTTAGAACTCTAGTGACAATTACAACATTTGCGGAGTAAATTATGCTGCTGGAGTGTTGTGCAATTTTTTAAAACTATATAGCAAGATCTTTGAAAACATCTAAAAAAAATTACGGTAAAGCAAGCGTGCATTAACGGTTATGTGAAAGTGAACGTCTCCGCCCGATAAATGCCATTGAACTCGCTTTCGTTATGATTTATATGCAATAATTTCTTGCTGGTGATGTCGGAATATTATATCTGCAGATAATTATATTTTGTATTTGCAATTATAATTAAATGTAGTTCGCGTAGGAGCTTTTTTAGAACAGCATTCTTCAGTGAAATGAAATATCGACACCGGTATTTTGCCTTGTAAAAGGGTTGCTTGTGAGCTTTGGTCCGCCATCCTACTAATATTATAAATGCGAAAGTATGTGTGTGTGTGTGTGTTTGTTAACACTCAGTTCCATAACAGCTGAACGGATTTTGATGAAACTTGGTATGTAGGTACTTTAGATCCTGGAATAGCACATATGATCCTTTTTATCTCGGTAAATTGTACGGTTCCTGTGGAATAACAACAAAACGTAATTCTGCAACGGCTGGGAACGTGACCAAAATATTTTTTCCCTCTAGTGTCCGAGTTTATCAGGCCGCCCAAGGACCTCTGAAATGGCTTAACGACTGCTATCAATCGATAACAACCGGTACCGAATATTTAACTTGCCCTCCGAAGCCCGGAAGCACTCAGATGTTATGCCACTAAACGGTCACCCATCCAAATGTGTGCCGCTGGGAACGTTGCTTAACTTTGGTGATCGATTAAGATCCCTCAGCCAAGCGCAAAAAGTAGTACCTAGGTACACTTATTTCTAAAGCTACAACTTGATGAAACTCACGTTTTGATTTTCATTCATCGACGCTGGAAAGCGGAAATGTGGTAACTACGCGATAGTTGCACAGATACACTCCAAAAACAATACCCTACTTCTTGGTTATCGGGTAAAAAATATTACCTTCCTTTTGGGCGGCAGTAAACAGATAAAAACATAGGCAAACATAGTATAATTTTATAATTCTGTTTTCAGATAAATAAATTGACTTTTCTTAATTTATTTATTAGTGTATCACTTTAAAACTCAATTGTACCCGGGCGAAGCCGGGCCGGTTCCCTGGTTTTCCTTAAACCCTCATGAAGTACGTGCTACAATACGTTGTGAAGTTTAAAACTGTTGGTTTCAAGGAACAGCTCAAGTGTTTTGTTAATTGAATAAGTCAGCAAATAATATCAGTTGTCGACAAAATTGATTTAGTCAAGTAATCGTACAAGGCTCGCCACATGTTCTAGAATTACGAATTGAACATTAAGTTAGTGCGATTTGTAAATAATGTTTGAAACAGTTGCTGGAATATTTTAAATGTACGAGGCCTAAAAAATGCTTTTTTTACCCTCTTTCATTATGCTTGCTGAAAATTTTTACTTTGTATATTTCACACATCGGTGTAAAGAGCAACATATGAGGGCTGATTGAGAAGTCATCGCAACTATTGTTTGCCTCCCGAAAATGACCTAAACACAGGAAATGTACTACGCACAGTTGAAAGTGTACACGTACATTTTAAAGGTAACACCACGTGGGGTATGGACGCAGGGATGTCCAGCAAGGAACAAATACAAACATAGCTGCTTGACATCACCGTTTAACTAATATATTCTCATAAAAACTGCATATGCTCATTTTAACGGATACGTATCGTACGCGTGCGAGCAGTTTATCATTCTTCAAAGTTGTCTCCCAGACTGTCCACGGTTCGTTGCCAGAGATGAGGCAGGCGGGAAATACCATCGGATGCATGAGATCCGTCAGTGTACGGCTACCTCTCGTCTGGAATATCGACGGGGGCGAAGCGAGGCGCGCAAGTGGGAGGCGAGTAGTCTGACCACTAGTACGACCACAGCAGGCGACATGCTTCATGCAGAGTAGAGAGGGTGCGTACTCACCGCGGCCTCACTGCACAGAGCAGCAGCATCAGTCTTGCGGTCGCTCGAGCCCTCAGCCAGCCGCTTCGACAGGAACTGCACACACAGACATGGCGCTCAGCACACACTCACACCACGGGCACTACATCACCATACACACGACGTGCTTCTCTTCACATGAGCACTACATACAATCTCCACTCCGTGCACACACAAGCGAGCTGGATTGGTGCACTAGCCACGAGTATCCAGTCACTTACACAGCACAGCATTCAGACGAAGGGTCTGAGCAACTTTTCACTCTCCTTTCTGTGCAAGTCCTTTATAAATAAACAAGTAGTAGTATATTATTCTTATAAGAAGTAACAAATTACTTTACCATTCATATTGTAAAATTTGAACTACAGACCCTGTTTTAGCTGGAATGTAGCCGTGCGTATATTAAGTATGACCTGAGTTTTCCATTGCTTCATTGACGTTCCTCAACAAATGTAATACTCCAGCAAGAAATACTTTATAATTGAACGACTAATATGCTGATGTTCAGTTTTATGAAACACACTGACAACAGCCTGATTCCTGATTAATAAAAACATTAAATTGTACAATGTGTGCAGTTCACACAATTACGTACGTTACAGTATACGAGGTAATATTCACCTTCTATTTCAGAATTTTTCACATACGAGTACAAAAATGACGTTTATTTGTATTAGGCTTTAATTCGACACCTTCCCATACACCTATATCATAATTTCTCGACATTGGAAACCATACCGCGTGAAATGAGCATAAATACTCAAACTGCAACAGCAATTATAGGCCACTACAACTACAAAGTTTTAATCCATAAGCTGCTTTTTCTCGTTTGATACTGGCTAAAGTTGTCATGCTATGAAGGGAAATGGTGATATGTTGGTTTGTTTACATATTTGCGTAAGTGTTGTACGTATTACTAATCCCAGATATAACATCAGTGCAGCACACGAACAATGTCCGCAGGCTGCCAGTGTACAACAGCGATAGGGCACTCAGTTACACCCTCGACTGCGGTGCACGACTTTTCAGATTGACAGTATAAATCGGGCTAAGTGAATGCCCAGAATGAGAGACAACATCTGTCAAGGACAATAATTTTTTTCTTTCTATAATTTTGTAACAACGGTCAGTAAATTAACGTTCTGCAGTCACATTTGAAGTACTAAAAATATACAAATATACATCAAAAACTAGTATAATATATTTTTGTAAGTATGGCAAAGAATGTAGTACGTTAGGAAATGTAAAAATTCGTAAATTATGACCAAATGAATTTTAAGAAATAATAGTGGAGTGGAGAGATTTGGGCGGCTCTTAACATGGAGATCCCTGAGAAAACCCGCCAACCAGCGGCATCGTCCGGCACGATTCCCACATGTAAAAATCCTGGAGCGACCCCGCCGGGGAATCAAACCTGGTTCGCCCAGGTTGGAGGCGAGTAGTTTAACCACTACACCACCGTGGCCCCAATTAACTGTATCACGCCCAAACTAGAAACTAGGCTACATCTCAAGTACTGAATGCGTAAGTTTAATTCATAAATAACAAACATAGGCTATGCAGCGATAATCCGGGTCACTTATTCAGAGAAACTGTTCAATCATACACCGACTTGCACTGTAGAGAGCGCATCACCGCATGTCTGGACTGTTCCAACAAGTGTATCAATACTACCCATCTCTCGTTAATACTTCATTTTATAGCCCACCATCTTCTCGTATATCGTCGGCGATCCTGCGGTGAGGTGTGTTGGGCACAATGCTCATATGCCAAGTACTACAATAGGTACTTGTTCACAGATGCATGTGTTACATACAAACTCGCACACTAATGACTCAAAGACCGCCAATGTACTTCATCGGAGTACTCCATTTAATCATCGCTGCATAACGTTGCTGCTATATCTTGGGGTTTAATTTCTTTCCAAACGGAGATTCCTCAAGGGTACAAAACCAAAACTGCCGTCCTTTAATAAGTGCTCTATGGACCACTTATCATTGGAATGTATAAAACTGTCTACCAGTGTGTGTGTGTGTGTGTGGGTGTGTGTGTGTGTATATATTTATTTATCAGACTAACGTGAATAAAATACCGAGCGGACTGGAAATTTAATATCCGGGAAGTAAAATACTATTGGAGCACATTCTTTTAATACGGTACATCACCATACAAACTACACAAAAACAGAGCAATTAAAAAAGAGGCATACAAAATTGTGAGGGAGGGGGCAGATTATTTAATAATTACAGTGTAAAAATGCACTTTAAATATCATTAAATACAATTTTATTTTAATGAGATCTGAAAATAATTTATTTCAAAATATTATCCCATACAGGATTTAAAAATCTCTCAATTATTTATGCAATAACCTTTTAACCCCTGTGCTATTACACCGTATATAATATTTTAGCCCCCAGGTCTGATGAGCCTAACCTTTGCACTACCGTAATGACTTTTACACTGTCACGCAGGCATACCAAAGCGTTTATTTACAGGTATTAAAAAACCTTTATTGTAATGCACACACCGAAGACTCGAAAACTGCCGATGTACTTCATACTAAAACATTCCGTTCGTAATAGAGACGATCCACCGGCACAGTTTCAGCGAAGCCTTGGTGTAAAACTGAAGTAGCTGCGGCACCAAGAAGCAGGACTGCTTCAACGAACAATATATTTGTTTGTATCCTGACTCGGTGACTGTTATTTATTTACATGCGGCTAAAGTTTACTACAAAAGAAAGCAACAACTTCCGTGGCGAGACAGTCTCCAGACCTCCTTGGTTTCCTAATATTTTTGTGATCGGGTGACACATTCGCATTTTTTTTTTTTGCGTGGGAATCGTGTGCATTGGAGGTGAGAGAGAGCAACTGAAGTACCATTGCGCCATTGACACAAGGAAATAATACTTCAAGTACTGCTGCCAGTAAGGAAAGGAACGTTGCAGACGTGTGCGCAGGGACGTTGAAACATCGCATGCTGTCCGACATTTTCACAATAAATGCCGCCTCTATTCACAGCATGTAACAACACACTGCCTGCCACAGTTCGCGAGACAGGCTCAACAAAGACGAACTGTAGCTACGTCCCGTTTCGAATAGTGGGTCTGGTCAATGCACCCGCCTACGTAACCATCTCAGCAGCGGGTGTGAAATTCATGTTTATAATAAAACGTTCGAAAACGATTTCAATACGTTTTCGAACGAAAATAGCATACATTTAGGTGCATGTACGAAAATAACTTTCAAACCTGGTGTAATGCAAACATCATTTTAAAGCACTTCAGCACTGCCAAAAAACGGAATTTCCAGACTTCACTGCAGTAACTGTATCCCTACAAAACTTGTGTTAAGGAACGGCATTAACCTTGTTACAGACTTCCCTACAATAGCAATGTAATGTCACCGTTTGAAATCCTTTGGTTGTAAAGAGCAGTACTGTACAACTGTTCGGCAGTTGGGCGTCTTGGGCGTAGAGGTGGTAGGGAAATTGACATGCGTGTTAACGACGCCCTTACTCTGGAACACGCTGCGCAACGCTCAGGGCAGATACGGGCAGGACGAACACCTTACGAGTTGAAAGTTGGTTCTACGTCGCACGATCATGAACATAAAAGTTGATTGTGTTGCGCTCGGCGCTCGTGAATGTCGAAGCATAAAAGTGAGGGGGGGGGTGTATTTATGGGGGAACCACACAGGTTCGGCCAGTTCTCCATACTGGCGCGACGCCAGGGCGATCAAGGACGGCGAGATTTCACGAAACTGCTGTGATTTTGCAGTCCGTCATCTACAGGTTGTTGCTCGACTGGATCTGTGCACGTTTATCTACGGAATGACTCTCATGCGTGTCTTTATCAGCCGAGTGCCTAGAATACGGACGGGTATTCACGTCCTAAATATGACATGGCCGGTTCGAACGCAGCTTCGTGACAGGGAGACCAATATGGCTGCCATCGGCCACATCGTGCTCTTGCATTCCACCACCATGGCGGCCATTTTTGCAGCCAGTGACCATCATTATTGAGTCCATTTCCCTCGAAATGTCCCTTAAACCGCCAAATAAAGAGTCAAAATATCCCTTTTTTACTTCAAAATTTCCCTTTTTCCCTAAAAATGTCCCAATTTTTTTTTTAAATATTATTTTTTCAAATTTTTTCAACGATTCCACAATGTGACTAAACGACTCATTTTTGGGCAATGAGGATTAAAGATTCAAGAGGATTTTCTCCAAATCTCCCCCCCTATACTTCATGCTCTTGCATTTAAAGAGTGCTGTGGTGACAGCGGATAAAGGGCATGTTAAACTTCACCCCATTGCATTCCAAGCTGGGAGGGTTATCTCAGAGTCTTACCAAATACGATATAAACTACAAATAGTCATTTAAGCCCTATGCGAACTTATAAGCATAGTTGGCAGTGCTTCCCGAACCGTTTAATATGCACTCCTCAAATTCATAACATAGGCATCGACACAGACAAGGAAAATTAAGAAATGGTCATTTAAGCCCTGTGCAAAATTATAAGCGTAGTTGGCCGTAATTCCCGAACCGTTTAAGATGTACTCGTCAAATTCATAACATAGGCATCGCCGCCGACATGGCAGGGTGGCAGGCTTCTTACGTTTAACAGCGGCAGGCTTCTTAGATTTAACAGCAGGCAGCATGTCGTCGTCCTTAGTAATGTCAATCATGGCAACGTCGACAGCAGCAGCAGAGTTGGTAGGTTCAGCCAGCATCAAAGGCTCTTGAGGAAGGTAAACCCTTATCGCATCTTGCAATAAAGCATGAGTTATAACTTCGTCCGATCACATGGCATGGGGAGTGTCTGTTCGCATATAGTTAACGATACACCTTCCCGGAGTATTACATTCGACCATATGCTGACATCATCGCACTCTTCATAGTAAATGTCTACAAGACTCGTAAGTCCTTCACATTCTGTTAAAGTTTTTGCAGGTACTCGTACAGGACATTCTCGATTGCATGCCTCAATCTCCATACATCTATTTGTCATGTGACTAAGTAAATTTGTTCTCAACTGTAGCTCATGTATCTTATATAATGTCCAACCGCAGCCCTTTCCCATATATTGTTCTTCCTCGTGACACATTTCCTGTATAGTAGCTTCAACGCTATCTTCAATTTTGCATTTGTTATACGGATTTACATTCGAGGTCTTGAAGGCTCTCTCACTATATTCATCTTCGTGTGGTTCTGGTNTTTGCATTTGTTATACGGATTTACATTCGAGGTCTTGAAGGCTCTCTCACTATATTCATCTTCGTGTGGTTCTGGTTTGGTATATTTACAGTCCAACCATATATTATATTTTAACGCACCTTCTTTTCCCATCTCGCATGTAAGTTGATCTACAATATTCTGTTTCATATGCTTAAGATATGTACAAATATCATCCACCATGTCNTCTGGTATATTTACAGTCCAACCATATATTATATTTTAACGCACATTCTTTTTCCATCTCGCATGTAAGTTGATCTACAATATTCTGTTTCATATGCTTAAGATATGTACAAATATCATCCACCATGTCTGATGAATAAGATGCAACATACGTCTTCATAAGACCTCGGAATGCAGATTCTTTCAGTATGAATCCATTCTCATTTGGTAAGTTTCCAACATATACAGGTGTAGGTGCTTTATATGTACACATTTTGGTATGGTTGTAATACGACTCGCGACATAGTTTTACCTGATGGTCGTGTATTTCGAGTCGCATGCTGTCTGGAACACCTGTTACTTCATAACATTTGAATTCACGACCACACTTATAGCAACAAGTAGTATAGTGTGCCCATTGCGTCTTCTTCAAACATTTTCCAGATTTCTCATGTTGGTGAGCACTGCTACTTTTACTAAAGGTCTTGTTGCAGTAGTGACATTAATATCTTGATGCCTGTGGTAAACTGTTCATCTCCAGGTCTGATGCTAACGATGATGACAGCGCGTCTGTATCTAATGCAGCAGGTGTCTACCCTTCACATGTTTTTTTTCAGATGTATGCAATACACTACGTCTCATAGCCGACACAGGAGAGAGTCCCTCACATGATGCAAGATGTCTTTTTAAGTTCGCATCGCCCAAATTGAGACTTACACTGTTCATATGTTAAGCTAGATTGCTTCATGTTCATAGAACAAACAGTTTCATGACGACGATCATTACAGCTGTTACTAAATGGTTTCTTGCAAAAAACCGCACAAATGACTTTCTGACGTATTTTCCATCTTCGCTCGAGACGATGCATACTCTTCGAAATTCGAATAACAACTAAGGCGATTCCATAAATTTCTCATGTAAATACGTGCATTTCTTCTTATTTCATCAGTGGGATTTAAGTTTTTTTTTTATGCATTCTGTAAACATATATTCAGCTAACGTCTCTCCACTGCTACATGCTGTTTTACATCTCTCATGTCGATGTGCATTGCTACTTTTACTAAAGATCTTACCGCATTTGCGACAATGTTTCCTACGTATTGGTGGAGGATTGTGTTCATTGTTCACATGAAGGTCAGAAGTTGGTGATGAAGGCGTATCAATACTTTGTACAGCAGACATCTGATCATCACAATTTTGTAGTGTTGACAATGCGCTGTGTTGCTAAGCATGTACAAAAACAAGATCTTTGTAGTTTCTTTTCATATGTATGTTTAAACTGTCTATACGAGTGAACATGCCTTGGCATATATGACATTGATAGCCTGTGCTGCATGGATTAAGCTTGCATTTATGCTTTATATGTGTCTTTGCATTGCAGGCATATGCAAATGTACTGTTACAGTAGTGGCATGGATGTCTAGGAGATGTGACTGTTCCTGTAGGGTATGATGACTTTAATGATGTTGATGGTTCGGATTTTTCTTTTGCGGATATCTTCCCATCAAAAGTTTGCTCTATTCTCAGCAAATACTGATTGACCTGTGTAGGAAGGAGAGCTTTGCATGTTGCGCTATGTATTTTTAAGCTATCGAGTCTTCGAAAATATGATTTGCATTTTTCACATGATAAGATAATACATTTCATATTTTTTTGGCAACCAGTCTCGTGTCGACGAGCATGACAGCTTTAAGAAAAAGTCGTCTTACAGTAACGACATAAATAACTTTCTCGATTATTTCCCATCGTAGAAAAAACAGCTCTGTTCGCTTTTCGAATTCTGAACAGCAACTGAGCCAGTCATCCTAACCTAAACTAATATATACATATATATACGTACAGATGCAACGGCGGTGACCTTTATGTCAGTTTTGTTAGTGTCGAGACATGTTAGGTTTCTTTATCGTTGTGTGCGACAGCGCCCTTTATTATAGACCTGTGATATCCTCACATAACCTGTTAGGCTCCTTTATGCGTGGTGGTGTTCTTTCTCTTTATTACAGTGGTAGCTTACATTTCTGCTTTATATGTCTCTTCGCATTGTAGGCATATGAAAATGATATGTTACTATAGTGATGCGATTGTTCCCGCCATTGTTTTCATAGTAGTGTGCATTACCTTTAATACTTTATCATTGTGTATAGTTGGGAAGACTCTGAGATAACCCATGCGCATATGATTGGGAAGACCCTGAGATATCTCTCGCAGCTTGGCCTGCAAGAGCATGATGAACATTTTGTAGGAAGGACTTAAATGTTGATGTAATTTTGGGAAGACTTAACCCTTTCGAGATGACAGGAGTGATGTTATGAAGTTGCCGAACGTATCTTACACGATACGATATGGAACTTATGCGCATAAATGCTTGTAGGGCTTAAATCGCCCTTTATGTTAGGTTATGTGCATCGTTGAAGTGTTTGGCACCACCCTTTCATATTAAAATGCATGTGCCATTGAAGTGTATAGTAGTGCCCTTTATGTTATGCCACGCGCACTTCGTTACAGTGTTCGGTGTCACCCTTTATGTTAGGGTGCGTGTACCATTGAAGTGTTTGGCGCCACCATTTATATAAAAAAAAGTCCGCATCATTGAAGTGTTTGGCGCTACCCTTTATATATAAAAAAAAGTCCGCATCGTTGAAGTGTACGGTAGCACCCTTTATGTTATGACGAGCGTGCTTCGTCGCAGTGTTCGACGTCGCCCTTCGTTAGAATGTGTGTGTCCTTGATGTGTTCGGCATCATCCTTTATATTAAAAATGCCCATGTCGTTGTAGTTAATGGTGGTGTGCTTTATGTTATGCTTCGCGCGCTTCGTCGCAGTGTTTGGTGTCACCTTTTATGTAACGGTGCATGCATCGTTGAAGTGTTCGGCGGCACCCTTTATATATAAAAATGTCCGCGCCATTGAAGTGTACGGTAGCATGCTTTGTGTTATGCCACGCGCACTTCGTCGCAGTGTTCGACGTCACCCTTTATGCTAGGGTGCATGAGTCGTTGAAGTGTTCGGCGCCACCCTTTATATATTAAAATGCACGTGCCGTTGAAGTGTACGGCCGTGTGTTTTCTGTTATGCTGCACGCTCTTCGTCCCAGTGTTTGGCATCATCCTTTATGTTGGGGTGCGTGCATCGTTGACATGTTCGGCAATGTTCTTTATGTTACACCAAGTGCCATGACGATATCCTTTATGTTATGCCTCGCATCATGGTGACTGGGGAAGACTCTGAGTTAATCCCCCAGGGTTGGAATGCTAGCATGTGATGTCTGAGACAACCTCATGCTTGAAATGTGAGAGCATTAAGTATATGATCTAGTAGCAATGAATTAAATTGTAATCGTATTCGGGAAGACACTGAGATAACCCATGATGTAGGGGCCAGTCGGGTGACAAGGCAGAGTTTTGGGAAGACCTGGAGAACCCCCCCCTGCAAGAGTATGATGTAGGGGCCAGTCGGGTGACGTGGCAGGAATTTGGGAAGACTTGGAGAACACCTCCTGCAAGAGTATCATGCAGGGGCNAGGGGCCAGTCGGGTGACGTGGCAGGAATTTGGGAAGACTTGGAGAACACCTCCTGCAAGAGTATCATGCAGGGGCCAGTCAAGACATCAGGGAAGAGCCGGAGGACACTCTCTTGCCTATGTTATGCATTTGCTGGTTGTACCCTAAATGGTTCGGGGATTATAATCAACTATGCTTATAAGTTCGCATAGAGGATTAAATGACCATGTGCTAATTTTCCTTGGTGGCGATGCCTATGTTATGAATTTGACGAGTACATCTTAAATGGTTCGGGAATTATGGCCAACTATGCTTATAAGTTCGCATATAGCTTAAATGTCCATTTGTTAATTTTCCTTGTCGGCGGCGATGCCAATGTTATGAATTTGACGAGTACATCTTAAATGGTTCGGGAATTACGGCCAACCATGCTCATAAGTTCGCATAGGGATTAAATGTCCATTTGTTAATTTTCCTTGTCTGCGTCGATGACTATGATATGAATTTGACTACATCTTAAATGGTTCGGGAATTATCGCCAACTATGCTTTTAAGTTTGCATAGGGCTTAAATAACTATTTGTAGTTTATATCGTATTTAAGAAGACTCTGAGATAACCCTCCTAGCTTGGAATGCAAGAGGGTGAAATTTAACATGCCCTCTATCCGATGCATCACCACGACACTCTGTGAATGCAAGAGCATGAAGTGTGGTAGGGGGAAGACTCGGAGATGATTCTCATGAATCCTCATTGCCGAAATATNTGTGAATGCAAGAGCATGAAGTGTGGTAGGGGGAAGACTCGGAGATGATTCTCATGAATCCTCATTGCCGAAATATGAGTCATTTAGCCACATTGTAAGATCAATGAAAAAATTTTGAAAAAATAATATTTTAAATTTTTTGGGGGAAATTAGGGAAATTTTTAGGGAAAAAGGGACATTTCGAGGGAAATTGACTCCAAAATGATGGTCACTGGCTGCAAAAATGGCCGCCATGGTGGTGGAATGCAAGAGCATGATGTGGCCGCCGGCGGCCATCCTGCTTCCCTGTCACGAAGCTGCGTTCGAACCGGCCATTTATAACTACTGATGGTACTACACAGGCAGCGATAGGTTCATCCCATCGGAACACACATGAAGCGGCCAGCAGTATTTGATGTTAACGTGTCTTAGGACTGGTTTCACCGGGTCCATTCACACGCTAGGATATGTATGAATCACTGATAGCACTCGGATATACTTTTATGAATTCAAGTAACGACTTTAGCTTCCAATAAAAGCTCCCCGTGAATGAATTCCCGCGTAACTGCTTAACGAAAACAAGAAAATGTATTTTCAAACGGCTTGTTAAAAATACGCCGAGTATCAGGATGTCTACAAAATAAGATACAGGAAACCCATAGCCTACACAAAACGTTGAACATAATTACCAAGAAATATTTTGACATAAGATTCGGAATATTTGCATCTTTGTTTTCAATTGGGTATTCTGAAAGTAAGAGCGCTGCAGCCGTCTGTTTCACAAAGGAAAGGTGATAAACTATGATGCGGCTTCGTACACCTGAGACTTGACTGACAAGAGTAGCGAGAAAGACGCAAATGGCACTGTGGAACATTTTGAGAATATTAGCTACACGCAATGACGTCTTTTCCAAACACGATTATTTAGTGACTGGTCGGCGACAGTACTTTAAAAGACGATCGCGTGCACTATTAAACAGTGCAACCAGCGATTAACTAGCTGAATGACTCCAACAGAACTGCTAGGCGCCAGATTGCACCGGGAGGTTCTTAATGCGGTTAGTACAGCTCCAGCCGCCATGCAATTGTTTTAAAGATAGACACACGCTTACCGCAACGCCCCGTTACGGTAATAGAATCGTTGGGTAAATACACTATTATTTTCATTCCCACTTTTTCAAAATGGTGTCTTAAGGCGGCTGCCTGCCTGGCGCTTGAAAATGCGTTTTTTAAAATAAAACTATCAATATGTTTACCTACGAAAAGAAAGTTCATTCATGCCATGATGGAAGGGTATAATCCATTCACGGTATCTTCGATACTTTTGAAAAGAACCTTTGAAAAATGACCCTAGGAGTTGCATGTCACCCTGTGTTTTAAATAATTTGTAAAAACAAATATATATCACTGTGATTAACTTTAATTATTGTATTCTTTAATATATGAAACTTTAACTTAGTATCTTCTATAACTTGTAATATTTATTTCGTATTAAATACGAATTAAAAACAGTGAGAGCAGCGATGTGTTGGCAACGGCTAGTAATAAACAGTTCACAGATAAAATATTGTTTTAACCTTGTTTTTTCGTATGTATTTGTAAATTAAACGTTGCCTATTGGTATAATTAGGTAGCACTGAAGGAAATATATTTCATTGTAACAGTTAAAAAAATCAGCGCAAATTACGGTGCGTAGGCCCTAGTGACATGGTGTTTTTTTTTTCGTCCGAGGAAGAAGCGAATAGGCGGAGCGGAGCTTGTCGCTCTCTCTCTCTCTCTCTCTTTCTTTCTCTCTCTCGGGAAGTTTCGCACCACTAGTAGCAACAAAAAAATTATACACATTTTCAATTTTAGCGTNTTATTTTTTTATTTTTTTATTTACGACTGAAACAATATTTTATTGTTTGAATAATAATCATTATATATTTAAATGTAATGGCGGGACGGTTACAAATCCGAAGTTGGCAGAAGTGGCAATTGGCCACGGCGTCTTGCTCATAGAAAAAAGAGACAGAATGAAGCGTTATTTTCTCTTCTCGTGAAAAATAAAACTACCATATCAAGTTTCTACACGTTGTGATTTTTAAACCTACCTAGGCAAGTTACGATGTTGTGATAAATCTGTTTTTCTACGGCAGGTATAAATATACTGTAATCTGCGTCGTGACCGCTGTGTGTGAAAGAGTATTGTTGTTTTTACGTTACGTTGGACCAGTGTGTATGTGATTGCAAATATTGGACTTGCGAAATTTATATGTTTTAAAACGTAAACTGTTTTTATGACGAAATTAATGTTTTGAAAGTAACGTCTGTTTATTTATCACAACGTAACTTCGCCCTATGTGTTTGAAACACAATTGTGTAACGTGCTTACATTTCTGTGATTTGAATATTTGCCACAATCCCCACAAAATACTAAGCCCAGCCCGATAAATTTAAATAAATAATGAAATAAACCTAGCAAACAGTAAGAACCAATACATAGAAATATTAGCGGAGTAAAAGTCGCTGCTACGTACAAAATATAAGCGACATGAGCTGCGTGCTTGAATTTGCTGTGTCTTTTCGTTGGATTGGCTGTTACTTCGTTTTAATATTTATTCTAACTGAGACAATCCTTTTAAAGAAAGAATCCAACATATTTCAACAACAAGAGGTTAAATAGTACAGTTCTTTCACCCGCAGTTGTAACAGGGTTAAACACAGTAACGGCACAAATATTAACGTGCATTACGAGTAATGTGCTATACGTGTATAACAAATATGTTTACAATGTAAAATAANTGTGAATGCAAGAGCATGAAGTGTGGTAGGGGGAAGACTCGGAGATGATTCTCATGAATCCTCATTGCCGAAATATAAGTCATTTAGCCACATTGTGGGATCAATGAAAAAATTTTGAAAAAATAATATTTTACATTTTTGGGGGGAAATTAGGGAAATTTTTAGGGAAAAAGGGACATTTCGAGGGAAATGGACTCCAAAATGATGGTCACTGGCTGCAAAAATGGCCGCCATGGTGGTGGAATGCAAGAGCATGATGTGGCCGCCGGCGGCCATCCTGGCCACCCTGCTTCCCTGTCACGAAGCTGCGTTCGAACCGGCCATTTATAACTACTGATGGTACTACACAGGCAGCGATAGGTTCATCCCATCGGAACACACATGAAGCGGCCAGCAGTATTTGATGTTAACGTGCCTTAGGACTGGTTTCACCGGGTCCATTCACACGCTAGGATATGTATGAATCACTGATAGCACTCGGATATACTTTNCCTTAGGACTGGTTTCACCGGGTCCATTCACACGCTAGGATATGTATGAATCACTGATAGCACTCGGATATACTTTTATGAATTCAAGTAACGACTTTAGCTTCCAATAAAAGCTCCCCGTGAATGAATTCCCGCGTAACTGCTTAACGAAAACAAGAAAATGTATTTTCAAACGGCTTGTTAAAAATACGCCGAGTATCAGGATGTCTACAAAATAAGATACAGGAAACCCATAGCCTACACAAAACGTTGAACATAATTACCAAGAAATATTTTGACATAAGATTCGGAATATTTGCATCTTTGTTTTCAATTGGGTATTCTGAAAGTAAGAGCGCTGCAGCCGTCTGTTTCACAAAGGAAAGGTGATAAACTATGATGCGGCTTCGTACACCTGAGACTTGACTGACAAGAGTAGCGAGAAAGACGCAAATGGCACTGTGGAACATTTTGAGAATATTAGCTACACGCAATGACGTCTTTTCCAAACACGATTATTTAGTGACTGGTCGGCGACAGNGAACATTTTGAGAATATTAGCTACACGCAATGACGTCTTTTCCAAACACGATTATTTAGTGACTGGTCGGCGACAGTACTTTAAAAGACGATCGCGTGCACTATAAAACAGTGCAACCAGCGATTAACTAGCTGAATGACTCCAACAGAACTGCTAGGCGCCAGATTGCACCGGGAGGTTCTTAATGCGGTTAGTACCACTCCAGCCGACATGCAATTGTTTTAAAGATAGACACACGCTTACCGCAACGCCCCGTTACGGTAATGGAATCGTTGGGTAAATACACTATTATTTTCATTTCCACTTTTTAAAAATGGTGTCTTAAGGCGGCTGCCTGCCTGGCGCTTGAAAAATGCGTTTTTTAAAATAAAACTATCAATATGTTTACCTACGAAAAGAAAGTTCATTCATGCCATGATGGAAGGGTATAATCCATTCACGGTATCTCTGATACTTTTGAAAAGAACCTTTGAAAAATTACCCTAGGAGTTACATGTCACCATGTGTTTTGAATAACTTGTAAAAACAAATATATATCACTGTGATTAACTTTAAATTATTGTATTCTTTAATAAATGAAACTTTAACTTAGTATCTTCTATAACTTGTAATATTTATTTCGTATTAAATACGAATTAAAAACAGTGAGAGCAGCGATGTGTTGGCAACGGCTAGTAATAAACAGTTCACAGATAAAATATTGTTTTAACATTGTTTTTTCGTATGTATTTGTAAATTAAACGTTGCCTATTGATATAATTTGTATAATTAGGTAGCACTGAAGANTTGGTATAATTAGGTAGCACTGAAGGAAATATATTTCATTGTAACAGTTAAAAAAATCAGCGCAAATTACGGTGCGTAGGCCCTAGTGACATGGTGTTTTTTTTTTTTCGTCCGAGGAAGAAACGAATAGGCGGAGCGGAGCTTGTCGCTCTCTCTCTCTCTCTCTCTCTCTCTCTTTCTTTCTCTCTCTCGGGAAGTTTCGCACCACTAGTAGCAACAAAAAAATTATACACATTTTCGATTTTAGCGTATTTCATACTTATTATAGCAAAAATAATGATTTTTTATTTTTTTATTTACGACTGAAACAATATTTTATTATTTGAATAATAATCATTATATATTTAAATGTAATGGCGGGACGGTTACAAATCCGAAGTTGGCAGAAGTGTCAACTGGCGACGGCGTCTTGCTCATAGAAAAAAGAGACAGAATGATGCGTTATTTTCTCTTCTTGTGAAAAATAAAACTACCATATCAAGTTTCTACACGTTGTGATTTTTAAACCTACCTAGGCAAGTTACGATGTTGTGATAAATCTGTTTTTCTACGGCAGGTATAAATATACTGTAATCTGCGTCGTGACAGCTGTGTGTGAAAGAGTATTGTTGTCTTTACGTTACGCTGGACCAGTGTGTATGTGATTGCAAATATTGGACTTGCGAAATTTATATGTTTTAAAACGTAAACTGTTTTTATGACGAAATTAATGTTTTGAAAGTAACGTCTGTTTATTTATCACAACGTAACTTCGCCCTATGTGTTTGAAACACAATTGTGTAACGTGCTTACATTTCTGTGATTTGAATATTTGCCACAATCCCCACAAAATACTAAGCCCAGCCCGATAAATTTAAATAAATAATGAAATAAACCTAGCAAACAGTAAGAACCAATACATAGAAATATTAGCGGAGTAAAAGTTACGGTAGGCTTATTTATGTGCATGTTCACCACTATCTTTTAAGTTTGTCGCTGCTACGTACAAAATATAAGCGACATGAGCTGCGTGCTTGAATTTACTGTCTTTTTTCGTTGGATTGGCTGTTCCTTCGTTTTAATATTTATTCTAACTGAGACCGTCCTTTTAAAGAAATAATCCAAAATATTTCAACAACAAGAGGTTAAATAGTACAGTTCTTTCACCCGCAGTTGTAACAGGGTTAAACACAGTCACGGCACAAATATTAACGTGCATTACGAGTAATGTGCTATACGTGTATAACAAATATGTTTACAATGTAAAATAATAACCGTAAGAACTATTGTCGATACAGACATTGTCAAAAAGTTATAAAGCTGACCTAAATATGGTTATAGGCCTAAATTGTAAACATTCGTACGAAATGGCATTTGAAAAATGACAGAATTATTTGAACAGCTGCAAACAGTAAACAAAGCATTTGACAGTTAAAACGTATTAGTCACATGGCAGTGTTTATGTTTACATGTAGCGGAAGGATACGTAATTGGTAACCAAAAGTATAACTTTAGCAGGGCTTCAGAAAAGTGTGAAGTAACCGTGAATGGCCTATACTCTCAGGACATCACGTGCATTGGAAACATTATTTTCATGCCTTCCAACATAGCTAAAAATGTTTTTTTTTTTGTTTTTTCAGATTGTTATATTTTAAAATATACGAACCGATTCATGCAAAACTACGATATATGCATGCAATAGACTTACAGATTCACGTCTAATAAAATTCAATGGTCACGTTCAGGCGAGCACGCCAGCCTTTGCGTAGAGGCGATACAGCTTTACATAAGCCAGCCGGCGTCAACCTTAGCGCTTCATTGATTTTTGCCTTGCGCACATACACACCCCTCACTAGGCGACCGCTCCAGTTCAAATACTAAGACGTTTTGTCTTGTAACCATGAAGCTTCATTACATTCACATTGAAATAAAACGTGCATGGTTGATTTTGTTATAAAAAATGTTTACTACAGGGTTAACGATGCGCTCTTCGGGTAGATATTTTCCGTATTTTAAAGGTTTTAATTCTTTTAAAAACAAAATAATATGGAACTGAAAAGAAATAACAAACTTTACGTTTAGCTTCAAAACTTTCCGTCGTCAAATCTGAACTCACTTTCTTTGAGGACTTCTTTAGTAACTGTAGTTACACCTTGTCGAGTCAACTGCAAGATTAACTTGACATACTGAGTATGTAACCAAACCGCAAAGATCACGTCGTCTATATCTTAGAATACTTCATGGCATTGTTAAACCGTGTCTTCAACCACTGTGATGTGTGTACCTTACACACTTTATTAACGCCATTATAAAATTGTAATTAATAAAAAAAATGAAAAACACGTAATTTAATCATACACTTTTCCGAATAATATTCCAGCATTAATTTCAGTACATAAAACTTAACACGAAAACTTGCGAAACATTTACAATGTAATCAAA
Source organism: Clitarchus hookeri (assembly GCA_002778355.1). Taxonomy (NCBI): domain Eukaryota; kingdom Metazoa; phylum Arthropoda; class Insecta; order Phasmatodea; family Phasmatidae; genus Clitarchus; species Clitarchus hookeri. Next base: position 546,256 of record NQII01000527.1, on the reverse strand, counting down.
GTTCTTAAAAATTTATGATAAAGATTTTTGAGATAAAATTACAATCACTGTTGCTTTAGAATAGCAAATATTACTCAAATAAAATATTACGCAAAAATAAAAATTTTCCAAGGGAACAAGATTGCGACTCGAAAGCACAATAAGGTTTCAAGTCCTACAGGAAATAAACAACAAACGCACGTGTTAGGCCACGCTGGGGCGCGATCAACATTTTCTTTTGCGATTATCGGCGATTTCAGTAATGTGCACTGAGAAAACGGATTTGTTGAATAAACAAGTTTGTTTTGCGCAACTAAATTAGAGGCGAAGGTCCAAATATGGATCACCATTTTGTTGACGCCTTATGTTGCAAAAGCACAGTTAGAAATTTCCGTGAATTTACGGAAATGCTTTCCGTAAGGTCCAAACCACGGAAACTTTCCGTAAACGCGCCAAACTTACAAATTTCCGTAAATTGGGAAAAAATATATTTCTCGTTTTTTTTTTGTACTTCCAAGTGATATTCTCGCATTGTCTGGCATTATTTTTATTATTATTATTTTACTGAAGACTAAGCTAACAACTTGCTATTACGGAAAATACATTTATTCGCACCAATGTAGTGGGCCTAAAACTATTCACGTGAGAGTAAAAGTTATTGCCTTTCAATTGTTCTCATTTCATGACTATAAAATAATGCATTACAGATCCCCTGGACTTAATGATTGTCTTTTGTACCTATGAACTTAACATTGTATGGAAGCACCTAATAAACGGTAACAACTCTGAGTCATAACACTTAGTTTGTTATTGTAAACATAAACACATACATTTTAATTAGTTTTAAGTAGTCCGTCGGTGTTACGTGTCGTTGATTAAATTTATTTACTCGCGGACGCATTAATGTTAATTCTGTTTAAATATGCTGTGAGTAATCTTTCTGGGCACGGCCCCAGACTCAGAGAGCTACTGTATTGTGTTCCATAGGGGGAACTAGGGGATTTTTCTGATTGTCCACTATGGCTGTATAGGAAAAACATGTTTTGATTAGAAAAGTTATGGAGATAGAATGCCAACAACAAGAAAAGAATGTTTTGTAAGGACTGGTAGGGACTCATCGACACCTTCCAAATTAAACCACGGAATGTACCCTATAACTTCGTGTTCAGCAAGCTAATCAACAGAGTGCAAGTTGATAAAAGTAAGTTGTTAACTTCTTAAAGGAATTTATCAATAAAATCCTATCTTTATATGCAGACATTATTATAACCTAAGCATTTCAATGCAGAGCTAGAGAATTTTAACTAAGTAGCAGCTGCTGTTCCATTCTGTAATGTTGGCTATTCTGAAGCATCATTTCCGTGCGTGTTTTTTTATGTTCCTTGGCCGTGCTCGCAGCGGTTGTGTGAACTGCGGAGAATATTATCAAGTTATTCTCTGGACGCTGTGAAGTTGCGGCTATAAACGTGTCAAGAAGCGAGAGAAACTATACGCTGAACAGTTAAATAAAAGGTAAATAATTTATTTAGTAAATTTATGTTCTCGTATATTCTTATTGGTCGTGTTTATAAACCACGTGGTAGAGGTTAGAGGCGAAGTCGTAATAACCACGGTTATAAAAAACACTGTAAAATACAACTACTTGAAAGTTGACCGGACAAACTTTCGTACACCGAAACTTTCCTAAAATTTTTAATTACAGTTACTGTTTACCCAACGTAATGTTACCTAAACTAAATTAAACTAATCAAATTCAGGTAAACAATATTTTAATATTTGAGTAATATTCTTTAACGTGAATTTTGCTTTAGTCCCTGTCCATTTGTTCTAGATTCAGCGTAATTATAGAAGTATTATTTAACTTATAGGCCGTATAATTTTCATTTGGCAACAAAAAGTTTAACTCAGTGCATTAATATTAGCACTGATAAATAAGAACGTTTAATTTTTCAGTCGGTATACTTTCACGTGGTGCAACTAGGCCCATATGCATCTTGTTATATGGATGAAGCCTAGAGAAAAATGGGGAATCTCTACGTCACATAATATGTCTATGAGCAGGAGGAGAAAAATGGCAAAAATGACTTGCATATACACATTGTTCAGCTGAAAAAATAAGTTATTTGGTATACAATATGTACTTTTTTGTAATAAAACAACAAATAGGTGTTTATTATGTACTAAGTTAATGCTTTTACTCAGCAGCACTTGTTTACTGACATAGCTAATAACTTATAGTTTTCAAGGTTTTACTTAGTACGCTTAGTACACAATTAATGACAGACTTTTAGATCCTTAAGACTGTTACTGTGTCTGTAATCCACTTCTATGTGAAGTTATTAACATTCATATTTGTATTTTCATAGGGAGTTGAACAGATGTCGCAGGTTATGTATATACGGTTTAATGTAAAATCATTTTTAAAGCCAGTAAAGTTATTTTGCAAATTTTTACTCTGCGTGTGTGTTTCATACATGTTCAGTAGTTGTTCATGACATCTTAAATTTTTTTTTACATATGTTTAATTTTTTTTTTCTGTTTAGTAGCAGTTATGTTACATTTGTTGATGATTTTACATTAAATTCACACGCACAAATCTGTGTTACCAAACATCTACATTATATTTTAAGGTTCATTAAGGCAAACTTCAATTTAAAAGCAATATTTTTATGATATTATTTTAGAAAACACTGATATAGTAAATGTAATGTTTTATTCAGTTCTTCTCAGAGAATAATGTGATATATTAAGTTTGTTGCAAATAAGTTTACAGTGTACTACATATTTGGTATCAAACTGTATTGCCAACTCTTCAATGCCATATCGACTGAGATGTTGGCTTCAAGTAGCATTACAGTTCTGTTTGTGAAAATTAGGTAGCTGACTAGACTGCAGAATTAAATTATTATGACTGCTGCACAACAGTAATAGTATTACTGTTCTCATCACATTATGCTGTACATTTAAATGACAAATTACCTCGTAGGCAAAAATTAAGCCAAAATTACCAGTCGGGGAAAATGCAAAATTTGTACAAGTCAGGGAATTTTGAAACAGAAATTGAGTGGCTACGCTGGATACAGAAGACAAGAAACAAATATACCGGATGATTCACATCACCCGTATTACCCCCTTTTCTCGGAAACAACACGACACTGTGGGTTCACGAAAAAAGTGTGATAACTATACCCTATATGAAGCATCGATTGGTAGTAATCCCATTCCCCCGAACAAACCGAAGATAGGGGTATAGGGAGTGAGCTTTGAAATTGCAAATGGGAATGTGGGTCGTATAAGGTATCGTTGGGTAGATCGCCTAAAAGGAAACAATATTTACCAAGACACTTTTTTTCTCGTACATAGTTCATGCACAATAAATTAAATAATCTAAGTATATGGTTTGTGGCGTGCGTAGTTTGCGAACAATGAAAATGGATCGCAAACGTGGTTTAACGAAACATGTTGTTTTTCTGGCCTGCATATCTAGTGTACGTACAATCAAAAGGACGTCGGTGTACTGTAAATACCGGTATGGTGTGAGAGAACTACTGTGAACTGGGAACTGAGAACACTCATTCGCACACAGCACTCTTCATANTAGATCGCCTAAAAGGAAACAATATTTACCAAGACACTTTTTTTCTCGTACATAGTTCATGCACAATAAATTAAATCATCTAAGTATATGGTTTGTGGCGTGCGTAGTTTGCGAACAATGAAAATGGATCGCAAACGTGGTTTAACGAAACATGTTGTTTTTCTGGCCTGCATATCTAGTGTACGTACAATCAAAAGGACGTCGGTGTACTGTGAATACCGGTATGGTGTGAGAGAACTACTGTGAACTGGGAACTGAGAACACTCATTCGCACACAGCACTCTTCATANGAATACCGGTATGGTGTGAGAGAACTACTGTGAACTGGGAACTGAGAACACTCATTCGCACACAGCACTCTTCATAAGTGTTCTAAATGTCGACTATCCTGTATCAGACACGACTTTGCTCTCAGTCTTACATTCGCGGATGCTCGACGGACCTCAGCACTGATGAGAGACCCACATGCTGCTCTGATTCTGTCATTCATGCAATGTTAAACGAATGACTATCAGACAGAACGAATATTTGATTGTCAGTTAACTTGAATTAAAAACCTGCAGTTCCTATAAGTGGTAGATGGCTTATCTGCGTGTTGCTTAGTGTTGCCTTATTCTCCACGTTTGTAAGGAAACAGTCTAACAATAACAGTTATGTGTATCCAATTATCATTGGTTGTGCGTAAACTATGCACGTCAGACAGACAATGTGCACCATTACGGTATTACCGGTTGGAGTGTGAGTCTAGCTTCGATACTAGCAGTGATCTGTGTGCCTTACTGCATGGACTCGTGCAGTAGACTGTTTCCGAGCAGAAGCGGAGGATAATGCAGCACTATGCAGCAAACAGATAAACCATTTACCACTTACAGGAACTCCATAGACAGACAATGCTTTCTGAATGGAATGTGGTTTACATACGAAGAAGCATTTGACATGCTGATGATACCAGGAGAATGCCGTCGGAACTGCAGAGCTGCTGCCCGTTTATACGCAGAGAGATACCCACAGTATGTCCAACACTCGTACAATGTCTTCCAGCGTGATGCATGTCGTATGCGCACAACCGGACTAGTGCAACTGACACGCAACAAATGTCGCATCAGACGACCTGTGAGAGACAAGAGGGTTGCTGATGTACTTACAGCCATGGTAGTTAATCCTCATGATTCTACACAGAGGATTTCGCGCGACTCAGGATTGTCTCAAAGTTCAGTGTGGAGAATCCTCGCTGATAATCGTTTACATCCATACCATGTACAGCTGGACCAAGAACTTGGGAATAATGACTTTCCTAAGCGCATTGATTTCTGCAACTGGTACCTGAGCAAGAACCGTGCTTTCCATAGCAGAATTTTGTGGACTGATGAGGCCACCCACATTCAAGAGTAATGGTGACGTTAACATACGTAATGCCCATTACTGGTCTGCAGTCAACCCCTATTGGCTCCGTCAAGTGGATAACCTGCCTTAATACTTGGTNTACGTAATGCCCATTACTGGTCTGCAGTCAACCCCTATTGGCTCCGTCAAGTGGATAACCTGCCTTAATACTTGGTGTTTAGCCTTCTCGGACATCGTGTCATAGGACCATATTTTTGAAGGGTACTTTTATGGTGGAGCATATGCAGACTTCCTAGAGAATATTTTGTATGACCTGATCGAAGATGTCCCTCCCGCTCTGAGATTATCATGTGGCTTCAACAGGACAGCTTTCCTGCTCACTTTTCATGCAGAACTTGGCTAGTTGCTGACATGTTATTCCTCAGACAGTGGATCGGACGAATGGGACCTGTAGCTTGGCCATNGGACGAATGGGACCTGTAGCTTAGCCACCACATTCTCCAGACTTGTCCTCAAATGATGTATATTTGTAGGGGAGAATTAAAGACATCGTCTACTGAGTGCGTCCAACAAAGAGAGAAGACATGGCAGACAGAATCAGAGTGCTTGTTGTACAATTTTGCAGGAAATTCTTGAAATGTGAATTTTATAGCTTGATACAATTATTACTGTATTAAATATGTAGAGTATGTCTGATTTAATTTCTAGAATGACACAAATGGTTCTGCTGATATTTTTTCCTTACACACTGCTGGCCAGTTAATCATTAACTTGTCTTATTTGTGAACTGTATCTTATTGCCTGTTTGGTTTGAATTCAGACACACAGCTATCACAAAGCATTTTCATGATGCTACATTTGTAGCTGCATAGCTCAACGTTGCAAGTGTATCAGTTACCGGTAACTTTTTACATGAAATTATTTTAGTGCCAGTTTAATAAATGTCCCCAACATTTGCGTAGCTTGTATTGTTACTTTTAAGTACATAAAGAATATGTACGCTCTATGTTCAGCACATCAGCATGTGATAGATGGGATAGCTTCTGGAGTAAAATACATTCCAACAGACTCAGAAACAACATTTACAAGTCCCTGGACTTAATACCAAGATATTGTTTGCTTATAGAAATTTGGTTAGAAAAATTTGCATTCTCCCCCCTTTCACCATTTTCCAAGTATTCAGATTATTAGCTTTCTTTGTGTTTTAACTGCCGCATTGAATAATTACATAAACTGTATTCTGATTTATAGGAGCGATTAAAGCACTGGATTTGCACATGTTTTCAGCACTTTATTAGCGAGTAGCCACATGCGACCATACATCACGTCTGTCTTCCTGACCACGAGCGACCCCTTGCTGTTAAACAAAGAATTCATTCTTGAGGTCACGGCCTCGCAGACTATAAACACCAACAAGTATTGAGTCTCAACATACCGGCCTCCAAAAATGGACTGAGCCATTTGTTCTACTACACATATTCAGTGATTTCTTAAATGCTAAATGCTATGCATAATAACTTATGACTACTAATGATAATACTGAAAGACAATGATACAAGAAATACATACACAATAACTCGCCAGTAGTACATTTGAGCAAGATCAATGTCATTATGCATATGTAATAATAATGATTTGAACTTAGATCAGTGCATAGTAAAGCTGTTCTAGCACTGACATTAACTCACTGGAAGAGGACATAGCTTCGTAACTGGTCTCTTGTAGGTTCCAGTAGAGGTCCGGACGGTAGCTACTCATACCAGACAATCAGTTCCTGAATGGACCTCTTCGATGACTCCCGTTCGCCAGAATAGTGGTAGTACACTGTCTTCTTTTAGCACCATTAATTCGCCAGCCCTTATGTTTGCAGAAGATGATACCTATTTGACCCTCTGTTGAAGTAGTTGCCATCTAGAGAGCAAGCCAAGTTTAACATCACCTAAATCTAGTTCAAGAATATTTGTGATAGCAGTACCAATTACGAAATGTCCAGGTGTGAGAGTTGTGGTGTCACTGGGATCATTGGAGAGTGTAAAAAGGGGTCTGGAATGTAGGCAAGCTTCGATTTGGGTCACCAATGTGATGCGCTCTTCATACATCAAACATGTGATCCCCATAACTCTGTGTAAGTGGAATTTTAAGGATCTTATGCCTGCCTCCGACAGACTACCAAAGTGGGGTCCTCCAGGTGGAACGAANTGTGTAAGTGGAATTTTAAGGATCTTATGCCTGCCTCCGACAGACTACCAAAGTGGGGTCCTCCAGGTGGAACGAAGTACGACTTTATTCCTTCCTGTGTGGTGTAGCGAAGAAGACAGGCCTGATGATTTTCATTCTTGAAAAGAATGTACAACTCATGACGTTCTTTCTGAGCTCCAACAAAATTGCTTCCATTGTCACTGTAGATGTTATCACACCAACCTCGTCGTGACACAAACCTCTTCAGAGCTATCATAAATGCTTCAGTGAAAATATATCACTCACAACTTCTAAGTGAATTGACTTTGTAGCCATACAAATGAAGATTGCAAAGTAGCATTTAATCTGAATCTTGCTCTTACGTTTTCCCGATTTTATGAAGATAGGTCCAATATAATTCACTCAAAAGTTAAGAAAGGTTCTTGCTGAAATTACTAGTGTGTGAGGCAACTGACCTATGACATGCTGCGAGGTTTCTGCCTTCAGTTTTTTTTACAAACAATACAGTGATGAAGGATGCTGCGAATGGAAGCTCTTCTGTTTACAATCCAAACTGTTTGTCTTAATGATGAAAGTAACAGCTGAGAATTAAAGTAGCTGCAAATGTTCCCTTTCGATGACCAACTATGTTAGGTGATGTCTCAGGAGCAAAAATACTTGATGTTTCTGTCCAAAAGGAAGCTTAGAGTTCTGGAGCCGGAATCCAATGTGCAGCAATTCGACCTTGCACAAAAATGGATTCAGGCACTTGAGTTTGGCCATTGCTCAGGGCATGAATTTCACTTGGATATTCTTGTGACTGGGCTATTCTGATACATGCATATAATGATTTCTGTAGTTCTTCCAGTTCAAATGGACCAGTCTTCTGCATTGAACGTGTTAACTTACAGTTATATGAGAACCTGAAACAATATGCTATTACCCTTTGGAGCCTGGTAAGCTTGGAAAATCTCTTTGATATAATCTGGCAAGGTCATCAAGAGGCTGATTTTAAGTTTACCTTCTTCATGTACATCTTGAATTATAGGCTGTGTACTTGTAGGCCATGGTATGAAGGAGTCTGAAAGCCATGATGGATCATGCCACCAAAAGGTGTTTTCAATAAGCTGATCTGGACAGGTTCCTCGCGAAATTATATCAGCAGGGTTCTATCTTGAGGATATATGTCTCCACTCAGCCACTGATGTGCTGTCTTGAATTTCTGACACCCCGTTAACCACGAATGTCATCTATTTTGTACAGGGTGCTGACAGCCAGGTCAGAACTATCGTGGATTCAGTCCATACAATATCTTGAATTATAGTGAGGTTGATTACACTTCTGGCCTTCTTGAACAATCTTGCTAGCATAAGTGCACCAAATAACTCTAGACATAGTAAAGAAATCCCCTTTAATGGTGCAACTTTTGATTTGGAACACAGAAGTTTGATCATGGTTTCTCCCTTTTCGTTTGTTGACCTCGCATAAAGACATGCTCCATAAGCCCTTTCAGAAGCATCTGAGAAGCAATGAAGTTGGATTTCAGTAGGTGTTCCTGGTGCTAAAATAAATCTGTCTATTCTGATATTGTCTACAATGGGAATCTGTTTATATAAAGCTTGCTAGGTTTTACCCAGCCCTGAGGGTAGAAGCTCATCCCATACTAATTGGTTCTGCCACAACTGTGGGAGAAAAATCTTACAATGGATAACTACAGGAGTGATCAAACAGAGAGGATAAAATATTGATGCAATAACGGTTACAACCATCTTCTTGGTAAAGTGAAACACCTTTGATAATGCCCTACTGTATAATCCACTTACAATCTGGAATTGGTCGCCTGCAGGATGCCATGTCAGCCCAAGTGTCCTGATGTTATCATTCTTGTCCAGATGCAATGAAATGCCCCTGTCCCTAAATTACTCTAGAATGTTTTGAAACAATGATGGATTATTTGTGCACCATTTGCGAAGAGGAAATCCATCACTATTCAAAAGCTGCAACAATTTCTGTTGTATTAACAGAGCTTCTTTGACAGTTTATGCACCAGACATGCAGCCATCTACATAAAAGTCACGCATTACAATTTCCGANTTAACAGAGCTTCTTTGACAGTTTATGCACCAGACATGCAGCCATCTACATAAAAGTCACGCATTACAATTTCCGACGCCTTAGGATATGTTTTTCTTTCGTCGATGGCTAACTGCTTCAAACACCTGGTTGCTAGGAAAGGTGCACTGGCANTGCCTTAGGATATGTTTTTCTTTCGTCGATGGCTAACTGCTTCAAACACCTGGTTGCTAGGAAAGGTGCACTGGCAGTACCATACATCACAGTAGTAAGCTTGTACTCGTATTCCTTGATTGACGACAAAGGGTTCGTCCTCCACAAGCTCGCCTGAACATCACAATCTCGGGAACCGAGCATTATTTGTCGATACATCTTTGAAATTTCTGCTGCGAAACACACTTGATGTGTGCGGAATCTCATAACAATGGAACATAAATCCTGTTGGATTGTTTGCCCTGGTTGCCTGTTTAGCCTTCTTTGTAACTGATGAAACCTTGCGACTGCCATTTGATAGGATTCTCCAAGTTGTGTGGTGTCATGTCGAAAAGGTAACCAAGNAACTGATGAAACCTTGCGACTGCCATTTGATAGGATTCTCCAAGTTGTGTGGTGTCATGTCGAAAAGGTAACCAAGGGTGAACCTCCCTATTCTTCTCTTGTAAGTGTTTTTTCTGTTGTAAATGTTTCTGTGAAATGTCTGTCGCATTCATTTCTTCGAGATTTTTAGGAGTCTTGTGTAATTCTTCTATTTCCCAAAATATCTTGAGCTGATCTAGACTGTCGTCTATTCTCACAAAAAATACACCTCTTGATTGTTGCACTAATACTTGGGAAGTTTCTGACTCTTGGAATCATCCTGATACTATTCACCTAAATTCGGTATCTTGCAATATGGGGTGGTCCTTTGATAGTATAATTATTCCAGGGCAGAGAATGTAGAAAAATACATCTGCTCCAAGCAAGAGGTCAATGTTTCCTGGCTGGTTGAATGCGGTGTCTGCCAAGTGGAGGTTGGCTGGTATATTCCATTGGTGGCAATCTACGTATCTTCCTGACAGATTAGCAGAAATATTGGGTAGAACCAAACACTCAATTGCAACAGTATTATTTGTTACACAGGAGAGTACCACAGCCTGTATTGCTACCTCTCAGGCTGTCTGGGGAAATGTGATCTTGGTTCTGTTTCTGCAGCTGGCTTTCACGATTGCCATTAAAATGGGGTGCTCTGATCACTGTGTGTGTCAGTGTGAAGCAAGGTATGTTGTTTCTCTGAGCAGGTGCGACAGGTTCCTGATCTACTTTGACTAATGAAGTGACCACCTTNTGCCATTAAAATGGGGTGCTCTGATCACTGTGTGTGTCAGTGTGAAGCAAGGTATGTTGTTTCTCTGAGCAGGTGCGACAGGTTCCTGATCTACTTTGACTAATGAAGTGACCACCTTGTAGACAGTTCAAGCAGAGGTTGTTATGTCTTACAAACTCTACATGTTGTTGAGTGCTGGCCTTCGCGAATTCTTCGCATTTGTGTTATGCATGCTNTTGTTATGTCTTACAAACTCTACATGTTGTTGAGTGCTGGCCTTCGCGAATTCTTCGCATTTGTGTTATGCATGCTGTTCCTTACTAAATTTGCACTGAGTACTGCTAACTACATAAGACTCTCTATATTGTCTAACATTCTTGGTTTCCGAGATTTCAGGTTTGATGGATTGTGTAAGTTGCATAATTTCTATAGCCTTACATCTTATCTCTAAGAATTTCAAGAGTTCGTCAAGGGTCGAAAGGTTTTGGGACGAGGAATGTAGCTCCCACTCCTTGCGAGTGGTTGCATCAAGCTTTTCTAGCATCATTTGGGATATCAACAACTCATGCAACGGNGTAGCTCCCACTCCTTGCGAGTGGTTGCATCAAGCTTTTCTAGCATCATTTGGGATATCAACAACTCATGCAACGGAGTCTTTATATCTAAGGCCCTGGTAGCATTGAGATTGCTCGTAACTTGATTGACAAACAACTGGAGTTCTTTGGTTGACTGCTTGTTTACATGTGGCAAGTCTAGCAAATGTCTTAGATGTACTGTGACAATTAAACANGCAAATGTCTTAGATGTACTGTGACAATTAAACGTGGGTTGTTATACCTACTGCAGACCAAATTCCATGCAATTTGAAAATTGTTGCCAGCAACTTGCAGGTTTTCAATTACCTTGTGGGCATCTGAAGTGAGCGAACTCAATAGGTAATGGCATTTTTGGATATCGTCAAGACTATCATTTTTTACTATTAAGCTACTGAATGTGTCATAGAAGTGACGGAACTGCATTACCTCTCCTTCAAAACTAAGAAGTGTAATGGTTGGCAGCTTCACTTCTTTGTTACTCACAAGCGAAGAGCAATGTTTATTTGCACTACGCACTATCATGTGAAGTGTTGTGGGATTTACTAATCAATATCAGCATTCCTGTATTACCATCGCTATAAAGAGTTTCGAAGGATTCTGTGTGTTCAGCATGCACCTCCATTCCTTCACTAAACTCTAATTCTTCTTGAGCTGACTCGTACTTATTCCGGATAGCAGGAAGCTCCTCTAATCGTACTTTAATTTCATTAACATCTGCACCTCTTTCCTATTTGCTTAAAAATGTAGACACACGAGCCGAAGCTCTCATGCAAATCAACCTTTTTNAACTGATGAAACCTTGCGACTGCCATTTGATAGGATTCTCCAAGTTGTGTGGTGTCATGTCGAAAAGGTAACCAAGCGGTGAACCTCCCTATTCTTCTCTTGTAAGTGTTTTTTCTGTTGTAAATGTTTCTGTGAAATGTCTGTCGCATTCATTTCTTCGAGATTTTTAGGAGTCTTGTGTAATTCTTCTATTTCCCAAAATACCTTGAGCTGATCTAGACTGTCGTCTATTCTCACAAAAAATACACCTCTTGATTGTTGCACTAATACTTGGGAAGTTTCTGACTCTTGGAATCATCCTGATACTATTCACCTAAATTCGGTATCTTGCAATATGGGGTGGTCCTTTGATAGTATAATTATTCCAGGGCAGAGAATGTAGAAAAATACATCTGCTCCAAGCAAGAGGTCAATGTTTCCTGGCTGGTTGAATGCGGTGTCTGCCAAGTGGAGGTTGGTTGGTATATTCCATTGGTGGCAATCTACGTATCTTCCTGACAGATTAGCAGAAATATTGGGTAGAACCAAACACTCAATTGCAACAGTATTATTTGTTACACAGGAGAGTACCACAGCCTGTATTGCTACCTCTCAGGCTGTCTGGGGAAATGTGATCTTGGTTCTGTTTCTGCAGCTGGCTTTCACGATTGCCATTAAAATGGGGTGCTCTGATCACTGTGTGTGTCAGTGTGAAGCAAGGTATGTTGTTTCTCTGAGCAGGTGCGACAGGTTCCTGATCTACTTTGACTAATGAAGTGACCACCTTGTAGACAGTTCAAGCAGAGGATGTTATGTCTTACAAACTCTACATGTTGTTGAGNTACCATTAAAATGGGGTGCTCTGATCACTGTGTGTGTCAGTGTGAAGCAAGGTATGTTGTTTCTCTGAGCAGGTGCGACAGGTTCCTGATCTACTTTGACTAATGAAGTGACCACCTTGTAGACAGTTCAAGCAGAGGATGTTATGTCTTACAAACTCTACATGTTGTTGAGTGCTGGCCTTCGCGAATTCTTCGCATTTGTGTTATGCATGCTGTTCCTTACTAAATTTGCACTGAGTACTGCTAACTACATAAGACTCTCTATATTGTCTAACATTCTTGGTTTCCGAGATTTCAGGTTTGATGGATTGTGTAAGTTGCATAATTTCTATAGCCTTACATCTTATCTCTAAGAATTTCAAGAGTTCGTCAAGGGTCGAAAGGTTTTGGGACGAGGAATGTAGCTCCCACTCCTTGCGAGTGGTTGCATCAAGCTTTTCTAGCATCATTTGGGATATCAACAACTCATGCAACGGGGTCTTTATATCTAAGGCCCTGGTAGCATTGAGATTGCTCGTAACTTGATTGACAAACAACTGGGGATCTTTGGTTGACTGCTTGTTTACATGTGGCAAGTCTAGCAAATGTCTTAGATGTACTGTGACAATTAAACGTGGGTTGTTATACCTACTGCAGACCAAATTCCATGCAATTTGAAAATTGTTGCCAGCAACTTGCAGGTTTTCAATTACCTTGTGGGCATCTGAAGTGAGCGAACTCAATAGGTAATGGCATTTTTGGATATCGTCAAGACTATCATTTTTTACTATTAAGCTACTGAATGTGTCATAGAAGTGACGGAACTGCATTACCTCTCCTTCAAAACTAAGAAGTGTAATGGTTGGCAGCTTCACTTCTTTGTTACTCACAAGCGAAGAGCAATGTTTATTTGCACTACGCACTATCATGTGAAGTGTTGTGGGATTTACTAATCAATATCAGCATTCCTGTATTACCATCGCTATAAAGAGTTTCGAAGGATTCCGTGTGTTCAGCATGCACCTCAATTCCTTCACTAAACTCTAATTCTTCTTGAGCTGACTCGTACTTATTCCGGATAGCAGGAAGCTCCTCTAATCGTACTTTAATTTCATTCACATCTGCACCTCTTTCCTATTTGCTTAAAAATGTAGACACACGAGCCGAAGCTCTCATGCAAATCAACCTTTTTNCACATCTGCACCTCTTTCCTATTTGCTTAAAAATGTAGACACACGAGCCGAAGCTCTCATGCAAATCAACCTTTTTCTGTGATTTTCATCCATGCTGTTTTGGAAGAATATAACGAATAGCGAAATACCAGGAGGAATATAAAAATACAATAGACAGAACTGAACCAGATAAAATGTGTACTTAACTCGCTCTAGCACGGCTGCCTCCCAGGTGATACTAGGTCTGCAGGCTGGACTCCATCCTTCTAGGTAGACTGGGAAGTCATGTTTGTGCCAGATGACAGGAAGGTTACTTGTCCGGTGACGGGGGGCAGTGGGTGACGCGCTAACGACCGACTGGCTAACTGCTGGCAATTACAGCACCATTATAAATACGTTTTACAGCAATGTTTTAACTACTGCATCGAATAATTACATGAACTGTATTTTGATTTGTTTACGCTATTAATCACTGGATTTGCACGTGTTTTCAGCACTTTATTAGCGAGTAGCTGCATGCGGCTATACAGTCTGTCTTCCTCCAGACTCTCGTCTAAACTGACGACGAGCGACCCCTTGCTGTTGAACAAAGAACTCTTTCTTGAGGTATCGGCCTCGCAGACCGCAGACCACAAACACAAACACCTAGTATTGAGTGCCAACACTTTGTTTCCTTTTTTGCATAATCAAGGTACTGCAAATCCTTGAATTAAAATGCCGNCCTAGTATTGAGTGCCAACACTTTGTTTCCTTTTTTGCATAATCAAGGTACTGCAAATCCTTGAATTAAAATGCCGTGTAGAATTTGTACATTACATATAAATTTCAAATTGTAAGCTTTGCATCAGCCAAATATATTTCACTTTTGTACCTCTTGGACATTTCCTTCCCATAAGCTGCAATTCTTCATAATTACTTTCTTGTATACATTTAACCATTATATATATATATAACTAAAGCATAAGAATGTTCATTGTTAGGAAGTTTTGAAATATCACAATTTTTCACATTTANTTATATATATATATAACTAAAGCATAAGAATGTTCATTGTTAGGAAGTTTTGAAATATCACAATTTTTCACATTTAGTAACAGCATTCATAATTTTAATATTATTTTTTGTTGTCTTATTATGCACTGCATTACATCAGCATTTATTTTACAAAATAAGCACTTGCTTTTCACATGTGAAGAGGAAAGACATTCATAATGAAACATGAAAAACTCTGGTGCTAAAAGTACATACAGCAGAATAATCAAAGTAGAAAAAATTTACACCATTGGTGTTATAAAGTCATGCTGAAACCACGTTATTTAAAAGTTGTTACTACTGACACTGGGTCAGAAATGTGATGTGGCAAGCCTTTTTGTATGAAGTGCTGCATGCAATTGCCACCTCTAAGGCACACAAAAAGTATGTTGTTCATGTTTTTGGTCAGTAGAACAGTATATTCCCGAAGTTAAACCAAATCTAGTTACCCAAATTTGATTTTAATGTACCAGTAATGAAGATGGCCATTTGTTGAGCTCATTAACAAACATAATTTTGGTGTGTGGAGGTGAAAAGTACACTGATATAATGGCTATTATGTGGGAGTAGTTAACATTTTGTTGATACAAATTTTACTGCATGGTATATTTNAGTACACTGATATAATGGCTATTATGTGGGAGTAGTTAACATTTTGTTGATACAAATTTTACTGCATGGTATATTTTTGTCAAGGGAGATTTGACTGTTTTTCTTAGTAGAATTGCTTCACTCTGGTTTCATGTGGTCATGTTTACTAATACATCACAATCTTGTTGGCCAGGAGGACAAGATAATTCAAGCCTAACTTCCAGCAAAAATGTTNCATGTTTACTAATACATCACAATCTTGTTGGCCAGGAGGACAAGATAATTCAAGCCTAACTTCCAGCAAAAATGTTTCATTTTTGCACCTAATATGCACCCAAGTGATTTGGAGTCCATTATAAGTTTGGTAATCCTATCTTAACCATTTGTTGCACTAATTTTGTTTTGTTGCAAAAAACCAGTACTATTGGAGAGCACATAATGATCGCTGCCTCTATGGTATTGTACTTGGCAGGTTGTTTGACAGTTAAGTTGTATTTTTTATGATTTTTTAGAGGCTGATTATTAAGAACAGTTTCGTATTTGCAGGTTCTGTTTTATTTTTCGCAGTCATGTCGCAGTTTCTGCAAACATGTATTATTTTTGCTCTAACGGCGGTTTAGTTCTTGATTACAAAGTTTTGTTTTTCTGTTACGTGGTCACTCCGGAATCAATAGAGTACAAGACATTCCTGCTCATTTTGTCATTTTTTTTTATAAAATTGGTTATTTTATCAGTTAGCATCATAAATGTGTATCCCATGATTCACAATGATGTAAAATTTCCCCCACTTTTATTTTTTAACACAATCTTAGGCACTACATTTAAATATGTATATTCATTTTGTTGGATAATACGTGATGCAGAACCACATTTTGCATATACTGCCGATACAATACCTTCATGGGAGATTCTACAGATACTGCCAATGCATGTGACTCACTGATCAATCAGTTTTCCCAACAGGCCACTTACAAATAATTATAGGCTGTTCAAGGTAACCTGAGTACTTTTCAAAGCCCCGCCTAAGGCCTTCTTGTATTCACACTGTGTACTCAAGCACCTTCTTCATGCATCTGCCAAGACAAACTGTAAAATTGTTAGAAAAGTAAATCTTTTACAAATTTGCTAATTTTTACATTTGTATACATTAAAAAAATAAGTCAAAATAAATAATTTCAGTATTTATTCACAAATGTTTACACAACACTATTAATTATAGGTTAAGACGGTAATTATCAAGAATATTTGCTTTTCCGAAAATAAAANCAAATGTTTACACAACACTATTAATTATAGGTTAAGACGGTAATTATCAAGAATATTTGCTTTTCCGAAAATAAAATAAAATCCGGAAAATAGTATAAATCGACATTACATATCACGCACAACACGAATTTACTAGAGGCATCACGATATTCGCAGTAGGTACATACTACCAAATGCAATAGAAGGAAGGGCTATGAATATCAAGGAAATTGTGGTGTAAAACACGTAACNCCAAATGCAATAGAAGGAAGGGCTATGAATATCAAGGAAATTGTGGTGTAAAACACGTAACATTTATGTCAATTATATGTGAATTGCATTGCGTAACAGCATTATACGTAAGAAGACCTAACCTAACTTAATCTACCTTCATGACAGGTGATTACAGGGGGAGAGAGTACCGACATATAATATAAGGAAGCGCGTGTCAGTTCATCCACCACCTATCATGAAGTTAGGTTTAATACGTTTAGGTTTTCTGCATTTGAAATGACTATGCTGGCAGCAATACGTAAGCACTTCAATTCCTACAGTAACATGTAATAACGAGTCACATACCTCAATGGAAGGAAATATTTTTTACCCGATAACCAAGAAGTAGGGTATTGTTTTTGGANCAAATGTTTACACAACACTATTAATTATAGGTTAAGACGGTAATTATCAAGAATATTTGCTTTTCCGAAAATAAAAAAAAATCCGGAAAATAGTATAAATCGACATTACATATCACGCACAACACGAATTTACTAGAGGCATCACGATATTCGCAGTAGGTACATACTACCAAATGCAATAGAAGGAAGGGCTATGAAGATCAAGGAAATTGTGGTGTAAAACACGTAAGATTTATGTCAATTATATGTGAATTGCATTGCGTAACAGCATTATACGTAAGAAGACCTAACCTAACTTAATCTACCTTCATGACAGGTGATTACAGGGGGAGAGAGTACCGACATATAATATAAGGAAGCGCGTGTCAGTTCATCCACCACCTGTCATTCACCTATCATGAAGTTAGGTTTAATACGATTAGGTTTTCTGCATTTGAAATTACTATGCTGGCAGCAATACGTAAGCACTTCAATTCCTACAGTAACATGCAATAACGAGTCACATACCTCAATGGAAGGAAATATTTTTTACCCGATAACCAAGAAGTAGGGTATTGTTTTTGGAGTGTATCTGTGCAACTATCGCGTAGTTACCACATTTCCGCTTTCCAGCGTCGATGTATGAAAATCAAAAACGTGAGTTTCATCAACTTCTAACTTTAGAAATAAGTGTACCTAAGTACTACTTTTTGCGCTTGGCTGAGGGATCTTAATCGATCACCAAAGTTAAGCAAAGTTCCCAGCGGCACACATTTGGATGGGTGACTGTTAAGTAGCAAAACATCTCNAAGTTCCCAGCGGCACACATTTGGATGGGTGACTGTTAAGTAGCAAAACATCTCAGCGCTTCCGGGCTTTGGAGGGCACGTTAAATATTCGGTCCCGGTTGTTATCGATTGATAGCAGTCGTTAAGCCATTTCAGAGGTCCTTGGGCGGCCTAATAAACTCTGACACCAGAGGAAAACATTATTTTGGTCACGTTCCCAGCCGTTGCAGAATCACGTTTTGTTGTTATTCCACAGAATCCGTACAATTTACGGGGATAAATCGTATGTCCTATTCCAGAACATAAAGTACCTACATACCAAGTTTGATCAAAATCCGTTTAGCCGTTATGAAACTGAGTTCGGTCACGCTCCCAGCCGTTGCAGATTTACGTTTTGTTGTTATTCCACAGGACCCGTACAATTTACCGGGATAAAAAGTATCACATGTCCTATTTTAGGACATAAAGTCCTGGAATAGGACCNCCCGTACAATTTACCGGGATAAAAAGTATCACATGTCCTATTTTAGGACATAAAGTCCTGGAATACGACCTAAAGTCCAAATTTAATCAAAATCCGTTCAGCCGTTATGGAACTGAGTGGTAACAAACACACATACATACATACATACACACACACACACACACACACACACACACACACAGATTTTAGCATATTAGTAGGATTTACGTGTTGCGTATGTCGTTTACGTCATATGTCAATACGAATTTACTAGGGTCATCACGATATTCGCAGTATCTACTTACAAATGCGATAGTGCGGAGGAATATGAAGATCAGGAAAAGTTTGGGTATAACGAGTAACATTTATGTAAATTATATGCTATTTGTATTGCTTAATCACGTTAAATGCAAGAAGACCTAACATAACATTACATTAACTTCACGATAGGTGATTACAGGGGTAGAGTGTACCGACACGCGATAGTGTTTTATAAAGTATAATTAATAAGGAAGCGCGCGTCGGTTCATTACATTACATTACTCACCCATGTAAGTGGTGAATATAGCTTCTTGGTATCACGAAGAAGACATGTCAAATGGAAATAATTGCAACGAAACACGCTGAATAGCACTCGTAAATCGCAAGCCTTCGCACCATCACATTCACACGGCGTACCGCACTTCGACATGCTACCAGCATACAACAGTCGCGTGAAATAGGTAAAAAATTAAACCGGAAGACCACAATCGATGTGCATTTGTTTCCTGTCGAGGCATTGTTGTTCAGCAAATGTATCATGGTGATAAACGGAAACCGCTTGTAAACAACTCCTTGGAACGTCTTTTTGTATGATATACTATATGCATATTTTTTTCTAGTACTTCCACGTTACGTAGTACAATTTTCTTGTAAATAAAGACAAAGGTAAGCCGTGAGAAATTAAACGGAATTAAATTATATTCCAACACTGCTTGATTACCGTGATTTATACCTGTATAACCTTAGCGCATCGACATAAATATACCCAGTTAATTACGTTTTGTTAATTAAGGTTTTGTTTCCAAAGGTATACATGCATCTAACACGGTCCAGCGACCAGATAGAAATATATGTGACATAAGGTTTACGCTTTTTACAGCAAAAACACCCCGACCTTCATTGCCCTCCTCACTATCACATTTCATGGTATATACTGCAAATTACGTGATCCCTTATGTAATTTGTATTACGTGTGATTAGTAATGTCAATATAAACCATTTTCAGGTATTATTTTGCTGTTTTTCGGAAATACCATTATTCTTGATAATTACCGTTAAGACATAGCCTAGAAATACTTTCCCTCCTCTACCATTACCAGTTGTACTGAGAACGTGCCAGTTGGTGTGCATGTTTTTTCAAAGGTTGATATCAAAAGTGCTCAATTAACAACGAACAGCTTATACAATGATTGCTGGGCCTCATTCTCTTATTACCGTACAAAGTTGTGGCNTTAGAAAAGTAAATCTTTTACAAATTTGCTAATTTTTACATTTGTATACATTAAAAAAATAAGTCAAAATAAATAATTTCAGTATTTATTCACAAATGTTTACACAACACTATTAATTATAGGTTAAGACGGTAATTATCAAGAATATTTGCTTTTCCGAAAATAAAAAAAAATCCGGAAAATAGTATAAATCGACATTACATATCACGCACAACACGAATTTACTAGAGGCATCACGATATTCGCAGTAGGTACATACTACCAAATGCAATAGAAGGAAGGGCTATGAAGATCAAGGAAATTGTGGTGTAAAACACGTAAGATTTATGTCAATTATATGTGAATTGCATTGCGTAACAGCATTATACGTAAGAAGACCTAACCTAACTTAATCTACCTTCATGACAGGTGATTACAGGGGGAGAGAGTACCGACATATAATATAAGGAAGCGCGTGTCAGTTCATCCACCACCTGTCATTCACCTATCATGAAGTTAGGTTTAATACGATTAGGTTTTCTGCATTTGAAATTACTATGCTGGCAGCAATACGTAAGCACTTCAATTCCTACAGTAACATGCAATAACGAGTCACATACCTCAATGGAAGGAAATATTTTTTACCCGATAACCAAGAAGTAGGGTATTGTTTTTGGAGTGTATCTGTGCAACTATCGCGTAGTTACCACATTTCCGCTTTCCAGCGTCGATGTATGAAAATCAAAAACGTGAGTTTCATCAACTTCTAACTTTAGAAATAAGTGTACCTAAGTACTACTTTTTGCGCTTGGCTGAGGGATCTTAATCGATCACCAAAGTTAAGCAAAGTTCCCAGCGGCACACATTTGGATGGGTGACTGTTAAGTAGCAAAACATCTCAGCGCTTCCGGGCTTTGGAGGGCACGTTAAATATTCGGTCCCGGTTGTTATCGATTGATAGCAGTCGTTAAGCCATTTCAGAGGTCCTTGGGCGGCCTAATAAACTCTGACACCAGAGGAAAACATTATTTTGGTCACGTTCCCAGCCGTTGCAGAATCACGTTTTGTTGTTATTCCACAGAATCCGTACAATTTACGGGGATAAATCGTATGTCCTATTCCAGAACATAAAGTACCTACATACCAAGTTTGATCAAAATCCGTTTAGCCGTTATGAAACTGAGTTCGGTCACGCTCCCAGCCGTTGCAGATTTACGTTTTGTTGTTATTCCACAGGACCCGTACAATTTACCGGGATAAAAAGTATCACATGTCCTATTTTAGGACATAAAGTCCTGGAATACGACCTAAAGTCCAAATTTAATCAAAATCCGTTCAGCCGTTATGGAACTGAGTGGTAACAAACACACATACATACATACATACACACACACAGATTTTAGCATATTAGTAGGATTTACGTGTTGCGTATGTCGTTTACGTCATATGTCAATACGAATTTACTAGGGTCATCACGATATTCGCAGTATCTACTTACAAATGCGATAGTGCGGAGGAATATGAAGATCAGGAAAAGTTTGGGTATAACGAGTAACATTTATGTAAATTATATGCTATTTGTATTGCTTAATCACGTTAAATGCAAGAAGACCTAACATAACATTACATTAACTTCACGATAGGTGATTACAGGGGTAGAGTGTACCGACACGCGATAGTGTTTTATAAAGTATAATTAATAAGGAAGCGCGCGTCGGTTCATTACATTACATTACTCACCCATGTAAGTGGTGAATATAGCTTCTTGGTATCACGAAGAAGACATGTCAAATGGAAATAATTGCAACGAAACACGCTGAATAGCACTCGTAAATCGCAAGCCTTCGCACCATCACATTCACACGGCGTACCGCACTTCGACATGCTACCAGCATACAACAGTCGCGTGAAATAGGTAAAAAATTAAACCGGAAGACCACAATCGATGTGCATTTGTTTCCTGTCGAGGCATTGTTGTTCAGCAAATGTATCATGGTGATAAACGGAAACCGCTTGTAAACAACTCCTTGGAACGTCTTTTTGTATGATATACTATATGCATATTTTTTTCTAGTACTTCCACGTTACGTAGTACAATTTTCTTGTAAATAAAGACAAAGGTAAGCCGTGAGAAATTAAACGGAATTAAATTATATTCCAACACTGCTTGATTACCGTGATTTATACCTGTATAACCTTAGCGCATCGACATAAATATACCCAGTGGATTACGTTTTGTTAATTAAGGTTTTGTTTCCAAAGGTATACATGCATCTAACACGGTCCAGCGACCAGATAGAAATATATGTGACATAAGGTTTACGCTTTTTACAGCAAAAACACCCCGACCTTCATTGCCCTCCTCACTATCACATTTCATGGTATATACTGCAAATTACGTGATCCCTTATGTAATTTGTATTACGTGTGATTAGTAATGTCAATATAAACCATTTTCAGGTATTATTTTGCTGTTTTTCGGAAATACCATTATTCTTGATAATTACCGTTAAGACATAGCCTAGAAATACTTTCCCTCCTCTACCATTACCAGTTGTACTGAGAACGTGCCAGTTGGTGTGCATGTTTTTTCAAAGGTTGATATCAAAAGTGCTCAATTAACAACGAACAGCTTATACAATGATTGCTGGGCCTCATTCTCTTATTACCGTACAAAGTTGTGGCTCGGTTTACTTACATTGCAAATGTAATAAATAAAATAATATGTATCTAATTTTATTACAAGTTTTACTCTTAGTTACAATTGACGTTAAATTATGCAATTGTATTCAACAGTGTATATTTAAATAAATGTTGCTGATTAATATGTTTTCTGCTTTCTGCGCGTTAGTCCGATAAGTGGTGGGCCACATGTGGCCGGCAGGAGCTTACTGAATAGCTTCGACCTATAGTGTGTATAGCTTTCAAGTAATGTTCCCCTTTGTTACCTAAAGCTGTGTTAAAATCTATGAGAACCGCACAAAAAAAAACTTGGAAATATAATGATATAGCACAAAAATGCAAAACCTTTAAAACAAATGCCACACTTGTGAGCATGTTTTGTGCTTCGTAATATCAATAACATTTATTTCATTATCCAGTACCTGATGCTTGTAATGGTCGTCACAATAAAGTGGTGTATGAAAAAGTTTTTGTTTGTTTGTTTTAGGGCGGTCAGTTCATNATGCTTGTAATGGTCGTCACAATAAAGTGGTGTATGAAAAAGTTTTTGTTTGTTTGTTTTAGGGCGGTCAGTTCATAAACTGCAAAATTCATTCTCGTGGTAGATGGAGAGGCATTTACGGACGATGCCATAGCTGTCAGTTTTTTTTAAAACACATTATGTGTTCACTTAAAGGACTATGAGACAGCTGCAATTACTCTGGAATTAATCTGCAGGTACTGTCAGCATCTTGCATCATCACTTAAGCGCGGTCTGTGGCAGGCATTATTAATGTTTTCTTCACTTCTGTAAGGGAATCACTACAGCNTCTGTGGCAGGCATTATTAATGTTTTCTTCACTTCTGTAAGGGAATCACTACAGCTAGGAATCTCTGCTTCAAACGGTGATGTGTGCACGTATCTGCTAACACTCAACTAATGAAACGGGAGCTTGCAAAGCATGTCAAAGCAAGAAGGGGACATTAAATGAAAAATTGTTATTCAGTGTTTGTCTAACCTCACATGAAATTCTGACTATGAATGCTATGGAGATTCTAGGTGACAAGATTCGGGCATTCTAGATTCAAAAAATTATCAATCCTAACGGTACCAATTACACCAAAAACGAAAAGTAATATATTTCCATTTTATTTATCAAGAATATTTGGTAGCGCCTATGGTAAGGTAATGACCTAAAAGGAAAGTGGAAAGGGTGTNTTCCATTTTATTTATCAAGAATATTTGGTAGCGCCTATGGTAAGGTAATGACCTAAAAGGAAAGTGGAAAGGGTGTTGAGTTCAATCCCGGCCTACTGCAAAGATTTTTAAAAAAAGTTTTAAGTTACTGTAAATTTCGTAATATAAANGTGTTGAGTTCAATCCCGGCCTACTGCAAAGATTTTTAAAAAAAGTTTTAAGTTACTGTAAATTTCGTAATATAAATAGCAAAATATAGTAAATATGTTTACTTCACGTAATTATTTGGCTAAATTCAATAAAACAATATTTAATTTGCCACTGCAGTTGGCCGTCACTTATTCAATCAGTGAAATTGTTTCGCGACACGAATTCAATCAGTGAAATTTGTTTACTCAAACAGTCAGTGGTTTTCCACTGATTCTAAGTGGAGCCATTTTCACTGATTTAACTAGTTGAATTTCAGTTCGAATCAGTGGAAAACTACTGATTCGAATTTAGAGTGTATCCTTCACAATTTTAACCAGTCTCTTTCCAAAATGTGGGATAGAGGTTCGTTTTTTCTTCTTCTCATTTTCCTCCATTNCTTCACAATTTTAACCAGTCTCTTTCCAAAATGTGGGATAGAGGTTCGTTTTTTCTTCTTCTCATTTTCCTCCATTCGTCCATCGGTTGTAGCTGGATTGTCGTCTTACAGGGTCGGTTCTTATACAATCCAGTTTTCAAATAGCCTACGTTCAGTTCTCTCAGAGTACTTTCATTTATGTGGTATTCAGCACTTGTTTTGTCTACACAGTTTAGGGTCTCGCTTCTACGTNTTCTCTCAGAGTACTTTCATTTATGTGGTATTCAGCACTTGTTTTGTCTACACAGTTTAGGGTCTCGCTTCTACGTTAAGTACTGGCCTCACCACTGTGTTACATACCAGAACTTCTAATTCCAAGTTCACATACTTATTCTTCTTTACTGCGTAATGCAAATAGCATGATCTGTCGGCTTTGCTGATATGAAAATAAACCTAACATGATATTTGGCTCACATAGACTGGAGAGCAAAAAAAAAAAAAAAACTGGTATAGGCGTGCGTATGCAAATAACAGAGGTATGGAACCTATTAGAGTAACGCGAGCCTATATAAGACAACAAGCGTTTAGCAAAGTTGCTAGATCGGTTACTGCTGCTACAATAGCNTTAGAGTAACGCGAGCCTATATAAGACAACAAGCGTTTAGCAAAGTTGCTAGATCGGTTACTGCTGCTACAATAGCAGGTTATCAAGATTTAAGTGAGTTTGAACGTGGTTTTATAGTCGGCGCACGAGAGATGAGACATAGCATCTCCGAGGTAGCGATAAAATTAGGATTATCGCGTACGACCATTTCACGAGTGTACCGTGAATATCGGGAATCCGTTAAAACATCAAATTTTCGACATCGCTGCGCCGGAAAAAGATCGTGAACGAACGGGACAAACGACGACTGACGATAATCATTAAACGTGAAAGACGCGCAACTCTTTCTCAAAAAGGCGCAAATTTCAATGCTGGGGCATCAGCAAGGCCAGCGTGCAAAATATTCAACGGATCATCATTGATATGGGCTTTCGGAGCCGAAGGCCCACTCATGTACCGTTTTTGACTGCACGACACAAAATTTTACACCTCGCCTGGGCCCGCCAACACAGCTATTGGACTGTTGAGGACTGGAAACACGTTGCCTGGTCTGACGAGTCTCGTTTCCAGTTGTATCGGGCGGATGGACGTGTACGGGTATGGAGATATCCTCATGAATCCATGGACCTTACATGTCAACAGGGGACTGTTCAAGCAGGTGGGGGCTCTGTCGTGGTATGGGGCATGTGTATTGGGCGTGAAATGGGACCCCTAATACGTCTAGATACGACCCTGACAGGTGACAGATACGTAAGCATCCTGTCCGATCATCTGCACCCAATATGTCCATTGCGCTTCCGACGGACGTGGACAGTTCCAGCAGGACAATGCGACACCCCACACGTCGAGAGTTGCTACCGAATGGCTCTAGGAACACTCTTCTGACTTTAGACACTTCCATTGGCCACCTAAGTCACCAGACATGAACATTATTGAGCATATATGGGATGCCTTGCAACGTGCTGTTCAGAAGAGATCTCCACCGCCTCTCACTCCTATGGATTTGTGGACCGCCCTGCAGGATTCATGGTGTGAATTGCCTCCTGCATACCTTCAGACATTAGTCAAGTCCATGCCACGTCGTCTTGCGGCACTTCTGCGTTCTCGCGGGGGCCCTACACGATATTAGGCAGGTGGACCAGTTTTTTTTGGCTCTTCAGTATAGTTACTGACAGCACACTATAGTTTGAAACTGTAATTTTGTCATTTGATTTCTAGTAAAATATGTTAGCTGTTTGTCTAACTGGCAACCTAGACAAATAAAAAAAAACACAAAAAATATTTGTTTTCATAGATTGCATAAACGCAGTTCCCAGTACGGTTACGACGATAACAAACAAAAAGGGTTTTTAGCGTCAGCCTTCTAGTACTGCGCCATTAAATAAATCAAAAAGTGGATTTTTTGCACTATAGTAAACTGAAACTAATCGCAATAAAATAAGCACTGAAAACAATACATTACAAATTAACGAAACACACTAAACAGGGGTGAGACACTACCCACGCGAAAATTGACTAGCTAATTTTTGGGGTGTTAAGCAGACGCGCCAAGTGCGGAGTAAACTCGCGACCCGACACTGACCCCATTCTCGCTGTCGAGGTCAGCACAGCTGCATCCGCGAGTGACCTCGAAGCGGAACAGCACGAGCGTGTCTGCGACGAGCATCAGCCTTGCCTGGTACTGCTTCCTTCAGCCGCCGCTAGGAGCCGCCACCGTTTGCCCGCATTCCTCTGCCGCTGCGATACACTCTTAGTAAGACGGTCTACGATGAAACACGTGTATGTGGGAAAGTGTGTCAGAATTAAAGGAGGGTTTTTTTCTTTTGAGAAATTGTTTATGGTAATTGCGTACGTGTCGTGTAGGAACATTCTAGGCGTGTCGAAGTGTAGGAAATTATATTTTATTTCGTGTTGTGTTCGTAAGGGCTTCAGTCAATAAAATAGGAGGAGAATTAAGAATAATAAGTCATATGGTGCATTTACTAGAATTTAATTTCTAGACGAAAACAAGTTTTAATTTTATTTTATTCATTTTAAAAATACGTACAAATTGTATGTAATAATTAACCGTATTTTATTTTTATAATGTATTATCATGTTTTGTGTTATATTGTTGATAAATCCTGTGCAGTAAGTACTGAAAGACTTACGATACAAATAAAATAAAATAAAATGTTATTTGCTAATAAATCACTACTCAACTTAAAATCAAGTTTATTTCTGGTTGTGTNTTAAAAAATACGTACAAATTGTATGTAATAATTAACCGTATTTTATTTTTATAATGTATTATCATGTTTTGTGTTATATTGTTGATAAATCCTGTGCAGTAAGTACTGAAAGACTTACGATGCAAATAAAATAAAATAAAATGTTATTTGCTAATAAATCACTACTCAACTTAAAATCAAGTTTATTTCTGGTTGTGTGTGATTGGTTAAACGTAAGGTGAGTAAGTACATTCACTATGAAACACACATTTATGTAAAAGTGTTTAACAAAAAAAAAAAAGGTCCTCTTGTTGCAAGGGCCAAGGACCAACCATTTATTTTTTACAACGCACACCAAATTTTCAGCGGCGACAAAACAGTGCCCGACACATAGGCAATACTTCTCACACGCGAAGGTAAACGCATCGTAAGCAATCGATATTGGGCCAACTATTGTCGAAAGCACAAGCGAAACGAGACAGACGGTTTGTGTTGGGCTTACACTTATACAGAACTGCAGCGTAGACAGCATGTCGATGTTTCCGTGGGCGGAATTGGCCAACATGCATTTGATGTACAGTGCGGTAGGCAACAGTGATCTGACAGCACGTCATTTGCACCAACAGAAATACCCTGACCACGTGACCCATCATCATGGCAAGTTCGTTGCATAAAGGAAAACTGTATATTGACCATCGTAATAATTACTGTACTGTGTAGTTGTTTCGTACTTGCCGACTCATTTGAACATTTATGCGTGCTTAAGCGAGATCACAGCGACAATGCGTGTTAGTACGTATGCACAACATACTATTGTGTTACTTTAGTACATTTACCACTTAAGTGTCACAAAAGTCCACATCTGTGTGTGTGCCGTTTCCATGGATGTAGATTCGAAGTGCTGAACAAATTGTGACTTATCAAACAATATAGTTGAATAACAGGGGGCACCACCGTATTTCGTGCAATAATGCAGTGTTCCAAACCAATAATCTATAACTGTATGACAATATTAATATCCACATCACAGTTACCAAATGTCCCCTTGGAGAGACAGTCGCAGTCACGTTAACAAGGAAAGGCACACTAGTCTGAACTGGAACACGTGCGCCAAAGCAGTGCCAGGCCGCAGACGCAACAGGCCCTGACAGCAATTAACATTAATTAAAAAAAAATGCACTAATTACAAGGGGGCTGCACATAAACTAATCTGCTACTCGCGGCAGTGCATCATGTCTGGCTAAGGTGGTTTGTACAATAGCGTAAATATGATATAGACATACTTTTTGTATTCTGGGCAAGTGCCCAACATTGTCTACCCCACACCAACACAACTGTCAAAGTCGCATGGTCTACAGTGATGAACGTGTGTGTCTATATCTTAATTTTCAAAATACAAGCTCTTTTATATGAATAGGATACGTTTACCGACTTGAATCACACTGCATTAAACATTTATTAGAAGACGTATCCAAACATCTCAAAACACTTGCTCACATAAACAGTGTTCTAACCTCGAATCCTTTACGTCGTTTATGTTAGTAAAAATAGCAGAAAAGCAGTACAATGTTAGGACAAGTAGACTGGTTTTGCGCAGCTGGCGTGATCACTCTACCCCATATTCGCTCTACCGTTTGTACGCTACAAGCAAAACCAGTTATAGAAAAAGAGTAATGGCGGGATGACGTAACGAATAATCGCTACGGTAGTCACGCCGACTCTGTTAGAAATATTTCCGAGTTTAAACAATAATCCGACAAGACGTAATAGTTGTCTAGATGAGGTAATTTAAATAAATTATTTGCTCTTACACTGCTCACATTTCCAAGTTCGTAATAATAATGATAAAATCAAACCAAGCCGAGACCAGTACAGATTTCAAATGGGAATGTTGGATGGTATACGCGGCACATTTAGTCTACTCAGTCCTACCCCAACATCAGTGCCGTTCTGCTTCTAGCCTACTTCACACGTATACAGAGACGGGACTGCAACTTCCCTACCCCAAAACCGGCTACTTTCATGGCGTCACGCTCCTGTGGCAACGAGGGCGAAGCCATGGCCTTCAAGCAGTGATGGTTCCGCCTACACTCACTTGAAAGCACTTCACAGAATTTCAGTTCAGAGTCGTCGATGCCAACAGGTTAGAAACTTCTACAGTCCGGGGAGCGTGATGTGCTTAACTGTGCGAAATGAAAAATCTCTCTTCGTGTGTGTTGGGAGGCGGGGGTTGTGTTTGCACACACACGGGTAATTTGTAATGTTATACAGTGGAGAAGGGTATATGTTGTTCATGGTAAAGCGAATACTTTTGAAGCCCTAGTTACTTTTTACTTTCAGCCATATTTTATCCTTTAACAAACTTTTAAAATTAATTCTGACATGTAAGCAATAAACACAGTGTGTATATTCCACCTCACTCGGAAGTTAACGTCTAAGGCTAAAATAAAATAAATATTTGACTATTATTCTAAATGAGAGGGCTTTCAAAAGTGCTCACTTTACCGTGAATAGGCTATAGTGAAATGTATTAAGAAAAATCGGTACAAGTCAAAGAGTACCGTTATAGTCCCCGTTGGTTGTACCATAACCAGACATTTTATTTCACAGATGTTCTCTCGAGTTGGACTGAATAGATGTTAACGCATAGGCAAACACTTCGAACACTTCAAATGAGCGTGCAATGTTTCAATGTTTTACTGTACACTACGCTAAAAAACAACGCTGTGGCGATTTTTTGACATATATCCTTGTTTTCTCCTGTGTGTTATGAGACTTCGTGCATTTATCTTAGTATAAACTGTATCTGCAGTTAATAACTATTTAACTGCACTGGAACAATAAAATCACAGCATTTGTACACGTTTCATCACTTGATTTGAGGCTGTAAAACTCGTCCGCCTCGGCCCATACCTACCTTCCTCATAACTGTCGAGCAAACCCTTGTCTGGGTACAAATACTTTGTCCTTGGAGAAACACCCTGGCAGGACACAAACACACCAGCAAGGAATCGAATCCCGTCATAAAACCCTGTTGCACCTGAGAATTTTATGCACATGCGGATCATTGCATATACGCCCACACTCTTATCTTGCATCGTACGACACACTTCATATCACAATGTTTGCGGAATGAGCAATAATGGCGACATTGTGACAACTAAAATATTCTAATCCATATCGCTATCGTTAGCACGTCACGGAACTACAACGAAAACAGGCTATCGAAATCCCTGCCCATTACTCCATTTTCACAAATAAGGATGCCACAAATTTTCATCGATACACGAACAACAACAATACTACGACAGCTTATTGTTTGTTTCAACCAGTCGGTAGAACTTGATGGAGGTGCGACCTTCTATAGACGATTCACACCACCACCCGCGGCGACAGTAATTCAAGGCAGACCATCCACGTCTCTATAGGCTATTTGCGGTAAAGTGAGCACTTTTTAAATCCCTCTCATTTGGAATAATAGACAATAAATATATTTTATATTATCCTTAGATGTTAACTTCAGAGTGAGGGTGGAATATACACATTGTGTTTATTACATACATGGCAGTATTTTTTTTAAAGGGTGGTTAAAGGATAAAAATGGCAGAAAAGAAAAAGTAAGTAGGGCCTCAAAAGTGCTCATTTTACCGTGAACAGCTTATACACCTGTGTTCCGTGCACAGAAGTACCAACGATAACAGTGACGTTACTGGCATACGCACTAAGTACCCCATTACCTGTAAGCGCCAGACACTGATCTGGCATGCATTCTTCGCTGCTATGGAGAACATAACAATTTTCTTGGCAGGAAGTGAGTCAAATCCGTAGCAAAGTTGAATACACTGACCTATACAAATTCGCACATGCATGTTACATTTGCAAACCAGATGTCGGAAGCTGCCTAATTTTTAACACACTGCCTTCAGCACTAAAAATGTCTTCCTTGATATTTTCCGTTAATTCTCTAATGGGCGAGTTATTTTAAATTTCATGCGAAAAATACATAACATGTTAACAAATTTATTTAAAAATCGTGCTACTGAACACCATGCAACACAATTCACGCGTCAGCAAGAAGAGATTTTGATTAACTCTTGGACGTGACGTGACAATGTTCAAATATCTGATGATGATGTACCCCCATGGCTCAAAATTTACACGACTCAATTTTTTAATTAAATTTTTTTCATAGCCCGAATAATACGGTATAATGTGTTACATGAACAATATCGGCAAATAAACAAAAATTACACACTTTATTAGAACCCAAAAATTTACTACATTTTTAGGCATCTAACAACTGTTTGAAAAATAAAACTAGAGATGCGTTGACAAAATATTTTTGTTAGTATCGACACCAACAAAACAAAAACCCCTCAAATTATAATTTATATACAGGTTGATTCAGACCAAATGGTACAAACGTCGCGAGGTGATAATTTTTGCGAAATTGCACGAAAAACACTAATCGACTTATAGCAGAAAGTTGTTGTTGAGGGAGGTACGCATCCTTAATGCAAGAGGGTTGGGAAAAGCTTTTATTAACATAAATAAGCAATTACGCGGTAATAAACAACAAATTTTGAAATTTTGTTTATGTGAACGCAGCTGTCAACTCTGTGCATTTTTGTTTGATAATAGAGAATATCCCAATAAAATGAGCTCACATGTAGAATGTCAATGAATGCTGTGTTTTTTTTAACAAAGGTACATTTGTAATGATAGAAATAACGATATTAACGTAGAGAATAATCACACGAATCAAATGAACGTACACGAGTCACGGCAGGACATCAAAAGCAATTAAGAGCACTTAATTATAGCCTCTCTGTGGGCGAGTACATTTTATTGGGATAGACTGTACTATACCTCTAACATTTGTAAAATTGGGCGTGACATCATTATTTTAGAAAATGTGTATCCATGAATGTTAATCGATATGTTTCGATTGATTAATACCTACCATGTTCCGATTAACAAAAAAAAAAAAAGGTTGCTTTGGTGTAATGTTCTCAGACCATCGGTTCTCTTTCAAATGCATTTTTTTTGTAAAAAAAAAGGAGTTATAACGCCTTGCAGCTATGCAACAGGTCTACATAAGACAACCGGTTTGTCTACCGTGCGGGCGCAGTACAAAGTTAAATAAACCAGTGCACTGTTTTTGAGTCGGCATTTAAGCCCTGGATGCCGTTTCAATCACGCATACACCAAGAACTGAAAAATAACATGAATAATAAAAAATAAATAATAATAAAACTAAATAGCATAGTAAATTATATATGTTTATTAGAACTACTAGTCTTACAGCAGTTATCCGTACGATCGTGTTCATTTAACATAAAGTGTTTCAAAAGGTCCTCTTTTCGTTCCACAGGGGTTCCGTACACCAGACTGTTTAAATAGCCCCACAGGAAAAAAAATCAAGCAGACTTAGGACGGGTGAACGCACAGGCCATTATATGGCGCCCATATAGCCAATACATTTGTTGTCAAATGTTGCGTTCATGTATCTTCTTACAGTGGCGCTGCTGTGTATTGGAGCATCATCGTGCTGAAACCACTGTCACACATGACAAATGGTACGTTTTCCAATAACACAGGCACTGTCTCAAACCAAAATTAAGGTAGAGAGCTCCGATCAACAGATTGGGACGTACAGTTGGTTATATGATGTGGTCGTCTATGACACCACACGTTGATTGAGTCTCACCTCGTGTACTCGTACAGACGTGGCATGAGGATTTTCCTCAGCCCAGAAGTGTGCTGAATGACAGATATATATCCGGTCCTGTGTGAAAGTTACCTAGTCAGTAAACAACATATTTTCGAGGTGAGGTATCATAGCATGCTGCTGCAAAAACCACAAGCAAAACTGTAGTCATCTTGGGTAATCGTGGACAAATTTTGTACACGTGTAGGTGATAGGGCAGCAGCAACTACTCATGGCGAATGCAGCACACTGTCGTATGGCAACGTTTGCAATTACACGTATACTAGTCGAAGGCGCATTACTCACAGCCTTATCGACATCGTCTTCAAGTGCAGGAGTCCTCGTGGTCCACATAGCTTTTTCTGTCTTCTTTGCCAGCAATAAACCGATGCCCCAATGCCGCTGGTGAAGTCGTTGGAACAATTTGGTGAACTGTATGACTACGTTGCGGAAACCTTTTTTGCGTACATCCATGCTGCTGATCTACCGTTGGAATTAGCAGTACCATAAACTATAAACTAAATTAATATCGGCGAGCTCCAGCAAGTGTACTGTTCCTCCGTACTTACCAGAACACACTGACACGCTCCCACTACCAGCCATTTACAACGCATGGCTATCGATATCAGGTTCACAATGATCTTGTTGGGCGTGCTGCATGTCATTATCTTTCTGCAAACACACCAGCCAAAGCTCAGTAGTCAGGCTGGTCAACGTATGCAACACAGGTTCAATATATGTGTGGCGAATGGTAAATGCTGCCATTTTTCAGTTTTCATTCGGTGCATAGTGATTGACACGACTCAACAACAGGGCACTGGATTATTTAACTTTGTACTGCGCCCGCGCGGTAGACAAACTGCTTAACTTAAGAGACAAAGGTTGCATAGCTACAAGGCGGTATAACTCAACATTTGCAAAAAAAAAAAAAAAAAAAAAAAAAAAAAAAGGCATTTCAAAGGAAACCAATAGCCTGAGAACATTACACCAAGACTTTTTTGCTATTTTGAACATGGTAGTTATTATTCTTTCGAAACATATCAATTAACATGCATCGTTACATATTTTCGAATATTACAATGATGTCACGCCCAATTTTATTAATGTTAGAAGAAAGCTTACTCACATAAACGCTACACCAAAATATAGTGTTTATTATCACTTGTTTTCTTATTTATGTTGAAAAAAGCATTCCCAGCCCTCTTGCATTAACGGTGTGTACCTCACTCAATAATCACTTTCGGCTATAAGTCGTCTAATGTTTTTCGTCACATTTCGCATAAAGAATAACCTCACGACGTTTGTACCATTTGGTCTGAAACAATCTTTATATAGGTTATATGTATCGTTACATGTTGCAGGTCCGCATCGCTTCCCTTGCCTCGTTCCGCTCTAGCGAGCGAAACAGTGTGCCAAGGGCAGAGTGGTAATGCGAGTTGCGCGACGATTTACAAAGTCAAGTCGCTGCGTGTGCCAGATAGGCATATCGAGAAATGTGCGCGCCTTACCTTCAGCGGATTGAATTTCTGAGCTTACCTTTGAAGTAATGTTCTGGTCATTGCCCTAGACTCTCTCAGCGAGACTCGAGGTGCCGGAATCCTTTTAGATCGGGCAAGAAGTCTCTACTTAGGGCGGGTTTTACCAGCTCCCGCTAAATCAGGAGGTTGGCCAGCTGGGAGAGAGGCCTGACTGCTGGCTAAATATAATCTAGTGTTTCACCACTATCGTGTATCCTCCTGTATGTAATCTGAAAGTTCAGGTCAGATTTTGTAGATGTTGGTAACTTAAAGTTACTAACAGCTAGTGATGTTTTGAGTTTGTAATTTTTCAAGAACAACCTTTTAGCCAATTTAATAACTTAATTTTAAATTATAAGTATTATTTTGTATCTACATATTTATAAGTAGCCCTAATTTGTATTCAATAATACCAAAACTGTGTGGTAAATATTTTACATTTCTAATATCGGAAAGCAAAAGTGAAATGTTAATATATTTGTGACAAAAATTATTTTTTGTTTCATATCCGTTACTCCTAATTTATTATAATTACAATAAACGAATATTAACTTATATTTTCAATATTTTGGTCTCCTTTGCCATGTCTTTACGCACTCAACAAACAGCAACATATCCACGCACAATGTGCAAAAATATAACAAAAAAAATAGTTTCCCCCTGCATTTTAAACAATAATACTCTTCAGTTATTTAAATATTCGCCAAAGTCTGAACGTTTCTTTATTCACAAAACACCACTTATGATTCACTGTTCAGTCGCCGCGCTACATGTTCAGTGGTCCACGGTTTCCTGCAAAATAGCAGAACAGTAACGTTCAAAACGAGTATTGATTACCGAAACGTGAATGCCACTGTCAAAAATCACGTCAAAGTGTTACTCGATGATTTGAACAAAAAAAAATCACATCTTGGGACATATTTTAAATCACACAGCTGTACTTATTATTACATAAATACTTGTTTTATTTGCTGGTAATATGTACGGCTATTTTTAATATCAAAATCATCAAACATCCAGTATAAAAAAACCTAGACATTGAAGTAAAAATTTCGGTATTAATAAAATCTAAAAATAAATATATTCTCGCCAAAACAAATAAACTGTAATTTTCAATTATTTTTAATATGCAAAAATAAATTAATCCAATTTTTAATAACACTAAATAAATACAAGACAAGTCATTTGTTCCCTTCTGTTGAAATTTAACAGACGGTTAACAGTGATGAAACTGTTTACATTTGAATACGCGAAAGCCCCGTACTTTTACAGTTCAAAATGAATATAATCTAACTGCGTCAAAACTAGGTTATACGACGTGTACTAACATCTCAGAGCACTTGGAGCCGCGGTGGCTAAGCGGTTAGCCTGCCCGCCTCCCACCAAAGCGAACTGGGTAAGTAAAAATCCGGGAGTAGCCCGGCTGGGCTACTCCCGGATTTTCGCAAGTGGGAATCGTGACGGACGATGCCACTGGTCGGCGGGTTTTCTCGGGGAGCTCCCGTTTCCCACGCCCTTTCATTCCGGCGCTGCTCCAAATTCACCTCACTCACCCCCATCGGCTCTCAATACCTCGCTGATAAGGGCGGCCCAAATCTATTCATCCACTCACTCAGAGCACTTACTTACGTAAACAGTGTTCTATACACAAATTGTATACGCGCTGTTTTTGAAAGTGTCAATGGTGGAAAGGCGGTGCGGTGTTGGCTACGCGGAACTCGTATGAGCGGTGTTTCCTCCACGGCGGGTGGCGGGCTCTGCGTATGACGTACGGCCGACACACACGTGTGCTCGTGTACACTACAGAGCACCTCGGCGTACTCCGGCAGTTGTGAGTAGCAGCTGGCTTGTGACGACACACACGTGTGCTCGTGTACACTACAGAGCACCTCGGCGTACTCCGGCAGTTGTGAGTAGCAGCTGGCTTGTGACGACACACACGTGTGCTCGTGTACACTACAGAGCACCTCGGCGTACTCCGGCAGTTGTGAGTAGCAGCTGGCTTGTGACGACACACACGTGTGCTCGTGTACACTACAGAGCACCTCGGCGTACTCCGGCAGTTGTGAGTAGCAGCTGGCTTGTGACGACACACAGTCGACGGCGGCCGCCGCGTCACTAACAACTTCTCTTCTGCGAAACGCACAGGAAACACGTCTCGCACTAGACCTGGAGAGAAATGGCACAGCTTCCACATCCGCGCATGCGTGTTCTCAATATAGTCTATTCACGGTTTCTTCACACTTTTTGAATCTAAACTTCGAAAAATCACCCTACACTCTAAATCCGAATCAGTGAGAATTTCACTATTTCAAACAGTTAACAGTACCTGACTGATCAGTGAAAAAATGCCAGTTTTCCTTCAGTTGCCGATTCATTAGAATTTACCACTGAGTCACTAGTCATTATTTTCACTGGATCAGTTAAACAGCGTGTAAAAATGGCCGTTAAACATCGCGTATCAAGTGAAATAACAACGAATAAACTAATAAAACCCATACAAAATAATTTCTAAAACGTGCTTCGTCTTCCGAAACACCATTTTGCGAGGTAACAGGAACATGCAGTCTTTCATTCCGTTTTTAAGAGGCCTATACAGACTGTCTCTGGGACGTAATTGTAGGGTTTTTTTTTTTTTTTTTTAAATTTACAGATTCCCATAGCAGGGAAAACAAATTCATATTTCTTATGCTGAAAGTGATAGGATGAATGGGTGCGTCTGTAAATTTGATAACGTTTTTCAAAGTTTGGAACGTGTGTGAAAAAATGTCCAAAAATATGATTTTACAATGCTGTTTTATGGCTTGTGTGTAATTTAGAACAAAAAATAAAAATACACATGTTTAGACGGCGAGCCAACTACTGTCCCAGAATTGGTAAAAAAAAAAAAAAGTGGTTCGTTTTCCTATATTTATAAAGCTTGTGAGTACTTGACTGCAAATTCTCGGAGTCTCATACCTGACGTAGACAGCAACCGAGTTGAACAATTCAATTTAATAGTCGTGACATTTTCTGGAGGGAAAAGGGTACAATAATACCTCAATATGAGCTGCACAAAGTCATCTTCAAGGGTATAAGAACGAACAGAATTTCAAAAAGGTTAGAATTATGACGGCGGGAACTTAGAAGACGAGAATTAGAAAAAAAGAAAATCTTCTAAAAACACAGCCAAAAAAAAAAAAAAAATCGGAGCAAAACCTTTGGAGACAAGTATTGTGGTCCTCAGCGTGAACAGTCTGACATGGATCCAGAAACATTCGAGAAAGGCGCGAATGTTTCTCAGTGGATTAAAACTAACACAAGAGGAGCGTCACCGCAAAGAGATACACTTCTCCAGGCAGGAAGCGGGAAATGCCTTGAAACACGGAGAAAAATTATAATTACTTCGAAATTTGGGAAAGTTGGTTGTAGACGTGCATCGACAAGCTGCGTGAATTTAGTTGGCAGTATTGTTTACACCTCTGATATTTGGAACGTGCCTGCAAT
Source organism: Clitarchus hookeri (assembly GCA_002778355.1). Classification (NCBI taxonomy): domain Eukaryota; kingdom Metazoa; phylum Arthropoda; class Insecta; order Phasmatodea; family Phasmatidae; genus Clitarchus; species Clitarchus hookeri. Next base: position 508,268 of record NQII01000527.1, on the reverse strand, counting down.
TGATCATGGTAAAAAGTTTGAAGAGATAGCTATTGAACAATTAGAAAAAACAAGAAGGAATTAAAGTTGGAATATGCGGACTTTTATTAGGCAAGGACTTGGCTTTCTTGGGTGCCACTCCTTATGGCATTCTTGGAGAAAATGGTCTTGCAGAAGTAGTGTGTTCACCGTCAGCATTTGGAAAAAATGTTACTGCAGGTGTCAAAGAAGAAGGCAACATACGATACTTGAGGTTCGAAGGAGATCAACTGAGACTCAAAAAAACACATGACTATTTTTATCAAGTTCAGGGCCAACTGCACATTTCAGAGAAAGAATCACATCTTACAAATTCTATTGCAACTGCATTTTGCCAGAGTTGGTGGACCCGAGGTATACGAGGAACATGGAAATTCGAAACCCCTCAAATATTATTGACGCTATTGAAAAAAATAGAAAATAAAAAATAATGTGTGCTGCCAAAACCATAACTGTGATTTTTTGAACTGCTTATGACTTCTATATCGTAACTTCTTAAAAAACCAGGAACGAAAACATTCATTATTTCTTCAAGTCTGGATTAAGATATATCAAGGTATAAAAAAATATACTGTGTGGTAAGGTAACGCCTAGAAGCGAAGTGGAAAGGGTGTGCGAGTTAAATTCCGGCCACGTCCGGAAATATTTTTACTTTTTTAAACTAAAGTAAATGGCGCAATATAAATAGCAAATTACCGTAAATATGTTTATATATCGCAATTATTTGGCTAAATTCAATGAAAACAATATTCAATTCGCCACTGCAGTTGGTCGTCACTTATTCAATCAGTGAAACTGTTTCATTGAAACAACCAGTGGTTTTCCACTGATTCTAAGTGGAGCCATTTTCCCTGATTCAAGTAGTTGAATTTCACTGCGAATCAATAGTTTTACACTGATTTGAGTTTAGAGTGTATCTATCACGTGTTTGGTTATTTCATAAATATACCACGTATCACAACCGTTTTATACTTCTGTTAATGCAAAAAAAAACTAATTTGGGTTAATTTAAACATTAGTTATATTTTGTCTATATATAATAATAATTAATTTATAGCCAATATGAGTAAAAAACAGTGAGAAAACAGGTGTGTTGTTAGGAAATAGTTCTTATGCAAAATATCGTTTAACTGAGTGCGTACGAACGCGGTATATAGTACATTTTCTAGACTTGACTAAGCTTTGTTTCTACGAGGCGGAGGAATGCCCTGGAAGTAGAACTTTAGCAGGGCTTCAGAAAAGTTGGAAGTACCCGCGAATGGACTATACTTATACCTACAGGCAATCATCAATCATTTGGCGAAAGGCCATCCGAGTAACGGAAAACGCGACTTAAGTTTTCAAGGTTTTATGTATAAAGTTTTAACGTTACAGTCCTAAACTGCGCCGCAATAAAACTAGCCGCTTCACAACAAAACTAAAGCAGTCCTCACGGATATACCATTTGAACGTACCGCAACAAGTTCTATATTTCTTACGTAAAGTATCAATATTATACGATTTAAAGCCCCACAGAAAAATATGATAGAAACTTCTTTATTTTCTGTGCACGATGTTTTGTTTCAGTATCCTCCTCAAGCAACAAATGCATCAGGCATGTCTAAAGAACAATCCAGGAGGACAGAATTTTACGTTGACACTACAAAACTATCAGCGTTTGGAGTACGTAAATATATAACTGGACTATGGGGTTACATTTCTCAGCTCCCCTCCCTCAATAAAATAAGATAAGCGAATGACAAAAAAAATTTTGAGTGAAAAAGTTTAACATGGACTAATCTTCACATATTGGGTTTATCATTTATTTACGACTATGTTTTAAACGGGCCATCGAATTTTTCAGGCTCGACAAAGCAGAAATAAGAGATTCTCAAATAAAAAAAAAATGAAAGTTAATACATTCACTCGTTTGTTTTATTTTCTAAGCTGCACGACCGAGAATAAATAAATGTATATTTCATGCGGGCTCCCTTGAGGCTCAGTTTCACCCATTATGCTCAAACTCCTCGTTCTCGTGTCATAATTTCAGTTTCACAGGTAGTATTGAAAATATGTGATTACAGAACATTTGCAATTTACTAGTTGTTTAATACTTTTGCATCTCATTTTCACTGTGTGTTATTTCCTGCTTGCAGAAAGCAGAAATTTATTGATAGAATATAAATATGTTACTGACTTTCTACAACCCAGCGGATTACACCTGGTAAAATTTAAGCACAAAAATATTAATAAACTCGTAAAATGTAAGTTTTCTATAATCGCTCAACGTCAGTAATTAACTCTGAATCCGAAATTATGACGCGAAAACGAAGAATATCTGCACAAGAGGTGCGGCCAAGCCTTAAGGACAGAATAGCAGGTTACACGAGTAGAGGAAAGCTGGGCGCACATCACATATCTTAATTAACAAAAAAATGATACAAACTGACGTCCTTTGACCATCTTAATTGCTAACTGCTGAGGCGGTATTCATCTCATATTAAAAATAAATAAACGCGCCCGACGACCTTGTTCTCAAACAAAGTACGTATTGCTTTGCGCGTAGTGATAACGCAGTGTTCAGTTTCATCAACCTTACAGTCGCTCGCGTTCGCGACATGAAAAAATCCGACGTTGTTCCCAGCTGCGTACTCTAACTGTTAAGTCTGCTCAAATGTATTGCTAAATCCCTTGCAATCTTGCCGACACTATCACGATACGCTGAGAGCTACGTGTGCAGTTGCTATTTGCTGGCGAAACATACACGTGGCTTCACGAGAAACTTGGCGAACTATGAAGTTTTGACGAGATAAGAAAATACAGTTATAATACGGTGCTGGCATTCAAATGCAGATAAAGCTGAAGGTTTGAAGGTGCTTCAATTAATCATTCTAAACAGTATAGCTTAATCTAACGTGTAACGAGTCTAACGTACAGATTAAAGATTGCTAACTGTATTTCCAGCTCAAACAGTTCGTAATCACGGCTATACATCCCTGCGGGAGGACTCAAAGCAATATTACTAACACGACTGATATTATAACGAAAAATTCTATCTTAACTCTGCAAGCAAAAATTAAAATTCGCGACATCGCACCACAGAGTGTATAAAAGTGAAACTACCAATTTTTCTCGGCTTCAGTTTTGTAGACAATCAATTTAATAGAGAGAAATTAATAACTTCACTTGTAAACGTGACTAGTTAGTAAATGTACAATGAATGTCCTCGTACACACCTATGCCCATAGGATGGGGTAAAATTGAGCCGATTAGGATGAAGCAAGGTGAAAATGGAGCAGCGCCGGAATGCAAGGGCGGGGGAAACGAGAGATCCCCGAGAAAATCCGTCGGTACAGCGTCATCGTCCGGCACGATTCCCACATGCGAAAATCCGGAAGCGACCCCGCCGGGTATCGAACCCAGATCGCCTAGTTGGGGGAGGCGAATGGTCTTGACTATGGGCTGTTCGCGGTGAACTGAGCACTTTTGAAAGCCCTGTTAAAGATCTACTTGTATGCGCACTGTGTGTTATTCCACCATATGTATAATTAACATTGGCATGGGCTTGATCACTTCAATCAAGCGTCTGTCAAGCGAAACTGCGAAATTATCAGAAAAATTTATATTTTACAAATTTGTTAATTCTCATCCTTATAAAAGCTAAGAAAAACATAAAGCAAAATAAAATAATAAATTCAGTATTCACAGATATTTACCTAATAATTTTAGTTCTACGTTAAGACATGGAACTACTTTTCCTTCCATCGCTACCAATCTTGCTGGCCGCATACCACTAAGTTTGCCCGTTAAAGTATATGGCGCTATCGGCAGTGACATTTCTCAAAGGTTCATTTCAAAAGTGATTGTATGTAACCGTGAACAGGCTATATTTCACCACCGCGGGCCACTCACCGAGGAAGATATTTCCTGGATGCAGGTTCTGATGTGGATAGTGTGGCGGGGTGAGTTGTCAATACAGACGATTGGGTATCGTGGGAAAAGCGTGACTGCTTCCTAGGTTTCAACGTATGGCGCACATGTCAATACAACATTCTTCCACTAGTGGCTGTCGCGGTGTGTGGAAGAAGCTACTTGCCCATTTTTCTGGGCCAGTAAGAATTAAGACACTCCAGGACTGAAGCTTCATGATTGGGCTAGGTGTTCTGGCTGAACCATGACCGGCGGGCGTAGATTGGATGGAGATGTAATGGGCTGCACCTCACAGCACATAACCTGCACGGACACAATTAACGCAGACTTTTATGGGAATAACTGCCCGGCACAATCAGAGGATTTTGTTAGTTTTGCAGATTGGAATCTCGTAGGATGAAACCGTGCGCAGTAATTATAGGATTATAGATGAGGTACACCGATCTCGCTGGCTGCGCATAACAATCTCCGTGTCTCAATATAGGACTGCTTTTTTGCAAACACGTTCAGAAAAAAACGGCATGGATTGGATTCTAGATTAGAACGCTGTTTAGCAAACAAGTCCTTTGAGATGTTTGTATATTTCCTCTGAACAATTTGAAATACAGTTAGATTAAATTCAAATTGGTGAAAGTATTTTATTAATTTTATATTAATGCTTGTCTTTTTAAAATTAAGATATAAACAAACACGGTCATCAATGTTGGCCATGTGGATTTGACAGTTGTGTTAATTTAGGGTAGGTCAATGTTGGGGGTACATAAGCAGAGGACGAATGAGCGGTCTACCTCATCTTTAGTCTATGACTAGGGGTAGTGAAATTTTGCGAAAAGTTTTCAAGAAAAGTTATATTACAAAATACTGTAGGGTCATCTACCTACGTAAGAGCCGTGCCGATTTTGCCGAATTTCAGAATGGCCCGGTCAAATACGAAAACGCCTTCTCAGTAGACAGCAACCAATGGCAACAGATAAACTGCTGTTGGGTGCTTATAGTATTGAACTCTACCGTGTACTCGTATTTATTCTCGGGAAATAACTAGCTCTATCTATGACCGTAATAGTTCCTCGCTGAAGTTACACACGTTATGTACCTTATTTACGAACACAGCGCTGTAGGAAAGTAACACGGCCTAGGCTTCCCCAGAGTGCCCCAGACTTAACACACGTGACGTTACCTTCATTACGTTTACGGAGCAGGGCGGCGTTCTAAAACGTTACTCTGCGAGTAAACTTTTCTCTCTGGCTGTCCCAAATCTTCAGAGTAGTACATGCTTTACTCGTCGTGTCAAAAAACTGCAGAGTAATTTCTCTGAGCATCTTGTCAGAGTAAAACTTTTACACGCGCTATTTCAGCGAGTAACGATGGGTAAACCGAAACTGGCAGAAAGTTTAGTAGGAATTAAACAAATTAAAAGGAAATGTGTACATTCTGTTTAAAAACACACACGGGAAAATTACAAATGAAGAGTGATAAAATTTGTATTTCTATTTAAAAATTAACTTTCATAAATGCTATATTTGTAGACGTACTGTTTATGGCTAATTTATCGCAAGTAAAGCTGTTTATGTATATAACTAATATTTTGAAAAAGAAAGAATTTTAATATCTTTGGTAATTTACATTGGTTGCTTGATCATTATATAGAATGCTATTTCCACCATGCTCGTTCCAAAATCACGTTTACTCTTGATTTCCGCAGCTGTTACTCTCTGTCACTAGACTCTACTTTTGGAGTTGCGTTTTGGAACGGCGCCCAGGCAGCACTGTACCTTGCCACGGGTGCTCCGGACCGGGCTGAGGACGCGATGCGACGGCGCTGGGGGCCCGAGACCAGCGCAGCACGGCTGTTTGCCCGCACCTCCCCCAGCGTGTTTGCTCGTGACGTAACGTGCAGCACCGGCGACAAGGTACAAGAGAGGGAACTCAAGCATATAACTTGTGTCGCTTACTTTTAACTTCCGACTCTGTGAGTACGACGGCGGCGACAAACTTTACGTGGTGATAATTGGAAACACAAACCTGCGCACGCGCACAGCAGCCCTCCCCCAAACCGCTCCCACTTTTTTTTTGTTTATATTTTTTAGAATTTGTTTTGTTGACGTTTTACGCGTAGGCGTGTTTAACCTACTTTGGATTTTAAGTAAGTCCTGTTATATTACGCGTACACTTATTTGCAGATTTAAACCACGGCAAATTACTGCAGCTAATATTTATTTCATGAACACAATAAAAAATACAGTATGTGTTACCAAATAAACACGAGTGATAGTCCACGCACTTATTACATTAGAACGACAATGTATTTTACCCCACAATTTCCCTGGTTTTCACTGCCCTCCTCCTTTTCATGTATCTTAGCTTGTAATTGTCATATACCAATGCGGCCATGCTTTAGTTATAAATAGTACTATCAATGCATATTAATTTCTGGTGTTGCGAACATTTCCTTCAGATGAGCCGCTAACTTTTCATACTGAAATATTTACTTGATTATAAATGGGATTTACCAATGATAATAGTTCACGTGGTAAGTCAAATCGTGTTCTCAGAATTTTCAGAGTAGAGATGAGGAAAAAAAATCACTACATGTTAGGTTAATGGTCGGGCTGTCTCACAACAATTGTAGACTCCTGTAGCACGATGAAAAGGGTCGACGTTCCTGTCTTCTTACTCCGTAGACCACAGACGGGTGTCTTCTTTGGCAAACACAGCTCACCAATACTTATTTTATTTTCATAGTCGTCCCGTCTTATCACTGAAAATCAGCACAAAATTTGCTACGGCGTTTACTCAAAAGTTTCAATTACACATAATCAGTTGGTTGTTGGAACATATGTTTTGGGAAGATCATTGTTAAAGTTTGGCAACCAAAGATTTTCGCCACTGGGTATGCGCTAGTGTCGCCAATGTACCAAATTTATCTATATTTTCTACGTTAAAAAACAGCATAATTGTAATATACATAAATCAAATATAAAATAACTTCGTAACTAAGTAGAATCTTTTAAATTTATAATCCACGTAACTTAAAATTTTAATTAAATGTTCCCTTTTGGAACACTGCGCACCTAGCGGCGGGAATTTTCCCTACGCCAAACACTCCCATAAGAAATCACGTTTTGTTCTTACCACAGATAACTCGATCACGGTTAACTGAACACTTTCTAAAACGCAGCTTTGACAGAAATTTTTTCCACGTTACCGCATTTAGTGTAATGTAAGCATGACAATGAGAATAAGTTCTTTGCATAAACATATCAGTAACGCCGTAATGTTCGAAATTAGTGGAAACTGTCACCGGAGACTTTCTAATTTAAAGACAGTTCGCACTGACGTAATAATAACATACTTACGGTTGTTATCAATGTATGGTGTCACTTTATCAACGAATGGATACTAAGGTCCCTGAAAATGTTGAATTTTACATGCTGCTGAGGAAGGATGTCACACTGGGCCAAAAGTATAAACTAAGTAGGGTACTCGAATCTGCTCACTTAACTAAACCTAAGGAGAGGGAAGCAAAATTCGATTTATTTTTGAAGACAGAACATACTTCAAATACATGTTCGTTTGTATTGTAATTTGACTACTGCTTGTTCGACATTCCAATGGACGGCTTCGAATCGACTGGAAGAACAACCGACGATATGAAGCCCAATCACATCCAAAAGTAATCAACACAATGTGTATATTCCACCGCACTCAGAACGTCTAAGGCTAAAATAAAATATATTTATCGACTATTATTCCAAATGAGAGGGTTTTCAAAAGTGCTCAGTTTGCCGTGAATAACATTTAGTAGCTTGAATGAATTGTCAGTGCATAGCAATACGAGCGGTTGCAGATTGTGGTAACGTGTAGTAAGGTGGAAGGGGGCGATGCTGTCTACGTGGGCTAGCCACGCCCCCTCGCCGGCTTGCACCTGAGCAAACTGCCAGGTGTACACAGGCACAGGCCCCCTAAGCCCTGCGTGTAACACACTGCCAGGCCAATTATGTTAGCATCTGCGCAGCTTTTTAGGATATATATTTATCTATAGTTTAATTAATTTAGCAAACTGTATGTCTTGTTGACATAGTCTCTTAAATTAACATGAGGAGTCCTAAAGGGACACCTCAGGGGTTATTTAGTCTATAATGCAAGGTACGTAAAAAAATCTGTCCTTGTGGACTTAGTTTAAGTAATAGGCTATTTAGGATAAAGGGAACCCTTTTTCTTTCAGGAAAATTACCATCATAGTATGAATAAGTAAAAGCCGGTCAGTGTTGGCTCTGCTAATACTCACTGGCAACTTATTATTATATTTTCGTTAAGTTTTCAGGATCCACTGTGGATTCGGGAAGGGGGGGGGGGGTCTACTAGTTTTTTCTCTGCTTATCAATAAAGAGCATGGTTTCCATCCATCTGTCTCCTGTAGCATTTTATGATAATGCATGCAACAATTTTAAATTATTTCCTGTCGAAAGGGCTTTTACGGTGTCTATGCCGGTAACCCCTTTCTCTTCTTAGTATAGTAGTTTAGCTGTAAGTACATTTAGGGAGGTTTTCATAGCCGAATAGTGGCCATGGCAGCCGTATCCCTTGCTGCCGCGATGCAGGTCTCCTTGCATGATTTCCTTCCCTTGTAGGCGTACGGGGATTAGCCCTGGGACGCAATTAACTCCCGTCCCTACCGCGGGCTCACACATAACACTAAGTTTTAGAGTAAGTTAGAAAAAAAAATCAGGTGTACACAGCAGACGTGCTTGCGACACACGCCAGCATCCCGGGGCAATACCTGGTGGACAATCGTCGCTGTTCCTCGCCCACACCTCTGTCAAGAGTGTGAGTGAAGAGATATGGACGGCTCTTAAGGTGGCCGCCTGCTTGAAGGAATTTGCCACGTCTCAGGCCTAAAAGTGTGGGAGCGCTTAGGGCGACCGAGACGTGCACATCAACTCTCTCATCGCTTCTACGCGCAAAGCACTGAACTGGCGCGCAGTCTTGCCTTCGATAACGCGCCTCAATGAAACTTTCGGCGGAGACCCTACCATTCTAGGACGTAATAATAAAAATAAAGGGTTTATGCATGTCCCTATTCATTTTTTTATGTTTTGTACCGAAAAGTTAAAACCTAAAAATGACCGTGAAAACACCCGTTTGAGCCATTTTCACTACCACAAAACCATGCTTTAAAGAGAAATGAAGGACCTGAAAAACATATACAGACGCGCAACGTTTCTTAAATGCTCTTCGTAAGCAGACCTCACTCAGACACATTGGACGGGTTTTTAATAAAACTTTTTCTGCTGGAGCTCTGCACACCGTTGGGCAGTCTACCCAGGCGGCCACATCAACATCGAGGTCTTGATGAGGGTGAAGCGAAGTGAGTATGAAGCAGCACCGGAATGAAAGAACAGGGAAACAGTAGATCCCCGAGAAAAACCCGCCGACCAACGGCATCGAACTCGGTTCGCCTAGGTGGGAGGCGAATAGTCTGACCACTACACCACCGCGGCCCCTACCTCTGTCAAAGTGGAGCGCAGAGTTATGGCTGAGGTCTTGAGAGGAACCTTCCTCCGTCATAGCGGATTCTTGGTAGAGGCTGTTCACGCTTACTTCGAAATTTCTGAAGCCCTGCTGAAGTTACACTTCCAGGATATTCCTCCGCCTCACACAAACTAAGCTCCACCGAGTACAAACATCACACCACAGGGACACCGCACCGGACTTGTGCGCACGCAATGTAATATTATTTTGCATAAGAACCACGTATTTCTTACTCGGTGTTGCGCACACGCCTATTTTCTACCTGTTTTTTATTCATGTTGATAATAAGTTAAATATTATAATTTATAAATAGAATATAAGTAAAAGTTCAATTTAACTAAAAAAAAAAAAAAAAAAAAAAAAAAAAAAAAANAAAAAAAAGGGCACATTTAGGTTAACAAATGTATAAAACGATTGTGATACGCGACATAATTAGGAAACAAGCAAACGCGTTTTTCAAAGGTTTTATTAAAAGTGTGAAGAATCTGCGAATAGACTATACCTCCAGCTTGTTTATAATATTAAAAAATACATTTTCGAAAGTACCCTTGAACCCAACAAGTTATTGGCCTTACACAACCGAAAAGTCCTTGCAAGGAATCCATATTATTTTTTTACGCCTCAAGGTCACGTATGGTTATAAGGAAGCATCGTGATTTCAATACGCATTCAGGTGTAACTGAATTTCTCGCAAATTACAAATGCAACGATAGGACATTACACGCTACGTAAGCCAATGGATCAAACTACCGAATGCACTCTGAACAATTATCTTTGCCCTTACGGAAGCTATGCAGAACAGCCCTCAAAACGCATTTCTTAAAAAACAATTTTCACTATTTTTAATGTCTGAATTTGTTTAATAGGNAACAGTAGATCCCCGAGAAAAACCCGCCGACCAACGGCATCGAACTCGGTTCGCCTAGGTGGGAGGCGAATAGTCTGACCACTACACCACCGCGGCCCCTACCTCTGTCAAAGTGGAGCGCAGAGTTATGGCTGAGGTCTTGAGAGGAACCTTCCTCCGTCATAGCGGATTCTTGGTAGAGGCTGTTCACGCTTACTTCGAAATTTCTGAAGCCCTGCTGAAGTTATACTTCCAGGATATTCCTCCACCTCACACAAACTAAGCTCAACCGAGTACAAACATTACACCACAGGGACACCGCACCGGACTTGTGCGCACGCAATGTAATATTATTTTGCATAAGAACCAAGTATTTCTTACTCGGTGTTACCCACACGCCTATTTTCTACCTGTTTTTTATTCATGTTGATAATAAGTTAAATGTTATAATTTATAAATAGAATATAAGTAAAAGTTCAATTTAACTAAAAAAAAAAAAAANAATGTATAAAACGATTGTGATACGCGACATAATTAGGAAACAAGCAAACGCGTTTTTCAAAGGTTTTATTAAAAGTGTGAAGAATCTGCGAATAGACTATACCTCCAGCTTGTTTATAATATTAAAAAATACATTTTCGAAAGTACCCTTGAACCCAACAAGTTATTGGCCTTACACAACCGAAAAGTCCTTGCAAGGAATCCATATTTTTTTTAACGCCCCAAGGTCACGTATGGTTATAAGGAAGCATCGTGATTTCAATACGCATTCAGGTGTAACTGAATTTCTCGCAAATTACAAATGCAACGATAGGACATTACACGCTACGTAAGCCAATGGATCAAACTACCGAATGCACTCTGAACAATTATCGTTGCCCTTACGGAAGCTGTGCAGAACAGCCCTCAAAACGCATTTCTTAAAAAACAATTTTCACTATTTTTAATGTCTGAATTTGTTTAATAGGATAAAACTAAAAAGTGGCAGCTGTAGATAACCATTCATGGAGAAACTTCTATTGACGGAACGTTTATTTGCCGAGGTACGCGTATTCGCACAAACACTGATTTACAGGCAACATGTTACTACGCAGTCCACGTTAACTACGATGTCTTGAGAGCCAACGAGGGTGAGACAGGGTGGGTGTGGAGCATCAGCGCAATGCAAAGGAGATCCCCGAGAAAACGCGCCGGCCAGCGACATCGTCCCGCAACATTCCCACATGCGAAAATCCAGGAGTAACCTCGCCGGCAATCGAACCCGGTTCGCCTTGGCGGAAGCCTGTTTGAAAGTGAACGTGAACGAGAAACTCGTTAGCTATTCTACCTTTCCCGCTTCGGCACGAGTTAAGCACCGGTTTTATGTTAACAATAGTAGCTGTGTTATACAGCCGCTTCTCCATCCCCTTAATCAAATTTCAACATTTCTCTCTGAGGTACAAGTAATACTACGATTTCGTTTCCAAGGATACAAACTAGTTTGTCCGTCAGTTCTTTTGTATACTGTTACCACGTGCCATCTTCATCCATACCTGCTGAAATAAGAGTACCCGAAAGTGTTTTCATTATTAAAGTAATCTATATTTTGAGGTACTTAACGAAGAATTAAAATTACTACAGTTTAATACGTAAAACAGGTTCAGAAGTTTCTCTCCGAAGCTCATAAATACCCCTCCACCCCCACAAAAAAAACTTAAGATTATATAATTAACGAAATTCTTTATTACTACGATATATCCGTGATTTTCGCACTACGTTATTTAGAAAACGGGCGAAATACGNAATTAACGAAATTCTTTATTACTACGATATATCCGTGATTTTCGCACTACGTTATTTAGAAAACGGGCGAAATACGCGACTCTGACAAGATGAAATACATTCAGGACAAAGAAGTAGGTATAATAGACAGTACTGCATCCTGCAGACCTAAGTAAACAGACTTTAAACCAAGGGGTTCCGATTTCGCATCAATGTTAAGCCTCGCATGTGTGTGTTATTTTTATGTGTAAGTAAAATCAGGTATAATATGCAAGTCCCCCCCCCCCTCGAGCGATAAACTCGGCATAAAGCGAGGGTGTTATTAATAATACGAAATAATTACCGACATCCTGTTTAGCACTTGTCCCAAACTGAGGGCGTGCCTGTCGAGCAGGACTCTAAATATTCTGTAACCAGGCGAGTTTCTGACACAGTACTGCAAACATGGCCTCACCGCCACCAGATAGCGGCGAGAACAGGACTGCGCTGAAGGTCACGACGCACACCAGCCTTACCATCCCGTGCTCAGCTGTTGATTGGCAGTGGCGTGTGGCGTGTGGCGAGTGTTGCAAGGTGAGCTGGCGTTAACTGAGTGCTGTACCCTGCTGCTTCCCAGTTCACACCTCCACCACTCTGACGTCACAGGACGCGTGTGATTGGTCCCTTGCTGCTCGCTTGTGAGTGGTCGGAATACATTCTGTTTCCCCAGGCTGCACGTTGGTCACCGACTCCTGCTGCGTGCTCCGAGAATGTACAGCGGTGAGCAAGCACCAGCTTACCTTGCAACACTTCACCACACGCTATTGTTGGCCAGGTTCACAAATTTTACAGACAACGCTTGCTTGTTGCAAGAGTTTTAATATACACAGGGAAGTAAATGTATCGGGGAAAAAGAGACTACCCGGATTCACTGCATGCAGAAGATGAGTTTTACCGTCTGTCTTTGCACACTCGAGTATTTATTGTATAGTCCATTCACGGTTACTTCCAACTTTTCTGAAGCCCTGCTAAAGTTATACTTCCAGCATATTCCTCCGCCTTATGCAAGCAAAGCTTAACTAAGTCTGGAAAATTACCCCAAAGGAACAACGCACCGCATTTGTGCACACTCACTTTAGTCACTTTAATAAGAACTTTTTTTTTATTAGCAATTACCGACATTCCTATTTTCTGTCTGTTTTTATTAATGTTAAGTTATAAATGAAATATTACCGTTTATAGACCAAATATAAGTAAAAGTTCAGTTTAACCAAAAATAAGGTACTTTTATTTTAACAGAAGTACAGAACACTTGAGATCCACGTCATATTTAGGAAACAACCAAACACGCCTTACATTGAGTGATTTTTCAGAGGTTTGATTAAAAAAACGTGTGAAGATACCGCGAACAGACTATGCAATATGTTGTCGGCCGTTCACTATTGGCAGAACGTCATCCGAGAGTTCACTAACGATACCCGATATCGGTCCGGTGAAACATTCGTCGGGAAGTAATCGTACTGAGAGGGAGGCTGTACAGAGGAGGTTTCACGGCCGAGACGTCAGTGTTGATGTAAACAGTCTCGGTAAAAACAATGGCTAAAACAGTTTATCGTATCGTTACTGTGCAGTCATTGTATGTTGACCGTGCCGCTGATAAGAACCCAGCCTCATAGCGCTGCGTTGCGTAACCGCACTTCAGCACCGTGGTATTGTTTACTCACGAGGCGTGTGCCACGTTACCGCGTACAACTCTAGGAACTGTCACCTTGTTAGGGGGGGAGACAGAGACAAGATAAAAGATAGAAAGAGCGAGAGAAAGATAGATTTTATACGCGCGCGCGCGCGCACACACACACACACACACACACACACACAGAGTTATATATACATATGCTTCGTACTACACGGGCTATCAGGAGTAACTATGTATGAGCGTGAAGTGAATGCCCGTTTCCATCATTTGAGCGCATCAACAGCTTTATTTAGTATTTGCAGTACTTATTAAAAGTGTATCTGTAAAAAGTTGGTTGAAGCGTGACAATAAACTTTAATGTATGTTTTTTTTTTTTTTGCAAAATAAAGCAGTTGTTATGTTTAGTAAAGAGGATGTTTACTTACTTTTCATATATAAATTANTTTACGCGCGCGCGCGCACACACACACACACACACACAGAGTTATATATACATATGCTTCGTACTACACGGGCTATCAGGAGTAACTATGTATGAGCGTGAAGTGAATGCCCGTTTCCATCATTTGAGCGCATCAACAGCTTTATTTAGTATTTGCAGTACTTATTAAAAGCGTATCTGTAAAAATTTGGTTGAAGCGTGACAATAAACTTTAATGTATGTTTTTTTTTTTTGCAAAATAAAGCAGTTGTTATGTTTAGTAAAGAGGATGTTTACTTACTTTTCATATATAAATTACAATACTTAATTTACAGTTGACATGAATTAAAACAGAACGAAGGTAAAATATTTTTTAAGTGCGGTGCGTTGTCCCTGTGGTGGACGATATAAAATTACAAGCTAAAAATTACTATATTGCCACCATTTTGAAAATTCATAACTTTTTTTTTCAGTAAAGTAAGCATGTTTACGAAATCTCAATGCGAAACGCAATTGTACTCTTACTGTTTACTCTTGTAAACAGCAATGGAGTTCGTGAATAATTTTTAATAAATAATGTTAATGCTAAACTCTCCTGTAAGGAATACTGTTTTGGTCCTAACCCGAGTAGAACAAACCTTACCCACGTCGACCCAGCCTCAGGCGGGAAGAGCGTGCGGATATTTACATATAGTTCATTCACGGTCACTTACAACTGTCCTGAAACCCTGCTAGAATTCTACTTCCAGGATTTCCAACCGCCTCATGAAAACAAAGCTTAACCGAGCCTGGAAAATTACACCAAACGGTAAACGCACCACATTCGTGCGCACTCGATGTATTAATACTTTGCAAAATAACTATTTCTTACTAGGCATTACCGACATACTTATTTTATCGCAGTTTTTATTCATATTTATTACAATTCAAATATTATAATTTATAGATAAAAGTGCAATTTAACAAAAAAAGGCACCTTTGAGTTCACACAAGCATAAAGATGTTATAACGCTTGTGAAACGTGGTATATTTAGTCATACATGGGGTTATTTTTCAAAGGTTTGATTGGAAAAGAGTGCAGAAAGCACGCGCGGAGCAGGTCCACCTGGCCAGGACACGAGGGCCACACAGGCTCAGCAGTTGGACTGCACGTGTCCCTAGCGAACACAGCACGGCTGATTCCGCACAGGGCCACGGCGGAGAAACCAGGCCGCTGTAAACAAGCGCCACCTTCCATAACAGTCCCTGTTACAGTAGTCACGGGCACCCCACTTACCCAGATAAAGCCGTATCACTTCATCCCGCAGAAATAACGGGGCCGCGGTGGCTGAGCGGTTAAACTGCTCGCCTCCCACCAAGGCGTTCAATCCCCGGCCGGGTCACTCCCGGATTCTCGCAAGTAGGAATCGTGCCGGAAGATGCCGCTGGTCGGCGGGTTTATTCGGGGATCTCTCGTTTCTCCTACCCCTGCATTCCGGCGCTGCTCCATTCTCGCCTCATTTAATCCTCATCGGGCTCTCAGGACCTCGTTAAGAGCCGCCCAAATCTCTCAACTCGTATAAATAGCGTGCTACCGCATTCCGGACTATTGAAACCAAAGACTAACAAGAAGTTACTGATATAACTAATGAGCCTACCTTCCTCAACATGGGTGCAATTAATTTTTAAATAAGTTCTTAAAAGCTGAGTTGGTAGGTAGGACTTGATTTTTCTTTGAAAGCAGTAACGTTAGAAATGAAACCAGACATTTATGCAACACTAGTGAGACAATTACAAAGACACACGTGCTTTACCAGGGACTTGAACCTAGAAAACATCGTACAATAAGCTAGCGTTTAATACACTGCATTGCGGAGGTCGGATTCGGACCATCAACTTCGGATTTAGTCAGTCTAATTTTTTTAATGATAGATTTACTAACATAAAATATTTACAGAGTCGTTATTATGAAAATACGTGGCTGAGCCACTTAAAACATGCAAGTTTACACGGTCTATTGTACATCTGTGTCTGACCCATTTAAATCATGAAAGTTTACATGGCCTTTTGTAGCATTTATGGCGTGCAGAATTTGAAAAACATATTGATTGAAAAGTTCAGTGTAACATTTGGTGGGAATCGGTTGATTGGTCCTCTAGATATGGCACGAAACCTCCATAATTACCCTGTGGCGATCTTCATAAAAGGAGGACAAAAAGTAATAAAGTAACACATGCGATGATTGTACACTACCAATATATAAAGTTAAGTTAAAATAGATTACACAGTTTCGTAAATATAGCACACAAAACTAAAATGATTTTACAGCCGCCATTCTGAAAATAAGTGTACCATACAAATTAATATAGCCTACCACAGTAAATCATCGCCAAATTTCGTAAGAATGGGGTGATTGTTTCCCGAGAGATGAAATAAAAACTATTTATTTGCATGTCGCTATTTTACAAACAGGAGGATAGAAAATGCACCATGTAGATACAGTTGATATTCGTAATATCTACTGCAAGAATAAAAATTTAAGTTGGGATTGATTACATGGTTTCAACGATATAAAATTTCAAGCTAAA
This sequence comes from Clitarchus hookeri, assembly GCA_002778355.1. Classification (NCBI taxonomy): domain Eukaryota; kingdom Metazoa; phylum Arthropoda; class Insecta; order Phasmatodea; family Phasmatidae; genus Clitarchus; species Clitarchus hookeri. The sequence continues at coordinate 491,538 of NQII01000527.1, read as the reverse complement.
ATTGCTATATTGCCGCCATTTTGAAAACGAGTGTCTAACATGCTTAAAATTTATCACTTAACATTATCTGTCTATGTGTAGGTACTACTTGTTTGTCAAATGTAGTTGGAAACGGTCAATTTTTTACCGAAATATGACATAATTTAATTTATTCGCATGGCGCTACCTTATAAAATGATTGATAACAGTGGTTATGTGTTGATATATACTATGCATGTAATAGTTACTTTCAGCATACAAACTTTGGTCGGAATTGGTTAAATGGTATGGTAGATGTACCAAATAAACCTAAAATATCCGTATGGACACCATTTTGAAAATAAGTACCTAATAAACTTCAACCACTCACATTTACTTCGCCGATCACAGTATTACTAACCTGTCAAATAAGGTGAGAATTGGTTTAATAGTTTTCGAGATAAAGAAAAATATATTTCTTAATGTGGTGCTTTTTTCCAAAATGGTGGACTAACAACAGCATCCATTTCAAAATTTAATGTTCACTTGATTCTCTACCAGCATACAAAATTTTGTTTCAATAAGCTGGATGGTTCCCGAGATATGACATAGGCCTATAAACCGAAATTATAAAATTGCCGCCATTTTAAAAGTAAGCGCTCGAAGAGGTCGAAAGCTATTAAAGGCATGTGTCCTTACTTATTATGTGTGTACTAAGTTTGGTGAAATTCGGTTGCCAGGTTAAAAAATTTAAAAAAAAGGGGGGGGGGACACACACGTGCACAGACACATGCAACACACACTCAGACACGCATACACATACATACACACACACTCATACAGGAAAGTGATCACATTAGCCCTTCTTTCCTTTGGAAAGTAGGCTGAAAATTATGTAAACCGATTATTCGTCACCCAACACTGACCTACCCCAAAGCAACACAACAGTCATAGTCGCATGATCCACAATGGTGAACGTGTTTGTTAACATATTTATTTTTAAATGACAAACACTATAATATTAATAGGATAATTTTACCAATTAGATTTTAATCAAACTGCATTGCAAATTAAAATTAGTTACAGGAAGTATAAAAATATCTCAAAAACTTGTTTACTAAACCGTGTTCTAACCTCAGACCCAAACCCCGCCGTTTTTGCTGGACATGTTGGCAGAAAAACAGTTCAATGTTGGGACACTGAGACTGGTTGTGCGCAGCCAGCGAGCTCGCTCTACCTCATCTTTAGTCCATGATTGAAACTCCTGGATTCTCGCAGGCAAACCTCCTCGTATCCCAAATCTCGCTTCCTTTATGATCTCGCTGACTGAACAAGGCTGTCCACGGGTGCCGAGAAAAATCTAGGACGCCGATTCTGGATCAGTACCTGATGATGCGCTGGTTGCACAGCTTATCAGTCTATTTTAATTACGACTACTGGGTGTTCAAATTGCTACTGTCACCTGTAAATCGTTAAACCCTAAATTTTCGGAGTGAAATAACGTACTTCATTTTTTATGATAAATCAAAGTAACCAGGTTTGCATATCTTGCGCTGAAGTGGTCGCTATATGTAATGTCTGAAATTTAAAGGGATTTTGGATTTGAATATGACGAATCCCTCTTCTTTAATACGACGTGCATATCTATTCAATGTAAGTGTTTTAGCTACATAATTTAGCATACCCATGCATTTATCTACTTGCATTCCTACCGCGCTTCTTTCTTAAACGTCGTTTCCATACTGGCAAGCAGAAAATTAAGTACTTCTTCCTCTGGGAAAGATAAAATAAACACCATTCAAAACTACGCATATTATGCACTAATAAACACAAATTAAAGTAAATAACGTACCAGACCGAAACCTGGTCGACAATAAAGGGCTACGGTGGTGTAGTGGTCAGACTACTCGCCTCCCACCTAGGCGAACCGCATTCTATTCCCGGCGGGGTCGCTCCAGGATTTCCGTATGCGGGAATCGTGCCAGACGATGCCGCTGGTAGGCGGGTTTTCTCGGGAACTCCCGTTTCCCCGGCACTTTCACTCCGGCACTGCTCACTACTCACCTCACTTCACCACGGCTCTGAAGACCTCAATGTTAAGAGCCGCCCAAATCTCTTCATTCACCCATAAGGGTTGACCGATGCTTCCCAGGCGCATAAGCAGTTAAGAGTGCATGGATATACGCTTAAACGCTCCACCCATCCACAATACGCTCCTAGTACACATTTTACCCCGTTCAAGCAAAATGTCAGTCCGGGGTAAACACTGACCGGACAAACAGGACTGCAGTGAGATTACGCGGGCTGCAGTCCAGTCGTCAAGGTCGACTAGTCTGGGGAGCAGGATCCTGTAGAATCTGGCCTGAAAGTTTATTATGAACACCCGGCTGGAAATTTAATCAAATCATACAAGAAACGGTAGCCAAACTTTATTGTTGCAATTCACAACATGCAGGTATTTGTTGCATACTAGAAATAAATTTTAACTGATGAAGGTGGTCGTCAATATAAATCTGTACCCTGGAAACCAACTTTAGGTACACTGAAACTAAGCATTTCGTACGTCTGTTCTGTGGTTCTAGCTATCACCGAAAGAGTTCTGTTATCTTTTTTTCATTCTTACTTAATTCTGCCTTCATTTTGGTTTACAGTTCAGTTTCGGTTTGAAACTTTACTGTTAAGAGGGTAACTGGTAACTGCAAAGCATTTGGCTAATTTGCAATGTACTAGATTGCGTAAAAGCTTGTACAAGGGCTGCCGCAGTAGCTGTTATACCAGGTGCTATAAGAGTCACCACGGCGTTTCATCCAAGTGTAGTAATAAGACTATCTATTTTCAATGGTAATTTCTGTACCAGATTTCGTAATTGGCCAATCACATTGCAGTTACAGAACGTAGGGCGCTCCCCATGTCCTCTACTTCAAACTAATTGAATACGAAGGCAAAAAGGATGCCTCCATTTTGATTAGGCGTCCCAGATCTAGATTCACTAGAAAAAAAATTAATAGATAAAATACGACAAAGTCAAATAACACAAAATAAAAATTTTGAAAAACTTTTTTTTATCTGGTGATTTTACATTATCATTTTCATATGCTGAAAATACATCAATATGCTTAACACTTTTGTAACCACCAATAATAATAATGAAGCAATATTACGATGTACTAATTTTCTAATACATAAATTACAGGATATCAGTTATACGAGTTTTATCCATATTTGCGGTATCATACGCTCACCTACGCACTCGCCGAACATGCCTTATGCCAGTACACCAGCTGTCGTGTAATGTGAATCTTTCATGCCGTAGAAGCTATACCGGCTAGTGCACCAGGACTTACATAAGCTTGTGCAATAGCAAACACGGAAGCATGCATCGTGTAATATCGACTTCACGATTGGCTGGCGAAGACTACGAGATACTTTTGCATCAAGAATGTGTGGTAATCCGGTAGTGTGTCTGGCTCTCTCTTTGGAGGTCGAGTGTTCGAGCCAGATCTTCTGCACTGATAATAATTTTTTTTTCCAAATGTTTTTACATCCTCGTCCCAGGCAAAACGCCGGTGCACCCACTCTACAGATTCTTCCATTTCCTGCTGATTAATTTTTTTAGAAGTAAATGTTACTATAGAAGTTTAAGTAACCTATTTGCCTTCAATCTTCAGTACGAACATGAAATTTGAACTATCAACATACAATTTTGTCACAAATAGCGTAACATAAACTTTAAAATACGTTGAACTACATTACTGACGCGACACCCGTAGGAAATTGCTTACCTGGAGCTGTTATTGCAAAAGTCACTGTTATCAAAATTTCCCTTCATTTTACGGAAAAGTGCTGGTAAAAATGTATCCAGAACTCTCCGCAATATTGCGAACACGTTGTTTTTCAAAAAACGAACTTTCGTAAATTTTGCAGAAATTTCCGTGAATTCAAGTAACCTCTTCGTAAATTTGCTAGTTTGTTTTTTGTATTTCCAGTTTCCAAAAGAAAATAACGAAAAAAAAAAAAAAAAATCAATTCTCCTTACGGTGGTGTTTTACTGTGCCAGAAAAAAAAAAGACACTTGCAAGGTTATACTATTTGACACCTGAGCGATATTTCAATCCGGGTCAAACATGTTAAACATTACAAGTATAACCACTCACCTACGAGCTCCTTACAATAACTTATGATACAACTTTGGTATTCGTAATGTAGTCCCACAAGTAATTTTTCCAGTTTCTATTAAAGTTAGTGACTTTAAATGTTGTTAATTCTTAAAGACGCCTTATACTATTTTTGATATTTGAAGGTATAGGTCTTACTTAGTACCGTGGATACCGTAACGACCGCAGAAACGATAATTTTCTGATTACATTGGTGAAAAAGACTTCGTGTAAACTCGGTATTGCTCGTTCCCGAAACCCGAAGCTATAGGAAATACGGAGACTTTCCGTATTTTGTATTTACGGAGTGTATCTCCGGTTTTCGTCATTACGGACTGCATTCTCAAAAATGTACCGTATATTTCCGTAAAAATGTCCGTAATTATACAGAATTTTCTGTATAATTACGAAGTAGTTCGCCCTTCGTAGCTATCACAGCTACTCTAGGAAGACTTTTTACTAAGTTTACATACACGTCTACGGGAATTTTCTTCAATTCATTCTGCGGCATGTCCAACAAACAGTTCGGTAGCAGTTTCTGGCTGTCAACCGGTGCTGTAATTCACCCCAGAGATTCTCAGTTGAATTTAGATCAGGGGGTTGGGCAGGTCATTCGATTTCATTCACTCGCATGTCGTCAAACCACTCGGTTATAGCCTCCGTTTTATGAACGGGTGCATTGTCACGTTGAAAATAAATACGACCAACTCCAAACTGTTGCCACAGGGCGGGTAGCACAGAACTGTCCAATATTGCCCAATAGGCTGCGGCATTCGTGGTTAGAGGAACTAAAACCAGTGGAGCGAGGCTAAACTACAAATAGTAGGCCCACGCCATAATGCATCCTCCGACAAATTTCACCGCGGGAACAATGCACTCGGGTACGTAACGCTCTCCTGCCATTCGCCGAGTCCACGCACGTCCATCGGATTGTAATGACGTGTAACGTGATTCGTCACTCCACACGATGCTCTTCCATTGTTGTAGAGCCCACGAGCGACGTGTTTAGCATCACTGTGATCGGCGGTGAATGTTCATTGTACTGATCACAGGTTTATGTGCTGCAGGCACATTGGAATCCAAGTACAAACACTTCTCGACGAATGCTACTAAAAGTACTGGCATCACATCCAGATGCCAATCGAAAGTCTGTGGCCATGGTTTCCGAAGCTTGGCGGTTTGACTTCACCACACGAAGAAGTTATCGACGGTCCCTATGTCCATTTTCTTGGTTTCCCTCGTTGAGGTTGTTTTGTGACTCCCTGGCGTTTCCATTTCACCACTTCATCGATCGCTGTTGAAGGTGGTATCTGAAACTTTCCAGAAATCTCACGAATGGAACGACCGAATCGGTGAGCACCGATGATCGTAACCATTTCAATCGATGTAGCTACGTAGTAAACATTTGTTTCTACATTTCTATATGCTTAATATAAGCTCACGACATGCTTGTGTGACGTATGGGGTATCCGCCTATCCTCATTTCAGTGGAGTGTCCGGTCATTAACGGTAATTCAGTGTATCATTACGTCCCTGTCTTCTTATAACTACCAAATAACGCGAGTTTGCACGACGATTACAAACAGACCTGCTATCTGCCGCTATCACTTGGAAACAGCACGGGCGACGATCAGGTAACCTGAGAAAACAGCGCGGAATTATTCCCAATAAATGATTTTAAAATATTGACGCCTTCAATAAATTCGATACTGCGAAGGAAAATTAGATTTCAAATGTCAAAGTATATATGAAATAATTGTAAACATATGCAGTGTTAATAAAAATAAACAAAGACCTAAGTGGTGTATTCTCGTCGACGGTCGTGGATGCCTTTAAAAACCTCAAGTGGTGTGAGCGAAAAGTGATCATCACTGACAATGTTTGATGTTATTATTTACATAATGTGGCATGTTATATCTATAATCAGCTGTATTGCTCGCGTTCTATCTTATGTCTTCCAGGAATCGTCAGTGGCGGCCCGCTTTCTTGTGACGCTCCAGCCCGCACGTATTTGGCATACCTACTGTTTCTCGAGCGGCTTGTCGGACACTGACAGAACGGGGTGGAGTGGATAGGTCAGGGCGCTGCCTTGACAGCCGACGAGGGCGAAGCGAGGTGAGTATGGACCAGCGCCTGAATGCAAGAGTGGGGGGAAACGGGAGATCCTCGAGAAAACCCGCCTACCGGCACAGTTCCCACGTGCGGAAATCCGGGAGCGACTCCGCCGGTAATGGAAGCCGGTTCGCTTCTTGATGGGCGGCGAGCGCTCTAGCCGCTACACGAACAGCGGCCCCACAGGCCGGACAGTTGTCGGCGTGTTCCAGGAACACAGCTGGGGTTTGTCCCCGCAGTGTCACTCCCGATATAGCCCGGCAACCCGACACCGCCGGCAGTCGACCAGCCTCAGTCCCGCTACACCCGAGTCAGCGCGTCGCCGCGCCAGACCTCCTCCCTCATACACTACACGCAACATGAACACACACTCGGGGATATTCACTTAGTTTTCCCAACCGGCCACTTACTAATAATTACCATGTTTGACGAGCCACACTCACAACAGGTCGTGGATGCGGTGAAGTGGGGCGTGAAGTGGGGACATCCAATATGGTCGCAATTGGCCAGGAATGAATAAGCGGGAGGGGAAATACAAGATAATCAACGTTGACAAGAAATGACAGAGCAGGAGGTTACTGCTTGACGTCATCCAAGATGGCCACCGGCTTGTCCCCTTGTGCAGAATCGCCATTTTCCTACTACGCATGATGTACCTACCACTTGTGGGACTTACAGTGCAAACTTACTTTCTTCATCATGTCACTACTGCTTAGCTGAGGCGGTGCCCATAATTTTGCGTGAAGAAATGAAAAGCTATACGTTCGCCGTACAAACTTTTGGATGCAGTACAAAGTAGAGCACTGGCAGTGATGTAATTATGTAGTGTTTTTTTTTTTTGGGGAGGGGGGAATTGTTAATGGAATAGCCCCTAGGTGGGTGGTTGTGGCGGTTTGGATGGGCGAAGGGGGACGGGTCGTCCCCAGGAAATTATTTTAACACGTAACCTCCTAATTATGCATTAAAAACCATTTTATGATGGAATAAGTATCGCCCGTAAAAAAATTTATTTCCATTAGAGACAACGTAATTTTTTCCAGCTGGTAGTCCCCAGTGAATGACGCCTACCGACCCTGGCCTTTGGGGGATGAGTTATCACCATGATGACGCACCGTAGTTACGCCACTGGGCAATGGTTGCATCTCACAGTCACTTTGCGTGGTACTCGGTACACCAACCTACAAAGTATAAACAAAAAAAATAATTTATAGATTGTCTCAATAAAAGCAACGCATTTCCGTAAATCTGGTACCACTGGCTATGCCGCGGAGACCGCAGACGATTTGACGTAGTTCCTCAGCGTGCCGCTAGATAACACTACCGCCTTGTAGATACAGCAATCGCGTGTGTACGAGAACTTGCGAGGACAACTTACAAATTGTCAAGGCCGTTTCACACAATCAAATATTTATTGAATTAAATTTATTGAACCAAAAATCACTTCATTTGCTTTTCAATGAATTGCATTCAATAAGCTTTTCAGTCTCCAAATGAAAATTTATCACGAACTAATTAATTACAATAGTTTCAAAAATTCCAATAGCAAAGTTTTAGAAGCGTCTGCTTCTCGTGCACGACACGAAAATAATTGGTTAAACGACAACAAATTTTATTTATTTTATATTTTCTATTTTTTAAATGTGTGTCCGTATTTTGTAACATCTTTAAATATGCGCACACAACTCTATTATTATGAGATTTCTTACATTAAATTAATTAGTTAGAAATGCTGTGATCGGCGACTGAAATGTTGGATTCAAGAAAATATATAACATGTTCAAAACTAAAAAAAATCTTTAAGGAAAACGGGACATTCAAGAAATCGGAAGATAAAATGACCGCGATTATGACGTCCGTATGACGTCATAGCGTACAATGAATTGAATTCAATCAAAATTGAAGGTAACTTCAAAAAATATATATCGTGTGAAATGCCCTTTACAATCTATCCGTTTAAAGGGAGCCCGTGGAGAACTATTTCTTTTGCATGTGTCATCAAATCGGCTGTTAGTACATTATGGACGATTCCTCTGTTTTAATAAATTGCGGTGGGCTTAAATAGAACGACATGTAAGCGACATATACGGCTGTAGCTATGCACTGTCTAGTATTAAATTAGTTTGTTTAACATCGAATTTAGTAAAATATTTAAATTAAATCAAATATGCTAGTAATACATAACTGTAGTCAGCATTAATTCTGCTAAATGACGATGTGAAATGAACCAGAGGCAACTTTGCTTCCAAACGCAACTTTGCAAATCACTGTGGTCCAGACTGCCCCCACCCTCCCCGCGGACGCAATCCTTTTGCAGGATTATGACCGCTCCTCCTTGCAAATATCGCTATATTTTGCATCAACAAGACATTTCGCATTAACGCAGATTATGTGACGAAAGAAGCCAGTACTTCAGAGGCGAAATATAACTTTTGAAAAAAATCGAAAAAACCTGCCTCTTCGTAGTTTTCCGGAAACCCTTTGAGAGGTCATAGTAATGAATACGAGCGCAAACGAAAAAAAAAGCTAGAAGAAATAACTACTAAAACTGTACGGCAGAAGAACAATTTTTTAATACTATATGTTGAGTACTGTAACACGTGTAGTTCATTACCACAGTCACACAACCGGGTTCCATTCCCGGAGGGGTCACCCACGGATTTCCGCATGTGGGAATTGTGCCGGATGATGCCGCTGGTCTGCGGTTTTTCTCAGGGATCTACAGTCCCCCCCCCCCCC